>BTHU01000023.1:51944303-52349303 GCA_036184795.1 Tokudaia tokunoshimensis
GGTCAACATAATTATAAAACCATGACATCATCAGCATCTGATCAAAATGATACAGATTTTCCTTGGGAAAAGCCTTTGAACAAAATCCTTGGAGACAATTACAAGTTAGAAGCAAATATAATTAGCAACTGGTAGAACATTTCTACACAAAGGATGCTGATGAAAATAGAGCAGTATCTACCTGGAAGGAGTCTTTCCACTGGCATGTGCATAAAACACACTTCAACATGTTAATCAATATTTTAGAAGAGATAAAAGAAGGGAGGCTAATCACAACATCAGAGCTCTTGAAGCCAAAACACTGTAACCAAAGCAGAGTCAGAATCCATACTATCCACAATGGGAGAGTGATGTGCTGAGAGACTTTGCAAAGCTTATTGGAAGGTATTTGTTCCACAGTGTGCTGGTTGGATTTCCTTTTTAGTAATAAGAAGCTATTACTCCCTGTGGCTAATTTTTGGTTCACGATATATAAATAGGTATGCTAGTCAGGACTTCCACAAGGTTGCCTAAAGAACTAACTTGGCTAGGAGGCACATTTTTAAAAGATTTATTTATTTTTATTTATGTATATAATATGTGTATGTCACAGGTGATCACAGAGACCTGTGTCAGAACTCCTGGGACTAGAGTTACAGGCACCAGAGAGCTATCTGATGTGGGTGCTAAGAACTAAACTAAGGACCTGTGGAAGAACAGTAAGCTCTTAACCACTGAGAACTTCTCCAGTCTCATACAGGGCACATGTTTTGACTCATCAGTCTTTTCTTCACGTTTCTACCCTGTGATGTCTTGAACAAGTCTATATAGCATTGTTCAACTGTGTTGTGACCATGAAAATAGGTTGCTGCTGCTGCTGCTGACAGATGAAGAAAAAGAAGAATCACAGGAGAATCATGAATAGCCCATAACTGAATTTCTTTATTTTTTATTGGATATTTTATTTATTTACATTTCAAATGTTATCCCCTTTCCAGGTTTCCCCTCCAGAAACCCCCTAAACCATCCTCGCTCTCCCTGCTTCTATAAGGATGCTTCCCCACCCACCCACTCCTGCCTCCTGCCCTGGCATTCCCATTACGTTTAAAAATACGTACTGTCTTAGATTGAGAATTAAATGTTTGTTCTTTATTAAGCCACTGTTAGGTTGGGTTTCCATCACCTTTAGGTCAATACAATTTCTAAGTGTTATAGGTAAAAATATGTTTCTCAAAAACATATGCTGGAGTTCTAAGTTCTATTACCTATAAACAAGTTTTATATTAAAATGCCATCTTGGCAGGAAAAAAAAACCAAGTTAAGAAGAAATTGGAGTGAATTAATGTGGCCTCTAATACAGAATAACTGGTGTACTTATGAGAAGAGAACCATAGGAAGAAGATGGCCATGTGACAAAAGAAAAACAGATTAGAATAAAATATGTACAGAGCAAGGGAAATCAAAGATCATCAAATGCTAGAAGAGGCAAGAAGGGGTTCTGCCATACCAAGTTCACCAGGATGGCTGCGATGACACTTCTACTTTAGACTTCTCCAATCTAGAATGATGAGATGATACATATCTGTGATTTCTGCTGTTGTTTTGTAATACTAGAAATTGCCAATCCATGATCTTGTATATGCTGTGTTAGCATTCAACTAATGATCTAGATATGTCCATCCAAGTTTCACCCTTTAAGCCATCTAGTTTGTGTACTTTGTTAATATACTACCAGTTAAGAGTTATACATTGAAGCCTACATAAAACACTTGGGTCTAAAAAAAATCATAGGAAACAACCTAGTAGTAGTAGTAGTATATATAAGAATGTTGATACAGCCAAATAAACTTATCCAGAAAAGGTGGCAATGGCAGGTTCATTCTGCCATTTACTGGTTCCAGAGAGGGTACTTGAAGGGCTGTATATAGTTCTGAATGCTTCATACACCAATTCTAAAAATTAGCGTAAGACAGGTACTGAATAAGTAGTTACTAAAGACTGTCCTGAGAGAGAAAAATCAATCCAGATTCATGCAATACCACCCTTGGAGATAAGACTAGTAAGTGAACCATGGGTCACAAACACAGGGCATATGTAAAACCTTTTTGCTTAATAAAAAATAAAACTTTAAGGGTAAACATAAATGTTCATCAACAAACAAATGGATAAACTATCCATCTGGGTTTAATTAAATTTTATTGGCCATCAAAAAAGAATGAAAATTCACACAGGATATAAGGATGGACAGTATGTTAGATGAAAGAAGTCAGACACAAAGGGTGACATATGATTTCATTTATATGAAATCCTCAGCATAGGTAAATGGCCAAGACTGAAAATAAACAAGCCTTTTACTATAGTTAGGAGGAGAAGAGGATATAGACTAGGCACTAATGGGTACGGCCTTTGCTTTTGGGGTGGTAAACAGTTGGAACTGGACATACATGCCAGTAACGCATTATGAATGTACTAAATGGCAACACTGTTTACCTTAAAATGTTATTTCAACTTTCTCTTAGTAGAAAAAAAAGCCTAAAAATATATTGAAAAATAAAAGTTGAGTATGTGCTTGGTAGTAGAGAAGCTATATATAAAATTCAGAGATCCCAGTGTTTAAGCACATCAAAACTACAAGACTCTAAAATGCCTTCCACAGTAAAGCCTCTTCCTATATTGGAACATCAACAATGTTTCAGGTTTCCCACTACAGTTCTAAGGTCCTCTTCCCACGTCCATTTCATGCATGATGCCTTAAGAGACCACAATTATTGTCATACTTTTTCTTATATAGGAATATAAAACACTATTCAATTAGCTTGGCAACATTCTTGATCCATCTCTTACTCATCAAACCAACAATTTGTTTAGGCATAGCCGTTCTGAAGTCATAACATATAATGACTTTGGGTTTATAATCTTTCCTCTCCCTGGAAGAACAGAAGTTGTGCATGATACTGATGGTGACAGAAAGGACCTTAGCAATTTTACAATAGAGGATAATGTGAGAAAGCTGAGGACTGTCCCAACATAGAACAAAAGGGCATGTTATAGTTTCCCCTGGAAGTTTCCTTTAAGAAAATTAGTTGACTGTATATGTGATAAATCCCCAGTTGGGACAGTCTCTGGATGTCCTTTCCTTCAGTCTCTGCTCTACGCTTTTTATTTGCTCCCGTAAGAATTTTGTTCCCCTTTCTAAGAAGGACCGAAGCACCCGCACTTTGGTTTTCCTTCTTCTTGAACTTCGTGTAGTCTATGAATTGTATCTTGTTTATTCTGAGCCTCTGGGTTAATATTCACTTATCAGTGAGTGCATATAATGTGTGTTCTTTTGTGACTGGGTTACTTCACTCAGGATTATATTTTCTAGTTCCATCCATTTGCCTAAGAATTTCATGAATTCATTGTTTTTAATATCACCAAACCTAGACACTATTGTGGATGCCAAGAAGTGCTTGATATAGTTCTCTCCTGAAAGGCTCTGCCAGAGCCTAGAAGCGGATGTTCGCAGCCAACCATTGGACTGAGCACAGGGACCCCAATGGAGGAGCTAGGGAAAGGACTGAAGGAACTGAAGGGGTTTGCAACCTCATAGGAAGAACAACAATATCAACCAACCAGATCCCCAAGAGCTCCCAGGAGCACACATGGCTCCAGCTGCTCATGTAGCAGAGGATGGCCTTGTCAGGCATCAGTGGGAGGAGAGGTCCTTGGTCCTATGAAGGCTCGATGGATGCCCCAGTGTAGGGGAATTTGAGGGCGGGGAAGTGGGAGTGGGTGGGTGGGTAGGGGAACACCCTCATAGAAGCAGGGGGACAGGGGGAGGGGAGATGGGATAGGGAGTTTTGGGGTAGGGGACTGGGAAAGGGGATAGCATTTGAAATGTAAATAAAGAAAATATCAAATAAAAAATGAAAAAAGAAGAAAATTAGTTGAATAAACAATTAAATAAAGAACTCTACTACAGTATTTCAACCCTAGGAAGTGTTTAATTTCTTACATCATTACTATCATGACCCAAGGAATCACATGCAGACATTTTTTCAGCTGCACATCAAAATTAGAAATAAAAACGGGAAAAAATTAATTTGCTTTGAAATCTTAATTCCACAACCAAAATAACATGGATTTGTTTGTTTTTAAGGGGGAGTATTCCATGATATAACCTAAGCTGGCCTTGAACTCATAGCTATCTTCCTCCCTGAGCATTCTCAGTGCTAAGATTAAAGGAAAAAACAAACACTGTATCCATTTTTACAATAAAAGACTAAATTGTTCTCTTAAACTTAAGCTTGGTTTTGATTAAAAGCTCAATACAGATTCTCCTGTGGCTCAGTCACTATCTGTACACGTGCCAAACACCATGTCCTTTATTAAATAACCAGCGACTTGTATACCATTAAATTCCCATGAGTTCAAAAAAAAATTAGGAATACAAAAAGAATATTTTAATATAAGAGAGAAAAGACATGTCCAAAGCCCTGGAAATAAAACTGTCCCTAGTTTCTGTTCATAACTCAGGCAATATGAGTCTTAAGGAGAGCCAGGTTGCATATCCCAAGTCAATTCTAGAAAGTATTCAAATCAACTGTAACCCAGGACTAAGAGAGTGATTAGGTGAAGATGAGACTGGCACCTTAAACATCTAGTGTTTTACCACAAACTTGAACCTATCTGAAGTCTCCACTAATTTCCTAGTAGAAGTAGGTTGTGATTTGTTCAATTTATAAATGACCTTTCTTTTTTTTTTTTTTTTTTTTTGCCCAGGTAACAATTTTATACAATGTTAAACTACTTTCTAAATTTTAATAGTATGTGTATAAAACAATGAATTTTACTGTGATGTTTTCCTACATACCTGCAATGTAGTTTAACTATATTTATACTGATGCCCCATATACTCTCTCTGTAGTATTCTTAAATCTAGAGTCTAGAAAGGGAAGACATAAAATATTTGTCTTTCTGAATCTGTATTGTGTCATTAAATGTGATAATCTCTGGTTCAATGTATTTTCATATAAATTGAATTACTTCATTCTTTTTTATGGCTAAATAAAACCTCACTGTGTAGATATACCACATTTTTTATACATTCATCTACTTATAAATAGAACATCCATAAACATCCCCAACACTGAACAAATTTTATAGGATAGGTGTTTTATATGACTTTTTTTGAGAAAGGAATCACATTTCATTTTATAGACCAGGCTGGTCTCAAATTCCTGGCAGTCCTGTCTCAAACACCTAACTGCTGGGATTATAAGTATGTGCCACTACACCTGGCATAATTATTAAATAAGAGATATGGCTGAGACTCAGTAACTGAGAGCTTCAATACTAGATGAGCATAATCTTTTCCTTTTTTGATGGTGAAGGTTTTGAGACACTATTTCTCTATACAGTCCTGGATGGCTTTCCAGGTACTTGCTCTGTAGGCCCAAATGGCCTCAAACTAAAAGATCCACCTGCCTCTGCAGGGATTAAAGGTGTGCACCACCACACCCAGTGGGAAGAGCATAATCTTATAAAATGGGTATTTTGGAAAACCTGTAGAAACTGCAGTGATGATGTTCATTGTAAAACTGCTTCTCAGGTGTCTTTGGGAAGATTAATGTTTTAATTCCTAGTAGAAAAACTCAGAAATGTCATGGTCTTACTTTCTCAATTCATTACTAGCAATTCAAATGAACTACAGAAAAATGAGCTTAGTCTCACTTTCAAGGCTGCTGTTCAGAAACGCTAAGGACAGTTTCACTAACCAGTACACTATGAAATAATTCCAGAAGGTCATGTCTGAGCAGCCAATCTATCAGAAATTCTTCTGGGGATAAGTAGCTTAGCCTATGGTAAACATCTGCTTAAAATGTCATAGTATGGGGAAGGATAGAACATAAGGAACAAAAGCAAGTTACTTTGAATGCTTGTATTGGCTATATTAAAAACGATGCTAGATCATAAGTAACCTAGTATATTAAATTACTATCAGCAATACCACCAATGTTTATCATAAGCTTAATGATCCTTTAACTATATTCCTTTTTTCCTTCTCTCACTATGAATTGATGCATAGCTGACTAGCTGACTTTCTAAGAAACAACCAATTTCCTACTTAAGTTGATGAGTAAAATATTTTAAGTCTCAAAGGCAAAATCAGTTCATTTAGTATGATTCTCCTTAGAACCTGTGGGTCACAACCCCAGGAGTCATATATCATATGTTTATATTATGATTCATAGCAGTAGTAAAATTAGCCATATGAAGTAGCAACAAAAATAATTTTATGGTCGGGGTTAAAACAACATGAAGGACTGTATTAAAGGGTCACAGCACTAGGAAAGTTGAGAACCACTGCTCTACAACTAGATTAATGAGGACTTCTATAGCATGTCTCTTTGTTCTGTTTATTTACTGTTGACTTAAATCTTGAGACTGATGCAAAAATAATTCATCAGGACTGCTAATTCTCACATGTTCTACATTTAAAAACCCTACATTACTATGCTAATTATTTAAGCTTTAGAAAGTCAAGGTATATTTAATATTTATCCAGTTATTTGAAAATAAGTTATTGGCAATGTCCAAATGTGCGAAAGGCTATGCTACCAACAATACATTCAGCTGGGCGATGAAGCACTTGGGAGGCAGAGGAGGTGGATCTCTGTGAGTTCAAGGCCAGCCTGGTCTACAGAATAAGCCCCAGGATAGCCAGGGCTACAAGGAAAAACCTTGTCTCAGGAAAAAACAAAACAAACACAATACAACAACCAAACTGGGATACTCTTAAGGTATTGGTATACAGTAAAAACTAGGATAGTCACCAAAAAAGCTATGTGGCAATAAAAACCACTACTATATTTACTTTTAGGCACACTGATAATACTTTAACCTAATGAAACAATTGAAATAAAGAAAAAAAATCATTAAAGTGGGAGGGAAACACTCACTATAAAATTTTCAGTACAGTCCTATTGAAAAAGTAGCCTAACTGTGAGAAGTGTGGTTAAATTGTATGTAATGCATGAAGTAGCCACACAGAAAAATGCTACAAAGCACACCTTCATTGCAACGGCAGTCAAAATTACATATAGATATGCAAAAGAACAGAGAAAAAAGACAACAAAATACTTTCCTAAAATTAGACTGTGTACCATCTTTTTCAGAGAAAGGATTTTACCTCAAAAACTGGGACAACTAGAACGTTGCTTTTGCATTAAAAAATAAGTAATAGGTAGCCAACTTTTACCTTTTCAACAAAATCCCTGCAAATACCTATATAAAGTTCAAAAATAAGGCACATTCTCTGAAGTAGACTATATGATCACACTGTAAAGTCCAAGAAGACTCACAGAACTAGTTTAAGTTTGTCTAGCTTAGTAAGAGTTAGACATTAACTAATTATAAGATCCTTTTGGTTCAAAAGATCTGCAACATTCTGTTCACCACAGTTTGGAAAGTGCTGATTGAATTGAAGGTACTTCAAGGGGGTATGGGAGGAAAGGCATCTTACTTACCAGAGAGGCCTTTCTAGACTCCAAGGTCCATAGTTGGTAGTCCTTAATGGCAGTATTCATTATCCCTCAGGCAACTATATTAAGGTTTGCTCAAAAACCAATGATCTATGCAGATACGGATAAACAATTTAATGACACAGAGGGCAGAAACCCACCTCAAGATGAACTCTTTGAAGTACAGTTTTGGAAGACTTTCTACTGCTTACAAAATGGGATTTGATTAAGTCTAAAGATACTAGCAGTTTTTATAAAGGAATCTCTTTTGTAATTATAAAGTTGTAACCCTTATGAAACATAAGTAAATCATAAGAATTAATGGTTCCCCTTCATATAAATATAATATTAAGATATGTTAAAAAATAAAGCATGTATTTTCTTGAAGTCTGGATCGTGAAGAAAAAAATATATGAGTGTGATAGAGATATGTCTTCAGAGGGCAAATATAGAGCCTCTGCTTCCCAGAGCTAATGACCAGACAAACAAACCTCTGCTGTATTCTGAGTGGTACTGCAACAGTAGGCAATAGTTACCTCTGGTCTAAGCACAGCTTTCATGCAGACTGGACACAGAGGCCCATTTCGGGAGAAAAGAAGGGGAAGACGTCGAAGACGACTGCAACAAGTTGGCTCCTCACATATCAACCAGCCCTGGAGACACAAGAAAGAAAAATCACCACTGACCAACAAAATTAATAAACCCTTCTGTTATCAACCTTACCATCCTTATTGAGATTACAAAATAACTTAATTATCTACCTCTTTGGATATGTTAATATATGTTAAATAGATATATGCTCTAAACTTAAAAGTTAGAAAAAAACATGAGGTTGGAGAGATGGCTCACTGGTTAGGCACAATGGCCATTCTTCCAGAAACCATGGTTCAATTCCAGCATCCACAAGGCAGTTCACAACCATCTGTAAACTCCAGTTCCAGGGAATCCAATATCTTCTTCTGGCCTCTGTGTGCACTACACATGCTGTACTTACATACATGCAGGTAAAATATTCCCACGCATAAAGTAAAAAGAAATGTAAAACATTAAAAACATCTCAGAAGGATTCCCATAAGGTTCTCCCTTTTCCTAAAGAATGTATCTGTTAAACAGAAAGATAAGCTATCCCAAATAGTTGAGTAGATTCCCATTCATACTGAGGCCCTAAGGCTTGTGGGCTTTGATGCTACTACATACATTGCTACAGAGGCAAAGCAAAGCCAAGCCAAGCAAGGTGAGGTGCTGAAGTATATAGGTAAGCAACTTATCTTCTTATGTTCTCTCATCTCACAGTGTCCATCCCTATAAGGCTCTAAGAAGGGAGGTACTGGCTATCTATAAGGCTTGGGACATTCTGGGAGATAATTTCTGACTTGAACAATAACTAGAAGTTTGGTCAGTGGAGAAGAAAAGAAAAACAACTTGGGCAGAAAGAACAACACATGCCAAATTGAGGTTAGAGTCAGTACGGTTTAGTTAAGAAAGGGATAAGTAGCATGTATAACTCCATTCCTTATTTTCACCTTCAGCAGCTTCTTATCCCCTTAATAAAAGCTGTATACACATGAGTGTTGCTTAAGATACTTTAACCTCCACCCACATCATGGCATTTCCATGTGGTGTTATTCAAAATCTGAGGGATGCCCTCACTCACTGCTCTGACCCCATTCCTCATTTATTATTCTTTCATGGAAGAAGGTACAAACAAACTCAAAGGAAACCACCAAGGATTGGTTCATCTAGCTCAGTTTATGACTTTCAAACAAAGCAAAGTGCATTTGTACAACTTACCTTTAAACAATAAAAAAGTCATCTAGTCAATATATTCAAAGGAAGTTTTTTACTCATACCTTCATTCAGTAAATTAAACTATTTTAAATTGTAACTTGAACTTAACAGGTACAGAATTATCAAACAAATTTTTGACATGCAACTAGTTTTGTTAAACATGGGAAACTGGCAAAGGGGCACCAGGCACAACATTTCAAGTAACTATAATCTCAATAGAAAAGCACAGTCTGGTAAAGATCATTTCCCAGTTAGTTGGTTGCCGCTTTGTCTTTTTGACGGTGTCTTTTGCCTTGCAAAAACTTTGTAATTTAATGAGGTCCCATTTGTCTATTCTTGATCTTAGAGTATAAGCTATTGGAGTTCTGTTCAGGAAATTCTCCCCTGTGCCCATATGTTCAAGGTTCTTCCCTAGTTTCCCTTCTATTAGTTTCAGTGTGTCTGGTTTTATGTGGAGATCTTTGATCCACTTAGAATTGAGCTTAGTGCAAGGAGATAAGGATGGGTCAATTTGCATTCTTCTGCATGTTGACCTCCAGCTGAGCCAGCACCATTTGTTGAAAAGGCTATCTTTTTTCCACTCGACATCCGACAGAGGGCTAATATCCAAGATATACAAAGAACTCAAGAAGTTAAACTCCAGAGAGGCAAGTAACCCTATTAAAAAATGGGGTACAGAGCTACACAAAGAGTTCTCACCTGAAGAATATCTAATGGCTGAGAAGCACCTAAAGAGATGTTCATCATCCTTAGTCATTAGGGAAATGCAAATCAAAACAACCCTGAGATTCCATCTCACACCAGTCAGGATGGCTAAGATCAAAAACACAGGAGACAGCAGTTGTTGGCGAGGATGTGGAGAAAGAAGAACACTCCTCCACTGCTGATGGAATTGCAAGCTGGTACAACCACTCTGGAAAGCAGTCTGGCGGCTCCTCAGAAAACTGGGCATGACACTTCCGGAGGATCCGGCTATACCACTCCTGGGCATATACCCAGAGACTTTACCTGCATGCAATAAGGACACATGCTCCACTATATTCATAGCAGCCTTATTTATAATAGCCAGAAGCTGGAAAGAACAATGATGTCCCTCAACGGAGGAATGGATTCAGAAGATGTGGTATATTTACACAATGGAATACTACTCTGCAATTAAAAACAATGAATTCACGAAATTCCTAGGCAAATGGTCAGAACTTGAAAATATCATCCTTAGTGAGGTAACCCAATCACAAAAGATCACACATGGTATGAAGTCACTGATAAGGGGATATTGACCCAGAATCTCAGAATACCCTAGACACAATCAGCATATCAATAGATTTCTAAAAAGATGGAAGGAGAGACCCCTGGTCCTGGAAAGACTGGATGTAGGGGAACGCCAGGACAGAGTAACGAGAGGGGGTTGAACGGAGAAAAGAGGGAGGGAAGGGGGCTTATGGGACTTTCGGGGAGGGAGGAAACGGGAAAGGGGAAGTGATTTGGAATGTAAATTAAAAAAATAAAATTAAATTAAATTAAAAAAAAAAAACTTAGAAAATAAATAAAAAAAAAGAAAAAAAAAAAAAAAAAAAGAAAAGCACAGTCTGTACAGAGTACCAGCAACTCAGCATAGAGAAAGGATATATTTGGGATATGAAGTTCTTTACTCAACTTAGTCTTAGAAAGCTGTAATTCGCTAAATTTTAACAATAACCAAAAAAGAAAATAGGTAACAACTACCATAGTATTTACTTTTAAGATGGGGGTTGGTGGTTTGTGCTATCTGTAGCTCATAATCTTCCTGCATTAGCCTCTAAAGTAATCAGGATATAAACAAAGTGTCATCACATCTAGCTTAGTTTCATATGTTGAGGAAAGAGATCATTAGGTACCAGAACACAACTTAGTCATTAAATGATAATAAGTTGTTATTATTACATATTTTAAGACAGGTTCTGGCTGGCCTCTAACTCACAGTCTTCCTGACTCTGTCCCCTGAGTGCAGAAATTATAGGCATGATACCAGGTCCAGGAATTTGTTTTTTTTTTTTAATCTACAAAATATGATGTTCTAAAAGCTTAAGTCCTTTTTCAGAAGTTTTAAGCACTTGATTTCATCACTGTTTCATGATTCACCAAGTGAGCTGCCAACCAAGAAGATGCTAAGTTGCTGTTTTACCCGTTTTAAAAAAGCAAAGACCTAACTCAATCTCTGACAGTTATTAACTAAAGTCCTTTCAAATCATATAGAAAACAGATAATATAATTTGTCTAAATTTCCTAGCAGTTATAATTAACATTTAAGATGTCTTTCTTTCTTTGTCACCTTTCTATTCAGTGCTTGTTTGGGTTTGTTTGTACTTACTCTCTGTTAATCTCCTTTTAAAAATGACAACAAAAACTAGTGCTATTATGCATGAAAATTAAACATGCTGATAACTGAAGAGAACTGATGGTGAAGAAAATATTAGAATCTGCCAACTTTTTATGCCTCATGTTTTACTTTGATAATTAAGCTTTTGGACATGATACATTTTAAGCAAAACTCTTTTATGGGGGAACCAGGCTCTGTTTTCAATATATGCTTTGTTTCAATTCAATTTCACCTAGTACATTTCAGCCAACACTTTATTCCATAAACAAATGGTAAGAAACAATGCTAACTTTAACTTTCAAGAAACACTTATATTGTTAAAAAAAATATTACAAGACTTTGAAAAAATCCAAGATGGGGCAAAGTGTCCAGTACAAAATCATTATAGTGAATTTTATTGGTAAAGGGCAACAGAAACAAAGCAACTGAAACTACTAGTATCTTGTGATCTTGTTTTAAATTATCATTTACAATAACAAAACTAAACATTTTCACTTTCCCCATGGGATAACATGTACAGCCCAAGAATCTGTTGCCAAGTAAATAGATTCATGGAAGAAGAAATTTGTTTTGAATAAATTCCTTGGAAGTCCAATCTAAGAGAAGGATTTTTCAAGGAAACTTTTAAAAACCACTATGAGAAGTCTGCCATCCAAATATGTCATCTGACTATTGTGTAATGCTACATTCAAATTCTTACAACAAATAGGAATGAGGACATCACATTTTCAGTTGCCTGGCTTAATCATGTTCATAAATGAAAGGGTCAAAGGAGGTCAAGTCAGTCTGTCCAATAACAAAACAAACATGCAAAGCTCTCTCACCTGTTGTTTTATCTCAGCATCATTATTCTTTAAAATCATTGTGTACCAACCTGTTCCAAATACTGATCAGTTTTGATTGCTAAATTAGATTTCTGAGGTCTCAACTAAAATGACTTTTGTCTGTACATTTCTGAGGCATCCTTGATAGTTGGACCTAAAACACAAACTACTACTCATTTGCGTACATTTGTATTTTGGGGGATTCAAAGATGCAGAGCTCACCCAGATGTGGTACATGGAGGCATTAAAAAACTTTTTTTAAAAAAAAAATTCAAAGACAGAGGAGCACATTTATGGAATTCCATAAGGCCTGGATCTTAAATTCCCTTGAGTTAAGTATATATAATGGGTTCTTCTATCGCCAGTCAGTCACCTATTTTGTCACACTGACTTTTTATCTACAGCCCTGTTACCATCAAACTCACTGAAAATGCAGATTTTAAGCTGCTCTACTGCAATAACCTCTTCCATGGCTACCCTGAGCCCATTCTCTCCCATACATATTACAAAAATTGGTCAAGTGTAATTTCCCAGGGCTCTCCATCCATTATTCTCTCTCTGGAGACAAGTAACGAACTCATCAGTTCGACTTCCAAATGTTTACAACCACACCATGGTCCCTGCTTTCTCAATTTTCAACAAATAGTCTTTGCCCATTGGATTGCTTTTGTCACTACCCTCACTACATCTTGGCTATCTTCACCTTTACATTACATAATTTCTAGTAAAATAACCATTGCTTGAATAAAATGTCCATTCTAAATTTTCTCAGTCCACTGGGACTTCTCCCTTTATTTCATTAGACAATAACCATACACTGGTTCACATTGTCCCTGAAGCATTTTATTTTGCCTTTTTAACTGGTCAGGCCCCAAAGAATAATCTGGTGTGAGTTTAGTGGTCTTCTTGCTAGTCACTAGTGCACAGACTCACTCCATAAAACAATGTACTCCCACATATTAGTGGATAATTTTGTGTAAGCCACCAAACTTATCAAATCTCTCTCTGAACCTCAGTGTCCTCATCTATAAAACAAAATACTTACTACTGTTGTTCAGAGGATCAAAAACAAAAACAAACAACTTCACAAAAAAATCAATCATTGAGGAGCATCACTGTTAAGTTATAGATGACAATGCATTTTTAAAAGTGCACTATTATTTTAATCATGAAATAGAGCCTGGTCATTGGCCAGGGAGTGGCATTAAGAAATAGAGAACTAAGGCCAGGTATGGTGATATATACTTTTAATTTTAGCATTAAGGAGACAGAGGCAGGTGGATCTCTCTGAGTTTGAAACTAACTTGGATTTCATCGTGAGTCCCAGGCTATTACATAGATTATAGAAACAGACGGACAGACAAATGAGGGGAAGAAAAAAAAACAAGTGGAGAACTAAAATAATGGATAAATGATAATTAAATTTAAAAGTGGAACTGCTTTCAAAATGAGTGGAAAATATTAACAAGAATGTGGTCAACGTAAGAGAGAATTTCTTATTTTTCCCAACAAAGCTGTACTTAATATGAAATTATAGATGGCAGAATAAATGACAATGGAAAAAGACGGAATCTTTGCTTTACTTTAGGATTCACAGAGGTTTTCAAGACATACAATTTAGTCTAAATCCTAACAGCTTTCAAGGAGCTGTTATGGGGACAAAGTCACAGGGCAAGGTCTGCCAGCCTGCATGCTATTTCATAATCTATCATATCATTATTAGTTTTGTAACACTGACCAACCACCCTTCTTCCTAAACTATTCGGATTCAAAGAGCATCAGATTCTCTTTTCAACCAAAGGCATTTATAAATTTCTGGAGTTCCCTTGTAGGCAACATTTTCTGTCACAGAATTATGCCCAATGCATTAAAAAAGGGGGTCTTCTTATAGGTAGACAGTGCACAGTATGGGCCCACAGCTGCTTTTGAAGAATGACATGTTGTGATTTGAGATTTCTAGAAATATATATATATATATAGCTTTCTGACCCACACTCACACCCAAAACTAGGAGTAAATTTCCCTAAGCTCTCCAGGGGAAGTTTTTAACAGGAACACAAATTTGCTTTTAAAGTTAAATATTCTACACTGCAGCATGCTGACATGTCAAAGAGTGATTATTAAGTCTCAGAGAGGTGCCAGACACGGAGATGAAAGGGCAAATCAAGTAAAATAAATATATAAACTACTTACCAAATTTAATACAAAAATATTTTAAACAAATTATCAAACAATCAGAAGTGGAAAGTGTCATGTCAGTCAATGTAAGAATTTTAAATATCATTAAAATAGATTTTTAAATTAGAGATCTCTTTAAATGAACAGTTATCTGTCATTTCACCCAAGCTATTTGAAACTTATTGATCTACCATTTGTGTAAGGACAGCCTCTGTCATCAGTTTGCTGAAAGGATAATGAAGCACTCCCAAACTGTTATGATAGGTTACATGCAAACTGTGGTCCTCATTTAAACACAGAATAGTGCAAGTGGACAAACTCCAACCTCACCAATTGTATATTACATGATAGATTAGCAACCTGGTCTACTTTGCCTCACATCAAATTCAACACTATGTTCTTGCTATTTTAATTTGCAATCAGAGTTTAAACATCAGAAGATGTACCTTAGGCACATCTGTACAAGCCATCTTCTCCTGCTACAGTATGAGCAGAGAAAGCCAACAATTGCCAGCAATTGTATTTTACCACTATAGGACAATATGAGAACAGTTAAAATTGTTGCCATGCTAGCTAGTGGGGAAAATATACTTAAAAATGACTTTATATGGAAAATTACACTTTGGGTGAAAAAAGTTCAGTGAAGGATATGTATCTCTCTGTATAGGTAGCTTTAAAAAAAAATCACTTGGTATACTCAAGCTTATTCCATAAAATACTCTCTCAACTCAAAAGCAAGCAACATTCTTAGGTTATAATAGGTCACAACTAAGTATACACTACCTTGTTTCAGAAATAATTTTGCTTTGTCTGTTGACTGTCAATAAAACACAAAGAACTCATGCAACCCAGCCATGTACTGTGGATGTTAGAGATCTGACAAAATACAAATAATAAGAGTACAAGATTTCAGAGCTACCCTGCTTTCACTTTACATGAAAAACTGAAAACATTTGCTTCTCCACATTCCATTCATCTCTATTGTATCACAAATCTTTTCATAAAAGACTTTATTCCCCTCATGTGAAGCTGCAAGTGACTTGGGGATATAATATTCCAACTGTGATGAATGTCTGACTCCCTAACATGATTATAAATGGTCATATCAAGTTAAGGCACATATATAGTCATTTCAACATGGAAAAAGAGGAACAGACTCAAATGTAATGACATGGGAAAATGGCTACTCTGGTGCTTATATTACCATTGTAGTGATGAAATGCTAAAAGAAATTGTTTATTATTTCTATCATCATTTCAAGTCGTCACTCTTAAAAAAAAGCCACTACCATACTTTTGTACTCAAAATAACAAACTTCAAAAGCAAGCTTAATGCTCAGTTTTATCATCATGTCCAGAGGGGGAAAAGACTGGAAAGAACTACTGCAAAAACTCCAGCTTCAGTTATCTTTACAATGTTTCTTCTGTAATTTTAAAAACAAACAAACAAACAAAACCATATAAATGTAAAGATCTAAAAACTGTTATTGATGATGGAAAAGTTTTTTGATAAGGGCTGTTACTGACATATCTGAAAAATATTCTAAGCATTACATGTTTGATTGTTGCCAAAATGAATTTGTAAAGAATATGCTCATGGCGAAGGATGGGGTAATGTTTTTCCTACTAACACTAAAGTTTCAAAAATTAGTCAATTTAATCACATAAGCAGTTCTTGAACAGAAAATGATAGGACATGTTTTGGAAACATTAGAATGATTCAATAAATTAACCCACTCATTAAAATGCATAGTCTCTTATATAATATGATCTGAATACAGTTCCTTATGATTGATCTCTAAAGGTAGGTAATAAATCAATTTGAAGAGAGGTATTTTGCTCTCCACACCCTCTTCCCTGACTGGATCCAAGGTGAATACACATCCACCCAGATGTCTCTAGGCAAATGAAAAAAATTAAATCAAAAGAGCAGGCATAGTCCTTCACCACAGAATTTCTTTGCTCAAGTACAGTTAAAAGTTACTTTGATTGTGGTTTTTTTTTGGGGGGGGGGGTTGATATCTATTGGTTAGCATGGTTTAAAGCAACGTGCCTTTAGATACCAAATAACAATGTTAAAACTGAATCATCTATGCAGTTGCCTCATAAAAATCAAAATGGAATTCACACTATCACCAGGCAATGTTTGTTCACTTAACTTTAATTATTTTCTCCTTGAGAATGGTACTAATGAAACTGAATATCTTTCATGGTCTCGAAGGGCCGTTTGAATAGTCTGTAAACAGAACTAAGGGGAGACAAGAGATCTGGCTGGGCCAGGGAGTTGCTAGGTGATGCAGAATGTAAACCCACAAACTTGTTCAAGTTTGCTTTGCTTTCATGCTACTTTCACACACTTTCAAAAGTTTTGAGAACTGAGTTTTCAGGTGGTCACTACAGAAAAAGAATCCCTCCCTCCAAATTCACTTTCCACAGATGCTCTATGACATTCAAAAGAGATGAAATCCATTTGACCTTTGGCTGTAACATGGGAAACTTTGGATACCCACAGTCTAAAAAAACACATATCAAGGTGGATTCCAGTATTTCAAAAAAAAAAAAAAAAAAAAAGCATTCCTAATCCCTCTTCCAGTCTTAACTGAAATAAAGATTTCTTCTGAAGAAGGGGGGGGGGTGATCTCACTCAAGAGTTCTGGGGCACAGAAACTCAAAAGCCATGGCAAATACCTCAGTACAGAGACCATCATGCTGACGACCCTTTTGGTTTAGCTACTTTCTTCCTCTCTTCTGGCCAGTACCAGGACTGACTGCCTGTGAGGCTTCTCCTAACCCGCCCCCTCCCCCAGTCTCCTTTGTAAAGTAGCTGATCAGAGATTGTCCAGTAAGAGCACTTTATTAGATCATCAGCCAGAGGGGTTCACAAGTACTGAGAGCAATGGGCTCAAATGCGGCACATCAGTTTTAATAGACCAGGGGCTACTAGTAAACTGCAGATACTGCTGAGAACTTTCCATGCACTGAACTCTTGAAAAAGCACCGTCTCTCCAGCTTAAATGCAGCTGCCTCTTTCAATGCCGCAAATGGGTAAATTTGACAAAAAAGCCACCATTAAGACTACATGAAAGGCTCAAGACAACATCCTTTCAATGCTTTGTACTTCAGTAATCAGATGTACTTACTCACCCCCTCCCCCAAACCCGATCAAGAACTATTTCTGAATGGTAGGAAATAATTCCACTTTGTACATCTTTTAGTTAATCAAGACTTTCTATTCAGCAATTTGACCTTTTGTTCAAAACAGGATTATCAGTTTTTTCGCCAGTTACCAAGGGCGACTCGCATGGTGAACATAATTGCAATAATTTGCAAAACACCATGGCAACCCACATTACAACTAGGTAAATACTGGGCTTTTGTGCTACATTGTTATTTTCAGAGATGCTGAAGTCAAAGAACGAATGACAAATGAACACAAAATTTATATTTGCTTTGTCTCAAAAGAGAAGAAAATTGATAACAAGAATTGGGGGGAAACCGACTACAGCTGTAATTTCTAACTTGATTAATTAGGATGGTAACAGTCCTTAACAGTATATTCAACAAACAGCCCTGACTTCGTCTCTCCACCCACCTCTCTCTATACCACTACCACTGTCCCCCCCCCCACCCCAGACAAATTTTTTCAGCTTGGAGAACAAACATCCCCCATTTGCTCTTTTCTTCAATTTAATGGAATCCTTAATTGCAGAATATTGTTCTCCTGCTCTTCACAGCAATGAAAACGAGAAAAAGGAGGAGAGTGCCAGGGCAGACAGGGAGCTACAGTCATTTGTTTTCCTGCCTCTTTTGGACACCCCAGGCCCAATGATGAGATGGCATTTTTCTGGTTTCAGCAGCTGTTTCATAGCAGACAATAAAGTAAAAACTATTTA
Organism: Tokudaia tokunoshimensis; assembly: GCA_036184795.1. Classification (NCBI taxonomy): domain Eukaryota; kingdom Metazoa; phylum Chordata; class Mammalia; order Rodentia; family Muridae; genus Tokudaia; species Tokudaia tokunoshimensis. Next base: position 51,962,829 of record BTHU01000023.1, read on the forward strand.
GCTTTGCAGAAAAGCCACTTCTGTCCTCTTGACAACACAAGGTAAGTCTACATGCCGAGATGAAGTTTCATAATTTAAATGCCAGAACATAAGATGGGAAAATGATGTTAATAATAAAGAACATACATTTTCTTGTAAAGAAATTATCAACTGTGGTACTGTCCAAAAAAAGCTGCTGAAATGCGTATGTTTGCTATTTATGGAAGATGTTCAGCAATATCACCAATGGTTTGAAAACCATTTGATACTCACAGAAATCCCAATTCACAAAACAATCTAAAATATAAACTGACTCAGGAATTAATGCAAAAATCAAAATAGCATTTTCAGTAGATAAGCAGTTTTTCATATAGCATTATCTTTTCACTAATAAATGTGACTGTAAAAGTTAGATCAGAATGTTTTAAAGTCAGATGTGAGAGGCAGGTTTGATTTCTGTAGTAAAAAAGCAGGTTTTTGTTTTCCTAAGAGGTGCACGCATTCTATAAAGCCCCCATTTTTTTTGTAAATTATAAACACTGACTTTCTCCTGCAAAATGTAGTATTCAGGGACAAGAAAAGGAAATACACACAGCAAAGGCTTGCAGCAGTCCCACTGCCGGGATCTCTAGAGATAAGCAGCTGCAAACGCGTTCTGAACACAGCCCAGCTCGCTTTCCCTCATCTGCTGCCGCCTAATGAGGACGAACCAAGTGAGAGGCTCTGAAAAGATCTGCATATTTTCCCTAACTTTTGAAAAATCAAATGAATAGGATACTATAATGGGTCTATTCTTATTTTGTCAGGGCTGAAAAATCTCCACACACCTAAGATTTAGCTTGGAGAAATCACAATGTAACATTCTTCAGAATATGCTTTGGAAATTAGAGGCACTGTAATTTTTTTTTGAGGAGTAGAAATCAAAACGATGGCACATATTACACCTTTTTCAGGCAGGGACCATCTTTTCATATTTTGAAAATATGTATTTTATTTTCTTGATTAGTTACAAATTCATGGTATCTCTGTAAAATGCACCCTACATCAAAAGTCTAAATGTTAAGAGAAAATGTTCCCTTTAATATCAAATGACAAAAGGGACAAACAAGCCTTTTGTAATTCTTGATCAAATAAAATAGATAGATTATAAACTAGGCATAAAATCCCTATAACACTTAAGTCCTTTAAGAAACCCATAGGTACAAATAAAATAATCTGTCCAGAATCCCTTCACTTGTAATAATTACCTAATACCTCCTGCTTTCTTCCCAACCTTTAATAGTCCCTTCTCCAGTGTTTCTATTTTTCCCTTCTTGACATTGGTTTGTTTAGGACTAAAAGATGTGATAACAGCTATCCTCCTATAACCTTAATAAATTGCTCAAATCCCTAAATCAGAAATTAGAAATATGGAGCAGATGGATTACATTTCTTCTTCAGTTCAGTTCCCATGACCCCTGTAAGATGGTAGCTTGCAGTTAACAGGAAACATCCTTGATACACTTTCCCCAAATTCTTGCTCTTCAATTTGAACCTCTGGATGTATACTGGAATCCCCAAAGAAGCATTAGCACAGGTGGCTGGGCACCATCTCCAGGGCTTCTGACTGAGGGCTGTGGTGGGGCCTGAGAGTCAGCATCTTTAACAGGTCCCCAGATGTTACTGCTGCTGCTGATTTGGAGACCTTACTTTGAGAATCACCAGTGCCTTTCAGAAAGGGTATTTTTTTTTTTTTTTAAATCACAAGCGATGCTAATACACAGTCAGGGTTGAGAATCACTGCTCTGCATTACTCTCATTTTCTCTCTGCTGTTTAAGATGATTTTCTGAACAATGCACTTTATTAACAGAATTATACTTAGAAATAGTCTCTCTCAATTTCTTTCTCATTCAATATTTACTTTTTTCCCTCTCTACATACAGCTTATGTGGCTATTCTAACTCTCTCAAGTTCTCCAGACAGTGTCTGAATTAACAAAGCCTCAAATCAGACTTAATTCTACCAATAGAATAGACTGATTCTAAATGGTTTATACCAAGTGTACAGCTTAGTACCAATTTGAAGAAAGCAACAAAGATATACTCTAAATATATCCTCTAAATATGTCTCTAAAATATGGAATGTATTCCTCTAAGAATAAAAGAGGGTTTTAAAATACGGTGTCTATGAGAAGTGACCACAATTAACATTTTTGACAGGTAACATGAAATCATGTATTTTAGCCCTAAATTTTAAAGGTGGAAGAGACTTCAGAGCTCTACCCCAATCCTTTACACCTAAGGAAAATAAAACCTTTTAAAAGTCAATTCCTTGTCCTGATGCATAGTGTGTGGACTGAACTTCCAGTCCAATGTTCTTTTCTTTACACTTTGTAGCATGATGCTCAATATATCAGACATTAGAGCTGCATGCAGCTCTTGAGTACTTGTAATGTGGCAGCTCCAAACTGAGATGGGATACAAGGGTAAAACTACAGTTTCCTGATATTTTTAAATATGCATTATAGACTTGGATATAGTATGTTAAGTTAAAAAAGTGTATGTGTGTGTGTGTGTGTATATATATATATATATATATATATATGCATACATTAACAAACCTTGTTTTTTTAAAAGACATAAATGGGGTCTGGAAACATAGCTCAATGGATAGAGTACTCTCGCCTACTATCCAAGAAGTCAAGAGTTCAATACCCAGGACTGCATAAATGGGAATGCATGGGACCCTATCTCAAAAAATAAAATCAAAAAAGAGATTATTTATAAGAGCGTTATATACACTGTTATAAAGCCTGTTATGTAAAATATGAAGGTAGTACCCTATAAGTGCATACAGATTTGCCCAAGAGTTGCTTTTTCCTGTCTTTGGCTTATTTTTCCCTATTAGATGGTTCTCCTTTTTCTCTGATTGGAAAGGGTACTCTATTTTTCAGATAGGAAATGGTTTATTTAACCTCACAGCTTCATGAAGAGAAAAGGAGCACTTTATATATGAAAGAAGTCAGGCCCTGTTGGTTACTGCATTGTTTGTTGCTCATCAGTTTTTAACTTAATGGCATGCATGTCTGTATACATAAATGCAACACAGAAATTCTATTACTGATGATTTTACGTATATATGGGTAATTTGCTGCATGTATCTCTGTGTCTAGTGCTGTGAAAGCCAGAGGAGGGCATCAGATCTCCTGGAATTAGAGTTACAGTTAGGAGGTGTCATGTGAGTGCTGGGATCTCTAGAACCTAAGTTCTTTAGACATCCAGTGTTCTTAACCATTGAGTCATCTTTCCAGTCAATATAAATTCTTTTAAATTTATAGTCAAATTTACTAATGTTTTCCTCTTTTTCTGGAGTCTGAAATTTTTATTGTTTCAAAGTGTTCTCAAGTAGAGCACAGAGGATTTTTAGAGTTGTCAAACTACTCCATGATACTATAATTGCTACATGCTACTGTATATTTGCTTACATACAATGTATAACGCCAAGAATGTGCTAGAAGGTAAACTCTGAACACTGAGCCAATGTCTATACATTCATACATTCACATACTCATGATGGGCGTATCACTGTAACAGATGTTCTGAGGATATGCATGTAATGAGCTGGAAATCTAAGAGAAATCTGTTGTGATCCTGAAACTATTCTACAGAATCATCTGTTTTGAAAAAGACTTCCCAAGGTTAGTACACCTTTATAGCATCCTTCTCTGTCCTGAAGGAGGAAGGAGAACATTTCAGCTACACATTTTCCAGATGATTCTCATCTACTGGTATGAGCCATACTCTTATAAACCATTAGTTTTAATTTTGGACTTATTTCTGAATTATTCTATAGCAATTCTATTCAAATCATTAAATACTCATGGGGAAAAATAATCATCCTATACTCCTATGGTAGTTTTTGTAAGTCTTTTCATTGTTTAAATTTTGAAAAAAATATGTATAAAAACTGTGCTATTTAAGAACAAAACATGAGGAATCTTTTACAGGTAAACGTATAATATTTAACAGTTAAACTTATAAAATGTTATGCAGTTCCAATTAATCAAGAATGCATTTTTCAATTTTTCTAAAATCTTTTTTCTAAAGTTCTTCTATATTTTAAAGTTTTCTTTATATTTGGCATTTAAATATATTCTTTGATATTTCATATTCTTAGTCATTTATATACATTAAATTTCTTCTGTTACACTTTCTAATTGGTTATTGTTTGTATAGCTCAAAAGCTAATGATATGTAGTTAATTTTAAAACTAGCATTCTTAATAATTTTTGTTTTTAATGATAAATTTCACTGGGTTTTCCAAGTTTACAACAATCAACAAGTATTGCCTTTTTCCTTTCCCTTCCAATTTTTAAAATATATTTCTTGTTCTTATGACGGTTAGCTCTTTGACAACTCAATACTACTGATCACCATTTCTACTGGGGTGCCCCTCCAAGCCAATTTCACAAGAATCTTCAGTTGTAGACCCATGAATTAATTCATAGACGGATGGATCTCTGTACTGACAAAAGGTAATTTGATTAAGATCATTACAGAACCCGTAAAGATTTTGTATCAAAGTGCCTAAAATAAACTTGTTGCTGAATTCAGTTTAAGGACATTAAATGGCTAACTCATGACTTAAATATTTCCTTTGACAGTTAGAGATTAAGTACTCTAAAGAGCTTGTAGGCTTAATATGGGTTGAATGTAAATCCAGCTTTGTTATTCAATCACACCTCTTAACTCAGTCTGAAAATAAAGCAAAACAGTACAATATAACGTGACATATGAGTTGATACCCAGCAATCTGTTTTATGAAGTTTTTCAAAGTTTGTGATGAATGAGCCTGTATTCATACAAGAAAGGCTTAGTAGTAAGAGCTCTTTAGAGTACTGAATCTAACTGTCAAAGGAAATCAAACTACATGGCACACTCTATCAAGCTGTGAAACACAGAAACCAGGTTAAGGAAGAGGGCTAGAATGACAGGCAAACGTTATGCATAAGCACAAATATAAATAATAAGTTCAGTTGATACATCCTGACATTGTATTCAATATGCTAACTACTCTCAAAACCAATGATTAAATAGGATTTTGAATTTACATTCTCTTTTAATTTTCAAGTTGGAAGAAATATAAATCTTCCATTTTAGGGTGTTTCCATATGTAACTGAAACAAATTCAAAGAAAACTAATTTGCTTTACCTCCCCAGATGTTTTAACCTTGCTTAGAATGTTGTAAGTAGTCTCTGAACCTACTTCACATTTTACTCATCTAGAGGAAGGCTGGCATGCTTCACTTAAGTGTGGAAATATTTTAGACATGACAGTTCAGTTGCTAACTTACTGTCCACTTCTGATTTGACACTGAAGCTTAAGGAATGCTTCTTGAACAAGATTCTCTTTAGTTTTATATGATAAAACTAAAGAATTTTACTTTCTTCTTTTAGCACTGTCACTGAGTGTACCTCTGGGAAAGCAGAAAATGGGACTAGGGTAGGCCACTAAGTTCCTAAAAACAGAGAAGTCTTTACCTAATCAACCCTTCTTCTTAGGCACACTCTTGAGGTGTTTGAACCTCTTCTTCTTGAAGTCATAAAGGTTCAAACACACTAGGAAGGTCTATTAAAACACAACTTGAACTGTTCTATCTGGAGGCTTCACTTTGAGACCTGGAGTATACGAAGTCAAACATGACTTCAAGAGGAAGAGGTTCAAGTGCACTAGAATAAAAGGGGGGGGGGGGGTGTCGAAGATAGAGAAAGAAACAGAACGAAGTTACCAGCCAGCTTCTTAGACCCTGATAGGCTCACTGAGTTTTGAGCTTCTATGACCTTGGAGAGTCTCTGAGACACTCAAAGGGCTGGAAATTTTTTTCTTGATAGAATTAAGCTCTGTGATATTAAGAGTAATTCAGATGGCCAATCTTCAGCTTCCTTCAGGCTATGAGAGGTAAGAGCTCCAAAGCCATCAATGCCTTTCTTCAACCATGTCCCACCCTCCTTACAAGAGGCAAGTAAAAAGAAAAAGTCAGCACATGAGAAAGGGCAGTTTCTGGTTCTTCCTCACCTTACAATATCAGTGGTCCTGTGCTTTGGGGCAAACGCTTCACTCTGTGAGTCTCTGAGTATATTCCCATGAATAGAGAGTCCTGACTCTTTTATGGAATAATAATGAGCATAACATGTAAGGCTACTGTCTTAAATTGCCTTCAAGTACTTGTGCAAACAAGTACAATTCCCACATACACACTCATCTTCTTTCCCTCTCTAAGGTATGCATGCATGTGCATACACATTTTAATCAGACTGACACTGGTAGGTAACCTGCGAATTATAATGTGATGCTTGTTACTCAGAAAATAGAAAACAATGTGACTACCTTCTCCGTGTCCCTTCATAGCAAAACTCAGTGATGATTACATCAATTAAATATTGAATATTTAAGCTCGGTGGTGGCGCATACCTTTAATCCCAGTACTTGGGAGGCAAAGGCAGGTGAATTTCTGAGTTTGAGGCCAGCCTGGTCTACAGAGTGAGTTCCAGGATAGCCAGGGCTATACAGAGAAACCCTGTCTCGAAAAACCAAATATATATATATATATATATATATATATATATATATATATATAAAATATTTATTCAGCATATATGGCCTGTTGGATAATGAAAGTTAAAGCTTGGGTAGTAGTATATTTTTAGAAAGATAATGCTAAAAGTTGTTTAATCCCCATCATTCCGTTTCCTGTGAGTTACTACTAGAAACAAAGAACTACTAGAAACAAAGAACTCAAATTATTGCTCTCTTGCCTCTTCTCAGGGCTTCTCAAAGTTTATGGCTTTGAAAAGCAATATCATGTCCCAAGTTTCAAATCCTGAAATATTTTTTAATGTCACTAAAAATGACACAAGAATTTTCTCACTACCTGAGCAGTTTATGAAGTATGTTTGATAGTAAGTTCTGAGAGCTGCAGAATAATCTAGCACCTCTTCTGTGATGACACAGGAATGAAAACACACCACACCTTTCCACAGAAGAACCAAGACAAGTCCTCTCATTGGGCCATTAAAAGGAGCTCAGTGTTATTTATTTAACCTTTTCCCTAACATGAACAACATTAAAAACACTTTGCTTATGAACTTAACAAACAAAAAGTATGCTTCAACTGGAAATGCCACAGAGAACTACCATTATGCCACAATTTAACTTTGTGTTATTCGATGCAACCTAAGGGGTAGCTTTTGTACAGTACAAAATATGAAACTCCACATTTCTAAAAGGTCATGGAAAGACTAGGAGATAAGAAAGTGAATTAGTGAAAAATGAAATCAATGAAGATTTTTACATTAGAAGTCAAGTTAATACAGTTTCTTACTAACAAGGTACCATCGATCACTAGAAATGAAAAGCTAATGTTAAAATAACTTGCTATGTCTTTCATGTACCTGCTTAGATTTCTCCCTTCACAAAGCAGATAAAAGGTTCCCCTTTCTCTGTGTGCTTATAATTTTCTGTTTGCCTTATAGAAGTAATTTCTTAAAAATTTACCTTCCTTGTTAATAAAAAGCCCAATGACTCAACTACAAAAAAGTGAACTCTAACAGCTGAAAAAGATTTAGCTTGATATTAAATTATATTTTGTTTCCATTAAAACAACTTGCAAGTTCACTTCAAATATTACAGTAAATAACTTCGTTAAAAAAGATGATTAATGTGTTTTTTAGAAAAATCAAGTACCATACATTGTAAAGATTTTGTGTATTTAAAAAAACAGAGAAAGACATTTCAAATAGAAAACTAGCATAGTCTTTCTGAAGACTACATTAAAGCTCAAGAGTAAAGAGAAGCAAAAGGAAGATGAATTCCTTATTCTAACGCAAGGCAGGCAAGGAGCATGGAACAAACCAGACTAGAACTCTGAAGAACTCCAGGTCAAAAGGAGATAGAGTCAAAGACTTTCTAAGTTAAAACTCTTCATAAAATAAAAATAATTTTTAAAACCCCACTATAATAAGTACAAAATAGAAAGGTCTCCTGTACTTACTTAAAATATCCACTAACTTGAAAACAAGGAAAGAGTAGCCATTTTATTGCTTAATAATCTACTCAAATACTAAAAAAAAGGAAAACCAAGCTTCCAAAGATATATGATAAACCTGGGTTAAAAAAATGTTTAATTGTTCTAAATTAAGCCACTTGTACAAATTCAAGAAACAAAATCAAATTTACTGAGACTGATGCTATATAAATTATGAAAACATTAACTGATTAAAGTATTTTTCTTTAGTTTCATATTCAAATAATTAGCTATAAATCTACATCAATAATATAAATCAGTCAAAAATTATTTTATCATTGGGGCAACATATTTGAAATAATCTATTTTAACAAGCCCATTTTAAAATAACTTAATAAAAAGCATAAAGAAAAAAATCTTAATATGCAGTTCGGTAAAGTTCAAGTCAGCCTTTGAACAACACGTTTACCTATGCAGTAAAGCTTGTGTTAATGCGATGTAAGAGTTTGACAAATTCAACTTTAATGGAGCATAAAAGTGCTTTTGCTTGAAAGTGAGATCATTTTTAAAAATTCAAAGCATGATCACTTTCTCTTTTTTCATAGAACAATCTGATACAAGCAGCAAAGCTTAAATAAACTAGAAACATTTCAAATGATCCATAAAGGATTAATAAGCACCACAGGAAGTCCTATAGGCTCAGCGTATACATTTTCCATCCACCCCTCCTTCCCAGAAGGGCATGATATGAAATTCTAAACAGAAGTCAAGTTTCAAAATCTCTAAATGTTAAAGGGCTGTTATGTTGGGGTGAAAGGTCATAACTAAGGACTCTCTAATTTAAAATGGATCAAATTCCAGTGACACTTGGATAGAATCATGCAAACCTAGACATTCAATTAAAAAGGTCTTCTTGCTGATGGTAATAGCCAGTGGTCAGAGGCAAAACTCAGGCAAAAGTAGTAGCAGCAAGCTACAGGCCACTAATATAACAAGAACAAAATGACAGCTATTATTTTGGCAGAGATAATCTATGCTGAAACATAAAACACAAACGCACACAATTTCTTTCAATACAATTTTCTTGTCTTCCCACTGACTTCTGTGATTACCACAGAAAGCAGGGTTCTAAACACATTTCTCAATTGAATCCTCAATCAATAATAGTAAAAAATTAAGATAGAAGATATGGGGAATGCATTATGGCATTAGTAAATGCTTATAAAATGTGCTGAACTTATCAGTATGCACAAAAGTTGGTAAGAAGAAACCTTAGATACTTAAAACGGATCATATTTTTGTCACCCCAAAGCTCAGTAACATTGCTTGTGACAATCAATCTGACATTCTTTTCATTCTTCAGTTAGACAATCTTATTTCTTAATGTTTATATCTATTATTTGAGAATAAACATATTCCATATAATTCAGTTTTAATAGAACGTGTAAATAACTTTATTTTCTATAACATACAATGACAGCTTTCCCTCACCTATAGACAAATTAATAACTCAGCATAGGTTTGAAATAGAAGTCAGTTACAATATGCTTTTTTTAGGGAGCCCTGGTTTATTTGTGAAGCACTCAAGAGAGAGGGAAAAATACTACTTACATTTTATATATACTCTAGAATATGCATTATTCTGAAATTGTTATTTTATTAGTTCACTAACAGAAAGATTATTCTTGCTTTGATAATGAAATTTACTTTTTAAAATGAAATGTAAATAAGCAAGAAAAGTGATATTTAAAAATATCAATGAATACTAGGACTAGTACAAGAAAAAAATATTTAAACAGAGAATGTTTCAAGCACTGTCTTAAGGTTAGAACACAACTGTCAACAGCTGATGCTCTGATGTGTTCGCCCTCTCTGAGAGGGCCCTTAGTAGACTTCAGCTATTTTGTTGCTAATTCACACCATTTATAGCAAATGGGTAAAAGAAAAGAAGCAGAATCAATTCAGACATCCACAGTCACAAATTCAATCAACAATTGAATACCTCTTTTGTTCTTTTAACTTTCTATAAATGGATAGACCAAGATGCAAGATGTCACTTCTTTATGGAACAAGGTTTGTTTTTTTTTTTCTTTAAAAAAAAAATACATGGGCTTTGAATCAGAAAGGACCCAAATTACATTTCAGCTGTACAAATTATCCTTCCAACGTCAACTGATTTTCTTCCTATAAGGTTCAAATTCCTTATTTATGAGGCACCACCTTAAAGAGTACTGTAAGAGTTAAATGGCACTGTGTACATAGAAGTGTTAACAAAGTATTTGAATAATGGCTTTAAAATATTTTTTTCTTCTGCTCTCCAGAATTCTTCAGTGTTACAGTAAATGATTTGCCAAATAAAACAACATACTTTGATGGATTATATTAAAGAAATAGAGGAAAACATTATATAGCCAAACTTCTGAAGAAATTCAGGACACAAAATAACGTTCCAAAAGTACGATGTCTATAAAAAGCTTCCTACAGATTAGCCTGGAATTTACTATGTAGCTCAGTCTGGCTTCTGATCTGTGTCAACCTTCCCGTCTCAGCCTTCTGAATGTAGGGTTATACATATGGGCCACCATGCTAGGAAGGCCTTGGGTTATTAAGGCTGAGGATAATTTAAAGAGATGGCAAGCAGACAAGGATAATTCTGGCAGTCAAAAGAATATAAGGTCTGATGAAAGGAGAGTTATTTGACAGTGTTCCAAAGGAAAGTGTGTGGGGAGAACAGATGGATAAGTCAATGTCTCAGAGCTATAATAAAGACGTGCTACAGTTCTATGTAGATATAATTAAACTACCACAGCTCTCACAAGGATGCACAAAGATTGCGGCATATTCTCAAAGTGCTATATCAAAAGGGATAGGATGCTACCTAGGAATCTAAGGTCAAAAAATATGCAAATCAGTTTAATTTATATCCAGCATATTCTAACCCACAATGGACAACCATAACTGAAACAAAATCCTGGAAAAAAATTGACCTGTGCTACCTTTGTTTAAAAGCATAAAGGAAAAAATCCACAACTGTAACAGTGAACACAGGTGTGCAGCAGGAATTGGAGCCTAGAACAGAAAGAATGTGTTTACATTAGCCATAGAGGCTAACTTCTGAGCATGGAAGATGAGAAGACAGCCCAGCGAGAGATTGCCAGTAGTACCATTAATGGAAAATATTCAAAGATTCCCAAAGCACACTGGCAGCAAGATAGGTTTCTCTAGATACAGTGTTTTCGCATGGGTGACCTACAGATGACATGCTAGTTCTACAATTTATGACTTTTGGATTAAAGCTGGGAAGAGGGTGTCCTTCCAGACACAGAGAGCTGTTAATGATAGCACAGCTACAAACTGAACGGTGATCAAGAGTTACTAAACTAAGAAAAACTTCTGCAAATACTCCCTCAATTATTTCGTCCCTTGGACATTTTGATAGGAAACTACTCATTGATATGATTCTTTTCCAACATTCACTTTATAGAATATCAAGATACAATCAAATGTTGACTTACTCTGGTAAATAAGAGGGGACCTGCTTTGATTTCCTTCCTTTCTCAGCACTTTGGTTTTATATTTTAGAATGCTGGCTAGGTTTTGAAAAGAGGGTGTAGGATGGGAGGGGTGCACTTCCCTTCAGTGGAGACAAAAGATAACAGCTATTTCATTCTTCTGTGTGAATATGCTACCTCCCTTAATTCTCTCACCATCACATTAAACTGTGATTTTCAATAGAGGTCTGAAAAATGTATTACATTTTACCTGTTATTTCAAAAAGAATTAGTAAGCAATTAGACAGAAAGGAGAAAAGTAGGGCAAAAATGTCCCTGTTTTTTCAGACCAGCTAACATTTTGAGAGTTTGAAATGACTAGAAAGGCAAACTGTTAGGTATTCAGAAGGAAAATGTGAATGTTTTCCCAAAGGCATTATTAACAATTAATAATCATTACACTGGTGCCTTGTTTACCTGACCTTGTGTAAATTCAGCAGCCTGGTAATTAGACCCAGATTTTGCACATTTGTATATTTCCATGCATAGATTTGACTCATTCATTCATCCATTAAAATTTGCTTGACAGACGTAGATGAATAATCAAGCTACAATTTGTATTTACTGGATTATAGAAAATTGCCCAAACTGTTAAGTTCAAGGAAAGCGCATTCTTGCCTCTCTCTTATGACTGATGTAAAAGCAATTACATATCAGAGGATTGCCCCAAAGCTCTCAGAAGTGGCACTGCTTTTGCAATCTGGGGTTTTTAACAATTTTTTTTCTAAATGTAGAGACTGTTTAAAGATTAACTCTAACAGAGGGAAGGAAGTAACCCTGTGCACATGTAAGTTTCTCATTTAACTCACTTGACTGCTGTTTTAAAGTAAAAGTTCTGACAACATTCAGAATGAGCAATGTGTCCTAAAAGGACAAAGGCTAGTGAAAGATTTGAACAGAAAGAAAGCAATGTCTGGAGAGTTTCATGACACTCTTCCCCAACTCTCGCTAGCAAAGTAGCAATAACCTGACCAGCCCTCTTCCTATCTTGATCAATGAGGAATAAAGATACTGTATGATCTATGATCAATGTATTTTCATTTAAAGGAGAACAAGTATCTCAAAAAAATCTTATGTTCAGTACCTGCCAAATACACTGTCATGTGTAACTGCATTTTACTGTACTGCATTTACTGGCTTTCAGTCACTAACAACCATCGCCCAAGGTACAGTACTTCAATTAAACAGCAGAAGACAGACACAACAGATCTTTCTCTTCAACAACTGTTGATCTTATCTACTTTAAAAGAAAAGTAATTATTCCTGACTTTTAAAATAATTGTATAGCACCTAACAATAACAGACTGTTTTAAAGATCAAAGATCTTAGTCCAAATTTTAAATGTATATAATATATATACATATATATATAAATATGTTTTACAGTCTTTTTTAGGGAAAGAAGGCTACACAATTTCTTAAAAGCCCACAAAGAATGCTTAGAACTATTTTACAAATATATTAATATTTATAAAATTCAAAATTTGCCTTTAAGCATATTCTTTATTAGATAAGCAATTAAATAAAATAGATGCTATATATAGAAGCTCAAAAAGCAGAAAGGGTCCCCAAATTTCCAAAATATATACCTGGCTAATTTTAACCTTACCAAATTCTAACTTTCCCCCAAATATCCCATCTTTTTTGCTATAAAACAAATGCAAGTCATAATGTAGATCAGATATTAACATATGTGAGGATGGCCTGAAATAATCTGATAGACTATCAAAGACCCAAATTAAACTTTAGTTTTCAAAAATGAATTGTTCATTACAGTCCACATGCTTGCAAAAATAGAAACAGGAATTCAGATGCTTTTTTTTTTAATTTTCTAAGTTTTTTTATTTACATTCCAAATGATTTCCCCTTTCCCAGTTCATCCCTCCCCGAAAGTCCCATAAGCCCCCTTCCCTCCCTGTTCCCCATTCAACCCCCTCTTGCTTCTCTGTCCTGGTATTCCCCTACATTCAGTCTTTCCAGGACCAGGGGTCTCTCCTTCCATCTTCTTGGAAATCTATTGATATGTGAATTGTGTCTTGGGTTTTCTGAGCTTCTGGGTTAATATCCCCTTATCAGTGACTGCATACCATGTATGTTCTTTTGTGATTGGGTTACCTCACTAAGGATGATATTTTCAAGTTCTGACCATTTGCCTAGGAATTTCGTGAATTCATTGTTTTTAATTGCAGAGTAGTATTCCATTGTGTAGATATACCACATCTTCTGAATCCATTCCTCCGTTGAGGGACATCTGGGTTCTTTCCAGCTTCTGGCTATTATAAATAAGACTGCTATGAACATAGTGGAGCATGTATCCTTATTGCATGCAGGTAAAGCCTCTGGGTATATGCCCAGGAGTGGTATAGCCAGATCCTCCGGGAGTGTCATGCCCAGTTTTGAGGAACCGCCAGACTGCTTTCCAGAGTGGTTGTACCAGCTTGCAAGAATTCATTAATCTTGTTTGCAATATTGAATGGTAACAACTGGATTCTTCTTTCATCTTTTTCAAATACCGATTCATGTATAATATACTGCTTTTGCACCACTCTCATTTAAATTTATGAACTGTTTATTTTTATATTTTCCATTAATCATAAATTATGTGCATGTATAAAATACCTATTTATTATTTTATTATAAAATCATAAAAGTAATCTTGCTTTATGGGATTTTTTATTGGATATTTCTTTTATTACATTTCATATGTTATCCCCTTTCTCGGTCACCCCTCCCCTCCAGAAACTCCTTATTTCATCCCCCCTCCCCCTGCTTCTATGAGAGTATTAACCTACCCACCCACACATAACGCCCTCCTTGCCTTGGCATTTCTCTACACTGGCCATCAAGCCTTCACAGGACCAAGAACCTCCCATCCCAACTAACCAAAGAAGTGAAAGATCTGTATGACAAGAACTTCAAGTCTCTGAAGAAAGAAATTGAAGAAGACCTCAGAAGATGGAAAAATCTGCCATGCTCATGGATTGGCAGGATTAATATAGTAAAAATGACCATCTTGCCAAAAGCAATATACAGATTCAATGCAATCCCCATCAAAATACCAACTCAATTCTTCATAGAGTTAGAAAGAGCAATTCAAAAATTCATCTGGAATAACAAAAAACCCAGAATAGCTAACACTATTCTCAAGAGTAAAAGAACCTCGGGGGGAATCAGTATCCCGGACCTCAAGCTGTACTACAGAGCAATAGTGTTAAAAACTGCATGGTATTGGTACAGTAACAGACATGTAGATCAATGGAACAGAATTGAAGACCCAGAAATGAATCCACACTCCTATGGTCACTTGATCTTTGACAAAGGAGCTAAAACCATCCAGTGGAAAAAAGATAGCCTTTTCAACAAATGGTGCTGGCTCAACTGGAGGTCAACATGTAGAAGAATGCAAATTGACCCATTCTTATCTTCTTGCACTAAGCTCAGTTCCAAGTGGATCAAGGACCTCCACATAAAACCAGATGCTTTTAGTGAATGCAAAGTCATATAAAACTAAGTGTCTGCTGAGTCACTATCCTTGAGTATTGGGCACTTTAACAGGCATTTAATCCAAAATACAAAGCTTTCCCTAGTGTGTGACTTAGACATTTTATCTGTTTGCTAGTCTTTTGTTAAGAAGTCACCTCCTATATATTGTACTTCACTCTATCTGATAAAGGGAGGACAGTACAGCTGTTTTACCAAGTAAAGTGATGGTCCAACCACAAACATTGTCTAAACTTATGTTCTTTGTTCTAGCCTTCCTGTAGTTGCTTCTATTGGCAACTTCAAAACAGAAATAAGACTCTGAACCACAATTGTGCCAACATATTTAATCTGGTAAATGGGAAAACAATCATTTTCAAGGTATATGGTGAAGACAGAATCCTTGAAATCAAGGATGCATAAGTCTTATAGGGAGCCCTTAGCTGTTGAACTATATCATCTACCAGTCTATTAGGTGCACTGCAGTCACTAGAGAAGAGGTTCTAACTGCTAAGAAAATTGGATGAGATGAACTTTCTCAAGGATTATTTTGTAAGTCTGATTTTGACATTCTATCATAAGCCATACTGGTACTTGTATTGATTTCTCTTAACCTGTTACCAGTTTCATTGAATATGTGATCAATAAACATAACTGATGGGAGGAAAAGCTAACCAGGTCTCATAACTTTTTTCTCTCTGTAAGAGTGCACTTTGTGCATGCTAAGGCCAGAAAAGAGAAGACACAAAAACAGACAAACATACCTACAGATAGCATGATGCTAAGGCTTTCTCAAAATATTCTGGCTATTTAGATGTGATCCCAACAAGAAAAAGATACAGCTGCCAGCTAAGAGAAACTACATAAACAAGAGTCTGAAAAACCTTTGCTGTTAAGATCACTGCTCAGGGTATAAAACATTTTACTAAATAAAAGGAAAGATCAGCATCTCTTCTACGTAGCAAGCAAGAAACACAAATTAAAAATTGAAAGTGAGGGAGAAAAAAAGAGAAAAGAAAGCAAAAAGGAGATGCTACTACCAACAACAATAACAACTCCTCAGCTGTCCAGAGCCGAGAGACCTCTCCCCTCGTTGGCCATTGCTGCATCGGGTTTGTTCCAACAATTTGCTAAAATATAGTGGATTACTACTAAGTTCTGAGCATGCAGAGACATGCCTTACCTAAGGATATTAAAAATCGTACTGGAAACAGGCATTTAAATGGCACCCAGACAAAAATCTTGAAAATAAAGAAGAAACAGCGGAAATTTTAACAAATAGCTGAGGCATACAAAGTGTTATAGAATAAAAGTGGGTCATCTATGACAAATACAATAAAGAAAGACTAAATGGTGGTGGGAGAGGAGTCATTTAGATAGTCTGAGTTTGGCTCCACATTCCAGAGCCCAGATGATGTCTTCTGATTTTTTTTTGGGGGGGTGGGAATTTTCATCTGACTTCATTGAAGACCCATTTGATGACTTTTTTGGAACCAATAGTGTCTCCAAGGAACTAGAAGCTGAGGTGCTTTCTTGATTTTTCTCTCCCTTAAGTAGATATCCTACATTTGATACAGGTTTAATTTCATTCAGGTCACTAGGTCATGGGGGTCTCTCATCATTCTCTTCAGTGTCATTTGGCAGGAGTGGAATGGGCAACTTTAAATCACTATCAACTTCAACTAAGATAGTCAATGGCAAAAAAAAAATACTACAAAGAGACTTGGGGAGAACATTCAAGAAAGAGTTTAAGTTGAAGACGGACAGTTAAAGTCCATGATGATAAATGGTAAGGCGCTCCTGCTATACCTGGATAAAAAGTAATTCAATGTAGGCATGTTAAACAATAACAAGCAACATTTGATGAATAAGAGGAACATTTTTTTGAAGATTTCAAATGAACTCAACTTTCTATATAACTATACCTCATCAAAAGTATTTATAAAACAGCTCATCAAAGCCCTTATTTGTCATAGATTTTTGAAGTTGTTATTGGGACCACAAAAATAAGACCATTTTTTTTCTTTAAAATTGTTGTAACCTCTATATGCACTTTGCTTTAAACAAAACAAAACATAATCTGACGGGAGCCTTGTGACTCTTGATTAGTGCTAGGACAAGGTTATTTTTTTAATACCGGCATGGATCTGCTTCCACTTGTGTTAAAATGTGAGTAGTGTCAACCCGTTAACACTGCCAGATGAATCATCTACAGAAATATTTCCAATTTATGTTCAGTATTTAGTTAAAAAAAAAAAGGTATTACTGCATCAATGGATCAATGGTAATACAGTTCTGGTTTAGTGTAAATGAAGGATGTTTCCTAGTTGTACATGGATGCTGGAAACCTCGTCAGTTTTATATGTAATGTTAAGCTGGTAATTTGGGTTTTTTGTCATTTGCTTTAAAAAAAGAAAATAAATGTGAATGTGTTTGCATTCTCTCATGGAAAAAAATGAGAGGTGAAAATAAAACATGCACTATATATGTGCACAATGCAAAAGTGAGTTTAACTTATTAGAGATTCCTAAAGTGACTGATATTGAAAAATAGCAAAAGATATTAAAGATGACATCCTAGGACATACACTGTCTAGTGACTGTGGAGCTATCAATTATCTTCTGCCACTGAATATAAAGGCTACTTCCATAGATTTTGCGAAAGTTCCAAAAATTACTCCCTTGATCAAGTATATAAGTATGGAAGTGCCTTCTACATCTCTGATACTATACATTTCAGAGTTAATATGAAGCTAAACACAACACTATGTGGTTTAGCTCAGCCTTTAAGTAAAAGTGACAATAACCTGGTAGTAGGAGCCATCACGTAAGTGTGTGATGGCTTAAGAGAGTATAACAGAGGTAATATAACATATTTTTCCTGAGCTTACTTACTGAGGAAAGCTTTCCAGGAGAGTCACTAAAAAGGGAAAGAGGATTTTACCAAGTAGGCATTGCTGTGGTGTGGGGTGTGGTTTTAGGCACAAAGATACAGGTGAAGCTATAGTAAAGCTTATATGATTTTTCAGGAACAAGCTTTCTTACAGTATAGAGGAGATAGTGTAGACAAAGGTAGAGAAGTTGGCTCATGATCTAAGGTAATGCTGTAGAACTGAAATCTTAGTATATAAGAAATGAGCAAGTGCAGGCGGCATTTAAAGAAGGAAACAGTAAGGGAAATGAACCAATAGGGAAACTGAAGACTGAGAGGCCATGAGTTGAATTGAAGTTCTAGAAATTGAGAGAAAAATATGTAACAAAACCATAATATAACTTCATAACTCCCAATGTAAAAATCTGTTATCACAAGTTGGAAAATAGTATATGGTACTAGTATGTCTATCTTATAAGAATCTTGTAATTAGGAAGTGTATAAAATATTCTGAAAACTGGTTTCATATGTAGTGTGCAATATACAATGTTTATGAACATAGCGGAATATCCCCTCTTCTTAAAATCATTTTTCTCTTGCTCAAAGATAGCCACAGGAAGAAACACTAACAACAACATTTAGGCAGGAGGATCCAAACAGTCTTTCACAAATCCTGGTAGCCCCTAGAGAGAGATTTATAAAATTTTCAAAGTTCGCATAGGAACTCTGAAGGAAATCAAAACATTTCAAAAGATATAAAATCATGTATTTCATTCAAGTTCCTATATAATGAAGAAGCTTCAAAGCCTTATTGTTATTATGTGATTCCTAAGAGGAAACACTGAAAAATATAAAATCCAGTCTCCAAACTGCCCTTTTTATATACAAATACTCTTCACTTAGATTTATACACCATATAACAGAAAAGAGACACAATTGAGAAATAACTACCTGTTATTTGTAAAGTGTCAGCAACATACTAGAAGACTTAATAAGGATGGTAAAGTCCCATTAAAAATGTGTAACTGGAATTTTGCTTTTATATAATTACTTCTGAATACAAAACACCGTATTTTAGAAATTCTCTTTAAAACTATATAGTTAACTTGTTTTAAGTGTAAAACTAACGTATCTTTTAATATATATAGCCCATAAAACTCACATTAAAATATTCGATGATTATTTTACATTAGATTAGAATTCCTCAACAAGTGGTCTTTTGTAGGGTTTAATAAATGGGAGAGCTCTGTCCAATTCTGCCGTGAGGACACCTGACCTATTGATGCACATGGGTGCTGCCTGTGTGCATTGGGTGAGTTATTAAAGTTCTTTCAAATGTCATCCATGGAGAAATGGCTTGCTACCTTCCATGAGGCCAGTGTTTATGTAAAACTGGATAGAATGACATCCAACACAAGATTATAGACCCATAACTCTCATAAAAAAAATAAATGGGAGAATTTACCCATAAATTCTAGTAACATTCCAGATCAACCTATATTATCAGATACTCTAAAAATAAAACAAAAAGAAACAAATCACCTCCTAAGGTGATTCAACAAGCAGCCATGGTCAAGAAAGATCATCTTTGTCTGGAAAACAGATAAGCAAACGAATGATATAAAGAAATGCTAAGGTAACTAGGTGTGGTGGAGCTTCACTTTAATCCTAGCACTTGGGAGAAAAGGGGATCTCTGTGAATTGGAAGACAGCTTGGTCTTCATAGTGAAAACCAAGCCAACCAGAGCTACAGAATGATATTCTGCCTCACAAAAAGACAGAGACAGAGACAGACAGACAGAGAGAGAGAGAGAGAGAGAGAGAGAGAGAGAGAGAGAGAGAGAGAGAGAGATTCTACATGTAGTGTTCTTAAAAATGTTCCTTGACTTCATCATTGATAATGTCAGAGAAGTCATCTGAAGAAAACAAATGAAGACAGCAATATCACCATCACTTAATTACTGGCTTCCATCAACAATATATAAAGGTTTCCTGTTGTCTTTTGCCCATGCTTACAGATAATTTATTTTATATTTTGAATAAAGACATTTGTATGTTCCTGAAAAAAAAAGTTCCATTATTAAGACTGACAAGACATCTACTGCACAAATGATTTATCTGACCTGGGAAGAGGTGGGTGAAGGAGGATGAATATAATCAAAATACACTGCACAGCATTCTCAAAGACTCTTAAGTTTAAGGATTCTATTATGTCCTACTATAATCCTTTGGTCATCCATACATTTTAGAAAACGGAAATGACTGGACAGCATCAAGATCTAGACCTCAAGCACTTAATCTCTTTACCGATTAGCAATATGAAAATTCACCCTTTTATACTTCCCCGTTAAGGAACTTTATTATTTTAATCAATATAATACATGCCTATTGTAAAATATTTAAATAGGAAAAAATCAACATGAAGAATTTAAAAAATCCCCTAAATCTTTCATCATTCAGGAATAATTTTTGTCATTTGCTAAATATTTTTTAGAAACCTAAGTAATAAATTCATATAAATATTTGAACTTTTACAAAAGTAACAGCACACTTAAAAGCTGATATTTTTAAAAATCATGGCAGAATTATAAGGTTAAATGTTTGCATCAGTACATAGATTCATGACATAAAACTTAAGGTCTGCATGCACGCACGCACGCGTACACACACACTCACACACTTTGTTGAGAATTGAATGATTTACTTTTAACTTTCTTTTTGGAGAAAAAGTGTTTACTGAGTATATGACAAGTAACTATATGGTAGGCAGTAACATGAGTACTACCCACACCCTACACATAACTTTCTGAATTATAAGCTCTCAGCTATTGCTCCAGTGACGCACTGTGCCTGCCTGCTGCCATGTTCCCAACTATGATGGTCATGGACTCTACCCCTCTGGAACCACGAGCCTCCAAATTAAATGCTTTCTTTTATAAGTGCCTTTGTCATCATGCTTTGTCATGGAAAACAGAAAAGTAACTAAGACAGCAAGCAAGTAAATGCGTGAAAAGACTTCAATATCACTAGGCATCAGGGAAATTAACATTAAAGTCACAAAGACATGTCACTTCATGCCTACAATTCAAATTAAAAAATAATGCCAAGAACTAACAAGGATGAAAAATAAATGGAACTCTTACACGGTGCTAACAGGAATGGAAAATGATATCATCAATTTGAAAAATAGTTTGGTAATGCTTAAAAATTTCAAACATACAATTACTCTATGGGCCACCTATATTGCTCCTGGATGCTTATTCTAGAGAAATGAGAACATGCTCATCCAAAACCTTTATACAAATGTTTACAGCACCTGATTTTACAATTGTCCCCAACTGGAAACAATATAAATCATCCTTAAATGGTACAAACACACACACACACACACGCACGCACGCACGCACGCACGCACGTGTGTTATGGTGTAATATTCACCAATAAAAGAAAAGGCCTCTATGACAAGACAGTCTCAACCAGCTGCATAGTGTATAGATATATTTAACATTCCTGAAAAGACAAATCTGTAGTGATCAGAACAAATTTAGGAGTTGGATGGACAGTGAAATGATACCATTTTGTGATGGAACTGTTTTGTATTTTGATTAATGGTGGTAGGTATAGGAATCTAGCTACACATTTAACATAATTTTCAGAAGCACAAACTACTATGAACATGGGTAGGCTAAAATGAATGTACACCTAAGTAAGAGAAAGTTATCCTTCTTAATGATTTAAGACCTTGAGGCAATTTCTGATGGACAGAATCAATGACTAGCATAATGACTACTTAAAAAAACTTTTGAGATTTTTTCTATCCTTATGAGCCATTGAGAGAAAGTAATGAGTTAAAGAAAAGAGTTTTCTTTCCCAAGATGAGCTATAAAGTCTATGAGGCCCCAGTGCAAATTTGGGGGAATTGTCCTGATAATTTCATTTTATATTCAAATCAATTGTTGTCACCTTGCAAACTAAGGAAGCTACTAACTTTTATGTGCACAGCTCTGAAATTGGCAACCTATTTAGTATAGTAGCAAATAAGATATTCCCTCCCAAATAAGGGCCCTCACTCTCTACTGTGACTAGCAGTAGTAGTAGTAGTAGTAGTAGTTATATGATTTTTATCCATTTGTCAATACACAATACAATATGCTACAGTGAATTTTACAATGAAATTTTCTACAGTAAAGTTTACTGTAAATGATAAAATATATATTTAAAATATAACCAAAACCCTCCTTTAAAGCATAATATACATTATAGCACTAACATATATACAAATATACATAATAGCCCATATTGTTACTAATGAAGACAATCTATTAATATTCTGATGTTTTCCTAATTATTTTTTCAGACACATATCTATATAGGTACATTGTCTTTTTTATCACATAGTTGAATCAACTTTTATACAATAATTTGTTTCCTTATTTTCTCCATTAACATTTCCTGTGTCTTTAATGGAACAAAACATTGTTTCCGGTCACTGCATATTATACTATTCTGGAGATATGCCTTAATGTAGCAATAATTCATTATGGATATATAAGTCATATCCATATTTCACTATAATAAGCAATTACTCATTAATATATTCTTGTAGACAAATTTTATTTTTCTCCTTTTTAAATTATATTGTATGAAGTTTGGAGTATATACATGTAGTATATGGGCATATGATTTTCCATACATGCATGGAAGCTGGAGGAGGAGGTTGAGTGTCCTGTTCGGCCACTTCTTACCTATTCCTTTGACCCAGGGTCTCTCACTAAGTCCAGAGCTAAGCTGGGCAGACAGTGAGTCTTAGTGATCCTCCTATCTCTGGCTCATGTGGTACTAGAGTTATGGGTATGCGGGTATGCACATGACTTTTTATACCTGTCTGGAAAATAGAACTCAGGCCCTCATGCTTGCACAATAAGTGCTCATAGCCCACTAGAGCCATATCCACAGTCCCAAAGTGTACACTGTTTAGGAAAAGTTGCTAGAGTACTAGTAAAGCTCTTGAACCCACAACTAAAAACCCATAACTCTTTTGTGAGCACTGGTCTATTTCAATGGGTTTGCAATTGTACTGATAGTGCAAAATTGGATATATACAATAAGATGTCTGGTAAGTGGGCATTAATAAAGGCAGTCATTACAAATTATACTATTAGCTTTTGCATTGCTAATCATCACATACTCATAATACCTGATACATAAGTAGGCTAGGTTCGTTTAACACTACCATACTCTCAGAGTAGAATCTTATTAAGAAGCTTAACTCTAATAAAAAAAACTTAGAAAATAAAAAAAAAAAGAAGCTTAACTCTCTGTTTGTATCCCTTTTATTATCATA
This sequence comes from Tokudaia tokunoshimensis, assembly GCA_036184795.1. Taxonomy (NCBI): domain Eukaryota; kingdom Metazoa; phylum Chordata; class Mammalia; order Rodentia; family Muridae; genus Tokudaia; species Tokudaia tokunoshimensis. Next base: position 51,986,056 of record BTHU01000023.1, read on the forward strand.
TGCAAAAACACAGTAGTTGTCTCCAGGGAAAACACTTGCACAACTGTCTGAGTTGGGAACTGAGCTAACTATTTTGTTCAAAGAAATCCATTTTTACCTGAAAGAGTAACTGATAGACAAACTATGGTTATTCAGACCTAAGTACAGAGCAGACATTTTCTAAAAAAAGAACCAACTGAGTCTGTCACTTCAAAAAAAATCAACTGACAGTATTTGTTACCGATGATAAAATCCCAATGTTCAATGTGTTTTCATTGGAATATGAATATAGTGCCTCAATATTTAAAAGCTTTTATAATGAGGCTGATTTAAAAAATCTGATTTTTAAAAACCACATTGTAATATGTACTAACATTTGGAAAACAAGTATAAGCTACCTAACGAGTATTTTCTAAATAATCATTCCATGCTACAAAATCATGCATGGATAAATGATCCACTCAAAGTTTAAGACAGAGTATCATATTTAAATCTACTATAACACAAAAAAGACGAAAGACATGATTTAATATCCAATGCTATGAGTAACCTTTAAGAAACTACCTTAGCCTAAGGGCTAGCTTAGTCAGTAAAGGGTTAACTGTATAAGTAGAAGTATACAAGTTTGATCCCCAGCACCCACATCAAAAAGCTGAGCAGAGTGGCATGTGTTCCTGCAAGCCTAGCAGTGGGAGGTGAACACAGAAGGATCCCTGGGCTTGCTAGCCAGTCGGTCTAGCTCAACCAGTGAGCTCCAGGTTCACTGAGAGACTCTGTTCTCCAGAAAATAAGATAAAGAAGCTAATGAAGAAAATACACCCAACACTGACTTCTGGTCTACACATGTATGGGCACACATATGCATGTGCACCCATGTACACAAGTACATATCTTTATGAACACATATACAAACCTACCCCCAAACACTTAAGAAAAACTACGTTGGTGTAAGATTTGGTGTAGTGACTCCCTCCCCCAAAATAATGTCTGTAGTTAACAGAAAGGGCTAGTAAAACATGCTTCTTCTTTCCCCAATGACATACCTGTGTGAAACAAAATTTTCTTCATGATCCAATACCAAATCACAATATATGAGATGCACAAGGTATACAATTTCAGCTATCTTTAATACAGGTAAGAAATACATTTTTTAAAAAATATAAAACAATACAACTGTCTTTATCAGATTATTTATGAAATCATTTTTCACAAAATGGGCTCTTTTTGAGATAGGGTTACATTATGTAGCACTGGCTGGCCTGGAACTTACACTGTAGATACCAGACTTGCCTTTATCTCACAGAGATACTCCTGCCTCTGCTTCCCATGTGCTAGGATTAAAACCAAATGCTACCATCACCCAGCACTTAAAAATCATAATTTTATTTAATATACTTGTTACTCATAAATGGATTCATACTTTAGTGCCTTGGTTTTAATTTTTAAGAATATGAATTCATATTAAAAAACTCATTGGCATCTTTAGTATTTTAAGAATCTACTGGGGTCCTAAAGATGAAAAAGTTTGAGAACTATTGAGCTACACTACAAAAACAAAAAATTGCTTTATTAGAAAGTATTCATTGGGTCTTTCTAAAGCAGTGGTTCTCAAGCTTTCTAATGCTGAGACCCTTCAATACAGTTCCTCATGTTGCTACTGTTATGAATTACAATGTCATCATCTGTTTTCTGATACTCTTAGGCAATGCCTGTGAAAGGTTCTTCGACCCGCGTGTTGAGAACTGCTGTTCCAACAGATCTGGAACATCACTACATCACTAAATGGAAAGCTGGAGTTGAAGGTCTTAACGGTAGCATGCATGGTCTCTAAATCCTTAAGTATACACATAGACATAAATCCTGAGCAGTGTCAGTTTTATTTTAGTCCTGGATCCTGAGAGTTAGCTAGCAAATCATCCAGGGTTTCAGCAGTACCTGAAAAAGCACCATTCTTCTAATATAATAGCCAAGAACCCTAGAGCACCTGTACTGCCTGAATGAGAAGCCCTTTCAGCAAAAAAGACAGATTGCCCATTTGAAAAATTATATTATGGCACAAAGTAAAAGCCACAGAAAATTCTGAAGGTGCTATTCAAATCAAACAAGTTTTAGACCAAGAATACAAGTTATATGCTGCTTTGCAAAATGTTATGTTGATAGTATGGATGTTGGGAAGGGTGTATGGTAAAGCCATCCCTTGCTAAACTTAAAACAAACCAATACTTATCCACTAAAAAGTAAATGCACTCAATTTCCATTACATACATACACACACACACACACACACACACACACACACACACACACATATATATATATATATATATATAGAGAGAGAGAGAGAGAGAGAGAGCGAGCTTTGGAAAAGTAATAAATTAGTTCTCTCCTAAAACAGACATGAGATTATTCCATTTAATGAAAGACTAGGCTAGATGGCTTCATCTGGAATTCCTATCAGAAGCTATCAGTAAAGGTATGATTTCACTTGTGGACCAAAATATACATACAAACTGAATATGAAAGACAGCCATTGCATAGGGTGCTCAATTCTCATTCTGTTGACATACACAGCAGAGAACTTTGCTCTTTGAAGTCAAAGAGGTCAGTGGTGTGAAAATCTCACTTTTGAAAGGTTAAATAAAATCTGTTCTGGTTCAATTTCTTACTTTACTACAAGATAGTAGCTATAGGTGACTGGACTTACACTCTAAGTAGAGTTTTCCCTAAATAGATAAGGTGAGAGAAATCAAACTGAAGAAAGGAATTCTTTTTTTTTTGTGGGGGGGGGGGTGGTTAATATTGGTTTTTTTTTTTTTTTATTTTCTAAGTTTTTTTATTTACATTCCAAATCATTTCCCCTTTCCCATTTCCTCCCTCCCCGAAAGTCCCATAAGCCCCCTTCCCTCCCTCTTTTCCCCATTCAACCCCCTCTCGCTTCTCTGTCCTGGCATTCCCCTGAAGAAAGGAATTCTACTGTTTTGGCACATCAGTTTTCTGGGTTTCCCCGGTTGTTGTCATATATTTGACAACTCCTATGGCATTTCCTCAGCATTTTAAAAATCCCCCAATTTTCCCTACAGAGGTAAGCTGCATCAGGTGTTGCCGAACATCAAGGTTCAACACAAGTGCACCAGCCCACTGCCGGTGGCCATAATCAGAACGGACAGTTTTTAATATTTATTCTATGTTTGAACCCCTCCAAATGTGGTGTGAATCTCCTATTAGTTCCACAGGATCATATTCCAGTTTTGAGCCTACCAAAAGGAATTGATGCCATCAGGTTATGATTAAATGAAATAAAAACTAAAGAAACTACAGATAAACATTGATTATTTTCTAAAAAGTCAAGTGGCAAGTTGTAGCTCACCCTATTTGCTTGCTAAAACTCCTTTGTAGTAGCAAACATTATACTATGATTAATTTCTTGTATAGAATATCTATCTGGCATGTTTTAAAGGACGGAGTGACCTGTGTTTCACTTAGATTTGTACAGTAATAAATTTTCTTAGAATAAAATTCTATTACAACTATCGTAAAAGTTCTGTTTATTAGTTTAACTATGTGAACATCCCATGAAGTTACACCAAAATGTTATACTCAACTCAAAACTAGCTAGCTTGACTTATTTAAATCTAAGATAAATCATCCATTCACATTGGGCTTGGTGTTAGAATACTGGCATGTTTGGTGTTCATTTATATTTAACTTACCTATCAAATGGTGTGAAACCAGAAGAAACAACAGTTCTCAGGAAGTTCTTTTTCATTTTAATAAGATTTAGGATGAGTTTTGGATTCCTAAGAAATCACCTCTCTTTAAGCACTGTTGGGCAGCAAGTATTGAGCTGCCCATGAAGCTGAATTTTTGAGATAGATATCTATTGCTTCTATGTTGCAAGACTTTACTACCACTTATAATTATGCTGTTAACACTTTTATAAAAAAAGGTTCAATTTATTATTTCTAAATGTTCTACATATAAAGAAGCAAATAAATAAATAATAATTCCCCTACTGCTTAAAGCTTAAAGTATTTTTGAACTAATGTACTTGTAATACTACTGCATATTGCAACCTATAACCTAAAAACTATCAGCTCACATCACCACAGGTAAGAAATGAGAAATTTTGAGGGTTATTGAACACTGAATATTTGCAGCAGAACAGCAGAGTTACTGAATGCTACTGCATGGCTCTCAAACAGATCCATTGTACAATATCACTCCACAGAAACGGAACAAACAAAAGCAATGGCAACGAGGGCCCAATTAGGAAGTAACACATCTGGTGGGGTCTGAAGTGGAAAAGCTGTTTTGTTTTGCATTTATCAGATGTACTTACTTAATTTCATTGTGGATTCCTCATAAAAATCACTCTTGCTTAAGCACTGTTAGGGACGATAAATGGTGTTTGCTCATGATGATGCTAAATGAGTGTACATTTTTATGAACAAATAGTTTGGCCAATATTGTATTGTGGCATCATCACACTTGATAAAAGGCAATTCCAAGTCAATCTTGGGTGTAAGAACATCATGCATGATGGGTGATATTAATACTCTGGGCATAACTTTTTAAATTTCTCACAAAAATTGGCCCCAAAGAAATAATAATGTACTTCTTCCACAATAATATAATAAGAAGTAAAATAAAGAGACCAGCAGTAACAAGGTAATAAGCTAGGTATCTGCCCCTCACACATCACCCACATGTTATCCAGTTAGGCATAAAAGCATTATACTTAGACAGGCTGCCTATTCTGCATCATAACAATATTTGTGGGCACTGATAATTTGCCACATACTTGGTTTGTGGCCAAAAAATTGAGGTTACTGAGTTAAGGATAGGCATTTATTGAAACTTGCAGTAATCAATAATGTAAAATACAAAAAACAGGATGCTTTCAGGATCTTAAAATCCTTGTAGTTTTGTGTTAACTTGATATCACCTTTGTATATCACAAATAAGCCCTCTTGTCACTGTAACAGTATGAAAAAATAATTTACAGAAAATATTAAAAATACTAACTGTATTTGTCCCTTGGTTACCAAGCATCAAGGAACACCCACTATAAAATGAAGTGCTGTGGCAGAGGTCACAGATGAGATACAGAAGAAGGTATAACCCCTGTCCTCAAAAGGCATAATTCAGGAATATTCTGAAATTATAAAGCCTAGAGTTAATTTCTAAGAAATTATGTCACTAATTTTGGACCTAGCAAAATCAAGGGCTACCAGATTGATAGCCTGTACTTATCTGTTCATTTTTTTTTTAGATGGAGGGGCAGTCCTATGTGGGGTTAGCAATATCTCAACATTCAAAACCAATAGCAAAGAGCTCTAATAAATGTTCTTCGCAGGTACACAGAGAGACAGGAAGACTGATAAATAAACCCACTTTGTCCTATTCAAATACCTTAAACACTCCATAACAAGGACTGGGGAGCACATTTGGGTTTACACTCATTATTGTGTCTGTCACAGGCTCCACCTTTAAAAAGGTTTGACTCTATGTAAGTATTCAAATAAGGGTTCAAGTCACATAGTAACTGATAGTACATGGACACACCACCCCCTTCCTAGGTACTAAAATGAGATGAATTTCCCACTCATCAGCAAGGCATCAGGGTATGTTAACATTTCAATCTCAGATTCGCTTTTTTGAACAGTTGAGGGGAACACTTCAGAAATGAACCAGCTAAACAAACTTCCCAGCAGTACTTGACAGAGCTACACCTATTCTTCCCATTTCCAAAGCAGTGGAGAATTAATTACCAGTTCTATGGATCTATTGTAAGTATAATAGACTAAAGAGCTATCACAGACACATTTATGTAAAAGCACAATCCCAAGAGTGTCTAGTGGAGGGCCAAAACGATTAACACAAATGCTTTGTCAGATCAAAGATAAAACCTGCACCGCCCAATTGAGGAATGAATTAGAACAGTGGGTTATCTTTCAAATTAACCAGGGCAGTTAGTGAGGAAAATTTCATGAAAGTGTAATTCTTAGCCTTTGTGAATCCACACAGCAGGCATTCTGCCAGCTGACAAGATGATGAAATTTTCATGCTTAAAAAAAGCCCTCTTCATTTCCCAATTTAGATTAGCTAGTGCTTCTCTCCCTGTGTGTGTGTGTGTGTGTGTGTGTGTGTGTATGTTTGCTCTTGGGGAAAAAATTTAAGGAGGACATGCATCAATTTTTCATTCTAAACTTGAATCTCAAAAACTATCCTTAAAAGCTTAGAGATTAATGTGCCTTCTTATGATTAAAAAAATATATCAGTTCAGTATGAACAGAGTAACAAACAGCATGAAATCAATTTTGAATAAGGCTTTTTGTGCCATGTCATTTTCAACATTTCACCAGACTTTGAAGTAAAAGACAAAGTTGTCTTTCTCCTACGTAAATCAATACATTACTCAAAAATGTGTTTGATCAGTGTCTTGTATATTTCTATGCATTTGAAGATTAGTATGTTAATGGAAATGAGAATTCCAAGCCTACACTCATTGCTGTATAGAAGGGGAAAAGCATGTCCTACTACTAAAGGAGTAAGTATTAAAATATTACAATGTGATATAGATTGGTTATACATGTGTAAAAATGTTACATCACATTTACTCATCCAGTCAGGAGTACTTATTCACAAGTGAAGAGCATGTGATGCATTTTTTTCTAAAGTGAAAGTGATTTAGAAGTATACTTTGTGAATTTAATTATTTTTCTTGGCAACCTAATTTCATAGTAATCTAAAGCTATGTTCCTTAGCAGGTTATATGGTTTGGTCAAGTGCCATATTCCACCTAACTTTCTTCCAAGTACTTCCTAAGAATCACATCTTTTCTTGGTGTACATTGATTTCCCTTGCTGTAATTCTAAAGCGAAAATAAATATAGTAACACCCTTAACGAAGATCCACAAATAAGTTCAGTGAGTGTTTTTTAAATATGAAGAAGCCATTTTGATAACCGGCTTCAGAGAAAAGTCATTTAATCTCAATGTCCTTTCAAATATGCTTGCAGTATAAATTATCTAGATACATTGCCATTAATTATCAGACATCACACTGAATAGTGTCACCTGAGGCTCAGTTAACCAAAAAAACTGAATATCATGCCCCTCTGCTGGCAAACGTTGCACTGTGTCTGAAGACAACAAGAAATAGAACTATTTCTAACTTACTTTTAAAATATACTGTTCATATACAATCTTAGAGTGAGACCAGGAAAAGAAAGGATGGAGTTACCTTTCTTCCATCTGGTCACTTAGGATTAGGATCAGAAAGTAGAAAAGTTTCTAATTTTGAGAACCAACAGCTCTATCAGTCTTTAACCACAACAGTAACATTTGGGTATTTTAACGAGAAATATCTTAACAAAGTCATTCAAGTAAGCAGTTAAGTGCAGAAAAACTTTCACTTGTTTGTTACAGAGAAAGTTGGTGGATAAGAGAAAGCAAGGGCTCTAACAACTTCATTTTAAATCCCTGGTCTCCAAGAGTAGATTACTTAGCTTAAAAAAATACTTTTGTAACTAAGGCCATTACCACCACCCACTCACATACAATTTACAAATTCATCTTTTAGTTTTGGTACGTCCTAATTATATGGATCATTTTTCTTCCTATTCTCAACTTAGTCAAAACAGATAGCTCCTTCTTAAGAAAGAACTAGAGTCATTGCTTTTAGCATTAACATTTCCATGGCGAAGTTTTTGATAGACTAAACACAGATGGAAAAGTCAGGATTTGTCTCAAGAGTCAAGAATCATGCTTTGCTCAATAAGGCCTGTAAATGAGAGCTGAATCGTTTGGATTTGCATTCTTCATGCTAAATAAAGGTCTAGCATTTCAAGAGCTGAACATTTAATGTACTGTAGAATGTGACCCCATAGATAAGCTCTGCTCCCATCCAGCTCTTCAGTAAGTCCAGCACAGCTTTACTCACTAAAACTTTGCAGAGTTTCCTAAAACGTACTCATAATTATTATTTAAAAACAGACAAACCTACTTATTTTCTTTAAATGTAAATATAAATTATTCCATGCTAAATCACATTGGGACTCTGTGTTCTCATTCTTCATCTTAATGATCTAATATCCATTTTTATATTGTTATATTTCTTAGTATGTGAAACATGTTTCAAATTACTTCACATGTGTTTCAAAGAAGAAGAGGCTATATTACATCTTAATTATTAAGTAGAGAGTATAGAATAGTGAAGTCATGGGTCTTATCTAATAGTACTTCAACATTTTTTTAATGTCCTCTCAACACGGCCTTTGATTTTGTTTTTAGAGACAAAGTTTCTCTGTGTAGCTTGTCAACACAGCCTTTTAAAAGGTATAGTGAATTTTTAAGTGACAGCAAATTTGTTTAGATGACAAATGATATCACACACAAAGAAAAATGAGAAATGTACAGTCTTTTTAAATTTTAATTTTTAAAGAGAAAAAATGCATTCATCTAAAAGTGTTCAGAAAACAAAAAAATCAGAATAAAAGCAAGATTTTTATTGTACATACATAAAAATGGGATATTCTCTTGGAAATCTCACACTGCACTTCAATTTAAAAGATGGTTCTTTTAACTTCTTCAGAAAACTAATCAAACTTTCAATCTTAATACTCCAGTAATTAAAGAGATACAACATTTATGAGAAAAATCAAAGTTTTTATCATACCACTAAAATAAAATTTCATGCTTTGAATAGGTGAGATAGCTTAGTTGGTTAAGGCTTTACCACCAAGCCTGACAACTTAAGTCTGATCCCTTGGAATCAATTTGATGGAAAGAACCAACTTCTTCAAATTGTCAATCTAACCTCCATATAGGCATTATCCTTTACCATCCCACACACAAAATATAAGTAAATAAATGAATAAATGAAAAAATAAATAAATGTAAACAAATTTTAAGTTATAGTGTGTCACATGTTATTAGTAGTATTTTATTATGAATTTCCTAAGTGTTTTCAACTGCAATAAAAACTATAAAAAAATTATTAACCCTCAGTGAATCGAGTGTGTAATGTCTTATTACAGATACTTACATCATAGTACTTTTTAATGCAACGTCTAATGTCCATGATCAATTTGTTGCTCAGCTGTACTATAAAGGTCAACGGTGAAGCCTTACAATCAACATTACTGCAACGATACAAGCTGGGCTCCATATCCATTCCCTGTAGAAGCCAGGACAAACAAGTACACATAAGGTTATTACCAGAATCAATGTGCCTCAAACTTACTTTTTTTTCCCCTTGGCACACACCACTTTTATAGGTGAGTTTTTAACTCTATCATTACTTATGGCTTTAAAAAGCCCATTAGAAGTATGTGACATCTATTCTTTCGCTATCATCACAATGAACTACAAAGTCAAAGGGAAAACCATGAACTCACTACTTTATATTCCATGGAAGACAGGCCTTACAAATAAGGTCATTTCCTCTTTAAAAATACCAGGGAAATCATGCTACCAAAAATAAACACTACTTTTAGAGACACTGATCAAAAAATTTAATCTGTAGTAATTCATTACAAACTTGAAGGCAAGAACCCTTATACAACATTAGCTTGCTGTTATTACATCAACTGAAATTTAGTTGGAGAAATCTAAAACGTAAAAGTAATGGACTACAAAAGCAATAAAGCAATCTCTTTTATCATAAGATTGGCAAATCTAAAATTCCTGCGCCTTAAAAGAATTAAAATTATTTAGGAAAGGATGCTTCAAGAGGAGTATAAGTTTGGAAGAGTAACTATTAACAGTTGGAGAAGCATTTTTTTTGGTCACAGTTTGTTTTAAACAAAGACAAAACAAATATAAGATATAGGAAAACTGTTGGGGTTTCTGGAGCATTTGTTTTCCTTCTAGATACTTAAACATCTTGGTTGGTTTCCTGCTCCAATCTGGTGTATAACCCTATCCGACAAGCTAAGCAATTCCAGGTGGAAGAGATTTCAGAGCTTGACATCGGCTCTTCCACAGTTAGCCCATCTGCAAGTCGTCAAGCTTCCATGCAATTAACTATCTTATTTACAGCTGTAATGAAGCAAAACTCAAGGATTTAGCAAGTATTGCTGATCTGTGTCTGCCTCTTCCTTGCACTTGCTTCCAAAAGCTGCTTTGTTTTGATTCAAAAAATGCAAAACATCTGCTGTTTGTCCAAATTAACTTAAAATAATTACTTTTAATTTAGATAAAGGATGTATTTTCCTTCAGTTTCAAGGTTTCAGAGTTCTGCCTACTCATTTGCCAATGGCTAGCACACTTTTAACACTGCAATGAAATAAAGTGAATTGGCCAAGTTTCAAGTTCTGATCCAAGGCCAATGATACATTTTTTGGCAGTACTCCTTGACAGGAAGGTCTCCTTGTGATTTTTTTAAAATGTCTGATATGGAAAGACCACAAAATAAAGATAATAAAAATCACCTTTGTCAAAAAAAAAAATAGAGGTAAGGGGGACATATAAAGACAAACTTTCCCAAACACCTAATACTTGTTAATTTGATTTAAGATAAACCCAGGTATTGCTCAGTTTTAATAAGTGGGGGTTGGTAACAGGAAAACACAGGTTACTAATTAAGGAGTTCTAATAAAAATATTTTGAGATAATGAGAATTTTTAACAGAGTCCATTTTAAAAAAGGTCAAGCACTCTAGGAAGGCAAAAACAATTATTAAACAATATTCAATTAAGCATTTCTCAGCAGAAATGAAGTTATGAAAGCAGAACTCACATCACTAAAATTCTTTAAAGACATAAATGAAACATCTAGGTTACCTATATATATTCAGCGTGTGTGTGTGTGTGTTTGTGTGTGTGTGTGTGTGTTCTCTAAATTGTAGGGAAGGGCACTCTGTACTGGTTTCCAAACAAAATGAAAAGCAGAAACAAAACAGAATAACTAACCGAGCCTTCAAAGACATTATCATAAATATTTTCAGTTCCACATGAAGGACAAAGGCATTTGAATTTTTCACAATCCTTGTATTTCTCTTCATCAGTTAGCTGTGCTGGACCACCAAGGAGAGCATCATTCTCTTCATCTTTGTGGTACTGCTGAACTCTAAATTGAGTGGAGTCAAGTCCTATCAAGCAAAAAATAAATAAATAAATAAATAAATAAATAAAATAAAACAAAAACAAAAAAAAATTAAGAGTATTCATCCAAAACAAAGTATCCCCAAAGTAAGTTCTTACAAAAGAATGTTTTCCAAGTTTGTATATACACAAGTAAACACCACTTGAACTCCAGATCACGTGGACAAATTACTTCTCTGTTTATAAGAGTATGAATCAAACAACTAACAACACAATGTACAAACATGTCACTGCATATACTGGCTCCAAAGCAGTTCATAGGATTTTTCTAAAGTCACACAAAAAACTCAAATAATTATAACCTGTTACTAATATATACTCTTAAAGTGCAACCATTAAAACTGAAAACAGAACAAAAATCCCATTAAAGAAAATAGGTTCGCTGCCATTCTGACTCCTTCAAATGCAGACACAACTGCAAACCTTGATTTCAATGCAGCGGTCGATTTCATCTTGGCTCAATAGTTAACAGCATGTATGTTGCAATCTAATTCAGTGGTTATAATTCAGTAGCAGTATCTGAGACAAAGTACAACATCATGTTCTCTCTGTGTCTGAAATTCATAAACTTAAAACATGTACAAAACAATGGATCTACATATTTCATAAGTCCACATACACTCAACAGTCTTGACGCCAAATGCAATTTCTATATTCCACTTGAGACAACACAATAAATCTAGGTATAGTATATACTATCTTGTTTCCGACTATTTTAAGAAATGAAACATTCTTATCAATTTAATTTTCCCCTGTTCAAAGCATATCTGTCAAATTTCACTCCTTGGATTTATATTCTCTTTGGTCAGTCAAATGAAACATAGTAACTGTAAACTTCTTGAGGCAATCGATTTCAGCATAGTAAGGTGGCAAACAAAGAATAGATGACTGTGATGTGGAGCCTCAGTTTTCTCATCTGCAAAATGGAAGTGTCACCAGCCATACAGTTTTGAACTTCAAATGAAATAATAAACGGATAAGCCTAGTCCAGTAGTGCTTAATATTAAACACTAAATAAAATCATACTTCATTACAACACAAAGTAGTAAACTGATACAACTTAGACTATATTCACATGAAACCTATGAAGTTAATAATTATGCTTCATAGAAATTAAAGTATTACCTAATATGGCAGCGTATAAGACAAAATTTAAAATAATTTTTCAGAACAAACTAGATAATAAGTGATATACGTTACTGTGATATATGGCAATTGGCCCATGCCAAGGCCATCACTTTTAGTTTACAAGTTATCTGCCTCCTAGAATAAACATATAAGTAAACTATGGAGAACACATATCCTCATACTTAATGTTCAAGAAGACAGAGGAATTGAATGTGAAAAACCACATTAATAAGTGAGGTTGTTTGTTCTCTACAGTAAAGATAAATGCTCCTAATTCATTAATCTCTAGTTGTGAATACAAGAGGATATTCACAGAATATGTTGATTAATCTGCAGTTAGGAATAAGCAGCTATAACTATTCTGACTGATAATTATTAATCAATTTCCAATGCTAATTTTAACTTTAAAGGGGAGGGTACAGGAGCTTTCTAAAAGGCAAGATTCCATAGATAAAAACAAAGGAACAAAATCATGCTGGGCTGTACAGGTACACAACTGACCAGAGGCTATTCCCTAGTCCTCCTGTACCAGCCTTGGGTCACCTGGCACACTTGAGTACACTGGTTGGTTGCCTGCCTGGCTGCCTGCCTCATGAGTTAACCAGAAAAGAACATGGCCTATTTGCTACTTACAGAGGAACACCCAACAAACATCTGACTGTGAGGAAAAAATTATCAAGCTGTATGCAGTATCCACTTTAAATGTTGACTTCCAGAAATGACCGTTCTTTTCTCATGGCAGTAACTAGGCCATCTGGGCTAGATAATTACTTTGGGCTAGTTCATTACTTCAGACTTATTCTCAGGCTGAACTGCTTCAAGGAAAGAAGCTTCAATCTTGTATTCACTTAGCTATGGTGTTTGATAATTGTTAATAACACAAAAGCAAAATAAAATGCAATTAACTTTAAAATATCAAGCATGCAGCATTCTTTGTACATGCCACTTTAACATAAAAACATCATTAAACAAGTGGTTTTCTTGGAAGGAAAATTATACATGTAAAAGGCAAACTGAAGAAGGTTTACTTGTGTAAAGCTGACATACTAAAAAAGGGGGGTGGGGGGTCACAAATCCTTTTAGAAAACTTGAAAACCCAGACTACAGCAAGACCCAAAGTTACTCAGCATATGAAGTAATTTAACCAGACTCATAGAATATTTCAAAGTTTTAGTAAACTTGAAAGTTTCACTGCTTTCACTACTGGAACTTATTAAAGCTGGCCTCAAACAAGAAAAAAAGTATCTGGTGCTGCCACCTAGAGGTAGAGATTTTGAATTTTAAGAATGCAAAATAGACCAGCAGCATAAAACTCCCTTTGTGTGACAACCCAAAATTAAAAGCTGTCAAAAATGCCTTTAAAGCACAATCTTTACCATCACACTTGCCCTGCCTGCATATACGTTCTGTAATTAATATTAAACTGCTCACAGTGGGTAACCCTATGAAAGCTCAGCAAGAGATGTAAAACTGAATTCCAAATTCCTTACCTCTTCTACCAACAGCTTTCTCTGAACAATTGGTTTAAAGAAACAAACTTTAAGTCCTGTTTGAGAAAGGAAACTTCTACTTCAACTAGACTGACTTTAAATAGGTGACTTGAATCATTTGGTCAGGCAGAGAATACAGAAGGAGGTAATATGAGTGGGCTTGGGAAAACTAATTGTCTGGCAGATGAACAGCTGTGGTTTCCCCACAATAACTAGAGATGATGTATGCTTTAATTCAATCCTACAACTTGTAGTGATCAAGTCACTTGTGCTGAGACAGGAAGGACAGAGAGGTAGTAGAATGAAATTAAAACACTGTCATTTATAATTGGAAAATTTCTAGGATCTTACATTATTTTGGCAACAGGATCAAAGCTCTCAGTTTCAAAGGCATATTTATAGAAAGACGCATTAGAGGCACTGGGTGGGTGAGCATAGCAGTACAGTTTTTACTTAATATTGCCAGTCATAATCACACAATTTAACATTTGACACATAATTACTTTTTCTACTATTGTCTTTTTAAAACCATTGTAGACTACAAAGTTTATGTCTCTTCTCAAATATTTAAACTATTTATAATCAAGTCTTGTTTATCTGAGAAGTATCATGATGTATTTGATCAAATATTTTTCTCTTCTTACAAAAAAGATAAGGTCTCTTAATACAACTGCAAATAACTAGAGTAAGGCAGTTAATTCCATATACTCATGCAATTGGGAAAACGGAAAATCTGTAAAGATGAAATTTGAATTAGGAAAAAGAAGTAACTGGTACCCACAAGCAGCTGTTTGTAATAAGTGTCAGCAAGGATACTAGGGAAGCCAATTAAGAGACTTGCTATTGTCATCTTAAATAAAAAAAAATCATCTGAAGAAGTAAATCATTTTCTTTTGCATGAATCTAGGCCTATAAGTATCTGGCCTTACTAGAAAACAATATATGAAATGCAAATTTAGAATTTAAGAAAATATAGTGAAAATTTAAAGAGCCAATGCTATCTCCATTAACATCTGTGTATTCAAAATGCCCATTTTTATTTTAATAGTCCCAAGTGAAAATTAGGTTGAAGGATATTAACAGTATAATGATCTATCAGTAATACTACTCAGAAATGAAAAAAAAGGATAGCAACACAAGAAACATGATAGATCAAAAATATTACATGAAGTCAAAGCAATTGAACATAACCAGGACATACTGTAGAAAACCATTTACACACAATTATTGACTAGGGAAAACTTTTCTATGGTGATAGAAATCAGACCAGTGTTGCTGCTGCAGGTGTGTTGGCTGGGAAAGGTAGAAAGAATGGAGTAGTCAGAAGTGATAGTAATGTTCTAAAACCTGATTGTAGAGCAGTCTTAAGAAATGCTTAATTGATAAAAATATGTAACTCTTATTTATAATAATAAAATATACATGTAGACTAGGAGATGTTCAGATCAGAGTCTCTATTTCTAACCCAATATTTATTCTGTTTTGGAAGAGATGACTCTCCAAAATCTCAACAGCAACAAATTCCTAATGGGCAACATTCATAACTTCAACTCAAAATGTCTTAATGCTACATCTGAGTATGAATTTTAAATTAATGAAATGTGTATAGGTCGAGTATGTCTTATCTGAAACACTTGGGACCAGACGGTTCAGAGTACAGATCTAAAATTTTAACATATTTGCACATATATAACAAGATTCTCTGTGGATAGTCTCAACACAAAATTCTTTTACTTTCCATATAATCCTTGTGTGAATAGCATGCACATAATTTTATGCAATACCTTCAATGCATTTGCATTTTGACTATGAACCATCACATGAGAGCAGTTGCAAAATTTTCCACCATATAAATCAGGGGGTGGGGGTGGAGTAGGTTGGTTTTATGTTTGTTTGTTTGTTCTTTTTAACTGAAGGAAAAGAACAGTTAAGGAATAATTAAATCATTCCAAGTAGGTAGCTTAGGTATCATCGTGCCAGTTAGTGCCAAAAGGCTTCGGATGTGAAGCATTTCAGATTAAGGACACTCAGTCTATATAGTAGTCCAGAAGAACCTTTAGAAGTACCTTTATTCTTTCATTTACACCTGAGAATTGATAGAATACCTTATACTAAATAAAATTTGGAAAATAAATAACAGACCAATGATTATCTAGTTCAGGAAAAGCCTTTTGCCCTTCCAAATATACTAATAGATGGGGTAAAGAGATTCAAGAGGGTTTGGGTTTCTATTCTAGTAACTTAGATCTTAATGTTAGTAATTTTGAACTGCTTCCTCTTTCTGATTTTCTCCAAATTATGGGTTTTTTTAAGCAATAGTTTTGACATTTGACAGCAAAGAGGAACCAACAACTTGCCACTTTAACCCTTCCTGTCTTATTTATACGTATATTTTTAATACACTTTAGGTACTTTAATATGAAACATTTAGTTTTCTCACTTACTATGTTTTACCCATTTTCCCATTAGCAAATTTTTATAGTGATGAGAGCAAATCTATGACCTCTCACATGATAAGCAAGTGTTCTACCACAGAGCTATACCCACAACCTTATTTTTTGTTTTCTGTTTATGGTTTACTGTTTTCTTGAGGTAGAGTCCATGGTGGTTTGATAAGAATGATTCTTATATTTGAATTCTTGGTCCCAAGTTGCTGAAACTATGGGGGAGGGATTATGAAGTATGGCTTTGAGTCTTCAAAAGATTCACATCATTCTTAGTATGTTCTCTGCCCACTCTTGTGGATCAAGATGTGAGCTCTCAGCTGTTACTTCAGCTGCCTGCCACCACGCCTTTGTTCTGCCATCATAGACTCTAACCCTTTCAAACTCCAAGCCCATTTAAAGTCTTTATTAAGTTGACTTGGTCATGGTGCTGTATCACAGCAATAGAAAAATAACTAAGACAGGGTCTCATTATGTATAACCCATGCTGGCTTTAAAGTTAGGGCTCTCCTGCGTTAGCTTCCAGAATGGTAGTATTACAGAGGTATGCTACCACACTTAGTACAAGCAACATAATTTTCATTGTCATTTGGGGAAGACTTAATTTAAATGATCTGCTTTCCATCACTGTGATAACCTTTTATTTTACTTTTTTTTTTTTTTTTGGAAACAGGCTGTGATGTCTACTAGACATCCTTACAATAGTGACATCAACTTATAATCACTTAGCCTGAACTAAACAGAAAGAACCCACAGCTCTATCTCACCTCTGTATCCTTCAAAGTCTATCATGATGCTGGGCACAACAGGCCTGCAATTAAGTTGTTTAATAAATACAAAAATAAATTAGACCTGGAACAAGAGTTACTGGATAATGGTCTAGGGACAGAACCCCAGAATGTAAGAAGAGGTTCCCACCAGCTTTCAAGAAGTGAGGCTTGAAAATGACGGTGACATTTAGATGTTCCTATAGGAGCTTAATCATGAAAAAAGACAAATTCTTTGACAAACTAATACTTGAGGCACCTCCTAGTGGCATCATTGTTTTACTGTAGCACATGTATTTCATTCTATCCCTTCCATATTTTTGTAGATATATTTCATCAACAATGCCCAAACCATTCTCAAACATTGCTTACCTACTACTGTGTTTATTTTTAATAAAGTATTGGGCCTTGTTAATTCACAAAATCTATCTTCTGTAACATGAGTTACATGTTATGCACTATTTTTATTTTAGTTTAGTTTAGTTTACTGAGACAAGGTCTTGCTATGGAATCCAGGCTAGCCCAAAAGAACCACCAATCCTTCTGCTTCTGCCTCAACAGATTTACAGACATACACCACCATGACCAACATGACCAGCTAGTGACATTTTACAAAGGACAACTTTTGCTTTCCATTTTCATTCAGGAACAAGAGATTAAATGCATTCTGCCTTATGTTAAGCAATATTTTCAGACATGAAATTCTCAATTCTACAAATATCAATAATTTCACAGGACCAATAAGAAAACTGCCCAGGTAAACAATCCTTAAATTCTAGCATTGACTATAAAGCAATGTACTTTATAGACGTTGTAAAATTCATTGTTCGTTGAAGGAAAAGATTAATTCTACGTACAATGTTTATGAAATAAAAATTTACTGAAAGATGAAATTCTAGAATGAATTTTAGATTACCCTTACCACTAGTCTGGTCTTTGAGAACTGAAGACTATCTGGATGTTTGAGCACACTTTGAGTATTTCATCCACAGACTATAAAGAGCTTTCATTAGAGCTAGAGGGAAAAACCTGCAGTCTAGATAACAAAAGCTAAGAGTTCCAAGTTTTAGTGACCATGTTCCCCATAGGGATATTGTATTAGAAGAGTAATACTATATTATTTCCTATTCACAGATGGAAAAAGAGTAAAATTTTACTTTATTTAAGTCCAATAGCAATAATCTTGCATAGGTTTCAGAAAAATGATACACATTTTATAGTGGGATAATGAAAACCATTAGTTATTACAACAAATTATTCTCTTTCAATTCAACAGACTTATTCACTCGATTATTTAACAGACTATCCTCTTTCTCCCTTTTCACTAAAATGGCCTTCCCATATAGAACGTGCAACATGCCATTGGACAGACTTCAGGAGGCATCTTGATGGGAAAGAAATAGGGAATTTCCAAAGTGAAGCCACAGGATAAAACCAACACTAGATGCTTGCCTTTCATTCCGAGGAAAGAGGCATAAAGGCATTAGAGAAAGAAAATGGTAGTTGAAAAATATACTAGCTTTCTACAAAAGAGACTTAAAAATAAAAATGGATCATGAACTTAATAATTTTCCTAAGTGAAATTCTATCATTATTCCTGATTTCTTTGTATTAACTAAAAGGACAAAGAATCAAACTTCACTAAAGTTTCAACACTGTTATATATTTCATTAATCAAAGATAAAAACTACATTAAAAGCAAAAGAAATTTTTATGTCTGTGATTAGGCAGTTGGAGAGCTTGTATTTTATGTATACATTTGTACACTTCAACTGATTTAACAGTGTCGGTTCACTAACTGCAGCTTTTTTACAAAGAGAAAACAGATTTAGAATTTTGAAAATAAATTACAGTAATTTTATGCCTATAGTTCGCACCTCTTAGAAACCCCATAACCCCTCACACTCCCCTTACTGTGCCACTACTTCCACATCTCCTCCCTATCCCTCTCTAAAACCACAACCGGTAATGGTGGGCTCAAAACCCCAAGGGAACAGCCACCTTAATTTTTCATGTGGAATGGAGAAATAAAGGGTGCCAATAAAAGCAGTTCCTTAAGAGGGCAGAAGCAAATGTCTACTTTGCTTCCTAGTACACATTAATGTTTCCTGCTGGTACTTATTAATGCAGAACTTCACATGAAGAAAGAGGGAACAAATAAAAGGCTCAGAGATATGTTACTGGTAGGGCTAGTACTGAAAAGGACGGGAGAAGAGGAAACACAGGAGAGGAAGGTAGCTACACAACTGACAACTTCACAAAATGACATAAAATCCATTATCCATTCTCGTCACTCGTCTTGAGGGACTGATTGAGCACTGAGCCTGATGCACTGGAAAAGAAACCTTGCTTTTGCATCGAAAAAATAAATAAATAAAATCCATTATCAAGAGGCCAATAGAGGAAAAGTAACTTGGAATGAGAGAATAGCAGTAGTTTGTCCATGGCTCAGGATAGAGGCCTTTCACTGACTTCAATCAGCAAGAGGGGTTTACCATGTGCTTTCCCTATCAATTCCTGGCCACTGGGAGATTCAAAACCAAAGAAAGACAGGACAGTTTGCCTTTGGATCAGGTTACTTATATAACAAAAGGAAAAATTGGGAGAGCTAACAAAGAACTAGATTTTGCTAAGAGGGCACAAGAACAAAGCTTCTCATGCTTGCATATCTATATTTCATTCCTGGTAAAGAACATCTTTCAGTCTCTTAGAGTTATGCTATTTACTGCTAAGGAGCAAGTTTAGCACAATGGTCAGGAGCAGAACCTTTAGAGTTACACAGAGCTTAGTAAAAATCTAACTACAGCCCCATACTTACTAGCTATATGATAAACTACCTTAGCTACTTTTCATAAGCTTCCTCTTCTGTAAAATGGAGCTAATGCAATATGCCTAAAGGAGGCTGTCATGATGACTGAATAAGATATGGAAAGTATTTATCACAGCAAACAGAGTAAGCCTTCAATATATAACAGAAAAAAATGACGCTAAAAAAACATACATTTATAGTCTCCTCCTCCCAGCTGAGGATTTATAAACATCATCAAATACAACTCAAGTTGGAGAATACATTATATGATTATTTTGGTAGCAGAATTTTATCTTCCTAATTATGTTTTGCTTAGGCAAATGTCAAAAATGAGTTCCCACTTCCAGATCAGACACTGACGGGATAGTAGGGATGGGGTGGTGGGGCTGATCTCAGAAACACATTCAACACGGGCAGGATGGAATATATGTGATTTGATAATGAGCTTTGGAAAATCCAATGACATTCCAAAGACATACTGAATACTACCTATTCATAAATCCTGAGGACTGAAAGAAGATGGACATATTTACTCTGGATCCTGAAAGTAGCAAGGCAGGTAGATTTAACACCACGTGCTGAACACTCCCTCTGCTCTAAGTCCTGTGCTAAGCAGCACAGATAAATCTTATCTCTGTCAGAGCAATTATATTCTATCAACCCCCCCAAAAATAATAAATCAATGTACGACCAAGTTTCAGAGGCTCGTTAATATCTAAACCAGGACAGAGAGATGCCAATGTCCTATGACACTCCCAATTCAACAGTATGGTTAAGATGAGAGAAGATTTTTCCAATGAATAGAGAGAAAATGAGCACTACATTATTTAGTGAACACGGAATGCACAGAGTAGGAACAAGGTTAATATAGGTTGGAGTTAGAAACTAGTCTGAAATTGTCAGAGCTAAAGACTATGAGATGTCAGTAGTATTCCTGTACTTGATTTATGAAGAATGAACTACCATCTAAGGACTTTATTAAGCAGTACTTTAAAAACATTCAGCTTTGCTTACTATAGAATAAAGTAGGGACCGTAAAAGCAACATAACTATGTTCTGGTCACTTAGAATTGAAATAATGGATGTTTAAGAAACACATTTTAAAGCAAAGATTGCAATAATGACATAGCATAGGGGTAAAACTGTAAAAAAAAAAAAAAACATCAAAGAGACATTGGTGCCTCAAGGTTAGCTGCCACCTCTAGAGATGATGATAAATTAGGAAACATCAAATTTCTAGATAATAACAGTTATTCTAATTTTAGAAAAGTTAAAGTAAAAGCTAAAAGTTAAAGTTGTATTTTCTCACTTTATAACAAAATACCTTTAGACAAGATGAATAAAAAATGCAAAAAAAAAATCATTAACCTCCTTATTAATGGAAGGTGACTAATTAGACCTTTAAAAATGGAAGCACTGCAACCATATCAGCACATAAAATTCTTTCTCCTCAGCACTCAGTGAATATCACCTGTAGGCACAGACTTACAAAGATAGCAAGTATGTGGAGCTCACATTCTGGTGGGATAGATGAGTCAAGCAATAAACAAAAAAGTAACAGAGACACTTTTGCTTCTGCAAGCAGGGATACTAACAGACACAGGAGGAATATGCATATCACTACTACTTTATGCAGCTTTTCATGAGTTTGGGACACTTACCTAGCCATAATGCAATGAGTACAGCATCAATTCCATCTATTGGCTCACAGATCCGAGCCACAACAGGGTGGATCTGCTGGGCCAAGTAGTATTGGGTGTCGATGGCTAAATTGTCAAGTTTCTGCAATTGCTCAGGTGCATAGGCCCTCTGAGTTGCAGGGAGATTTGACCCATCCTAAAAGAAGACACAGAGTAGGTAAAGTTGTAAGCAACTCAATCACACACACACTTGCTTAATCAAATGGATGGACAAACGTTTAAGTTTTATGTCCTTAGTTACAATCACCAAGAAGTCTTGCCCTGTTAAAAATCTCACATGTATCTTAGACTATGAAGCCCAAGAACTTTTTAGTCTCAATCTTATCTATTGCTTGAGAATATAAATCCAGTGTATTATGCTCCTTTCAGTCAGAATAGGAAACTAGTAAGATGACACTAGCTAGATTATAATTCCACCTGCCATATCATAAGGTAAAAGGGAAAAAAAGACTGATGACTATTAGTCTACTGAGAAAGGCTTTTAAAGACATGACAATACAAGAATAAATAACACTCCTTTTATTTTGTTAATGCAAATACTTCCACTCATAGAAGTATGTATCCTTTCCAACTGTGTGCCAAAATAAATCCTTTGTCCTTTGTTTCTTTGGGGTATTTTATCACAGTGACAAGAAAAGTAACTAATTTACCTACAAAGCAGAAGCACTCAAAAGTCAAATACGTGATCAGTGGAAGGGGTATTATTCAGCTGATCCCTCCTCAAGCAAATGAAGGTGGGATAGATACTCTTTTCAGGGGCTATTTCTTTTATACTATAAAATTAAACTTGTGAGATTCTATAAAATTAGCTCACATACAGCTCTGTAGTGATGTCGCTGACATCTGTGAATCAAAAAGTCATCATTCTACTGGACCAACATCCAATGATTCACTTCACTCTTCCTCTTGACTGAAACAACAGAATTTAATATTCAGACTAGTAAATTATAACTATTCACAGTGCTCAGCTGCTCTGCAGAACTGATTATAATGTGAATCCTATTCTTTCACTCCTGCCACAATCAGTCTCTTCTCAGCTCAGCATTCAGCTCAAAACATAGGCAACCTTCCACATCATGGTCTTTACCAGAGACACAACACAAGGCAGGGCCTACTCTCTCAGTCTCTGTTCCTGATAGGAACAGAATTTATCTGTCTTTCAGTTAGGTGCTACCTGGTCTAAAGTATAATGAATTTTCTAGAAAGAAAGTTATCCTCAGGTTAAAATTTGTTTGTCCATATTTCACAACACAATAAAAAATTAATGAGAATGAATGAGGCTTAATCATATCCTTTAAGCAAACTGAATTGTAAGGTGAAAATGAGGTAACAGCTGCTACCTGGGCATTTGAAAACAACCATCAGGCTATGTCTTCATATGTTCTATACTCAGACTGCCTTTTAGTACCAGAATCTGCTCATCCTATCGAATTAGGTTTTTGTTGAATTTAATATTTTCTTTCATGATTTTTTTGTTGCTGTTGAGGGTGATCTTATACTGTCCTAGGCTGACTTCTAGCTCAGTGCTGTATCAAAGGATCACCTTTTACTGCTACTGATCTTCCTCTCTCCACCTTTTAAGAGCTGGGTTTACACCAACACCCTGAGGAAACTCAATTACTTTTAAAAGATGAATTAAAGTCAATTTTATATAAATGAAAAAATTTAAGGCACTGGTGAACTGGAGGAAAAGTAAAATATCCCAAGAACTGCAAAACAACCACCACCAAGTGCTTTGAGTTACTTTCTAATATATATCACTAAAAGATTTCATAAAGAAGTATTTGTATTTTTAAAGAGCAGATACAAATTTCTGAGCATTCTTTCAACTTATAGCATTCTAACTCTAAATAGCTTGTAGCTAAGAGTGAGTCCAAAATATTCCCTACTATATTCTTGAAATCTAATTCAAATACAGCAAATTTCACAACTAGTTAGCTAACAGGTTTTATAATATGTGCTGGAAAACCATTTAGGCTCCCACCTAAGATATATTACTCAAAGATCTAGTCCCTAAACTGAACAAGATGTCAACAGCATGTGGCATACATGGACATGTGACATACACATTTTAAAAATGAATACGGAAGCAAAGTTGGTCTTTCTTGAGGTATCCATGTATCGATGAATGAATTTTAGGTGTAACTAGGTACTCTACACAAGCCATTGTTAATGGAAAAAAATCTAAAAGCAATTATGTCAAAGGTATGCCTTACAAAACTTATGACGTATGAAAACTAATTTCAAGTTTAAAATTAGGAGACAAAGGCTGATAAGATGGCTCAACAGTTAGGAGCACTTGCTGCTCTTGCAGAGGACTGGGGTTTGGTTCCCAGCATCTACATGGCCGTTCACAACAGTCTGTAACTACAGTTCTAAGACAGCTGATGCTCTCTTCTGGGTCCACAGACATCAAGCATATATGTGTTGTATACACATACATATGGGCAAAACACTCACCACAATTTTAAAAATAAATCTTTAAGTTATCAGTAGGATACAGTCAGTGTTCTATATGCAAAATATTAAATAAAACTGAACCTATTTGAAAAACGGGCTATTCTTAGAGGACACCCTGCCTCAAGACAACACATAATCTTCTTAGAAATTTGTTACCATACATTTTCACAAACCTTTTCTAAATATTATGCTATGAAACTTAAAAGGAGACAGGAAACTTTGGCCAGCAAACATGATTAAAGGTAACTTGTACCACTGAGGAGAACAACAGCAAATTAAAGTCCTTTGCCATTTCTTAGAATGTGCTAAAGAAAAATAAGTTGATAAAAAGAAATATAAACTGTACTTTATAAAGATGGACCAGCATTAAATGGGTGGAAAGATGCTAAGGTGACATCAAATAGGGCTTATTGTACTGCATTAGCATCAGCATTTTAAAGACTTGTATTTTAATCAAAATAAGAATAGGAACAAATATTTAGACATTAAGCAATACAAGTTTGACTTTTAAATACATCTATCATACTATTTTATACATTACCAAATACTTACATTCCAGTTTTAAACAAAAATTTAATCTTCTTGATTTCATCGTTAGATACTATTTTACTGAACCTGTATTATTTTTTCAAACTTGTAAGCTACCATCTGTTCTTGTCATTAATAATCTAAGAGCTTTTCAATGTATGTGAAGACATAAGTGAAAAAAACTAGCCTATTTACCAAAATCTTTATTTGCATAATTTGAAAATTGTTTTTTTGAGATGAGACTTGTCAGAAGCAATATGCAAAGCACATTAAGGATCTGAGCAAGCCAGACATTTATGGAAATATTTTCCTGCAGGAATTGGCTTTCTGTAACAGTTCTTAATCAAGGGTAACCCTAGGAGGGAGATAGAGTCAAGTGCTGATTCCTGTCCATGTACTTATCATTGTTGTGTACATCATCTACAGTATGTGGCAGATATTATATTAACAGACTAGCTTCTGATTTTCACGAAGCCTTATGCTTTTAAAGCATACTGGTTGTCTTATAGGAAAAGGTCAATTGTATAAAAATGAATTTTAAAGTTTACCTAAAACTTTTACTGTAATAATGTAATATGACTCTTATTAATGTAAAAAAAATCTTACTCAAGAGGAATTATTTCATGGGGTGAGGTAGACCATACATTAGTAATTTTAAAGAACTTGAGACAGGCTTATTACTAACTTCCTTTTGCATACAGGGAGAAAAGTTTCATGTTCTTTTCTTCCAACTGGAGTCAAGTGCTTTCAGAGAAAATAAAAACCCTGATGTCTTACTCTGCCCTACTTGCCTGTTAGTGACATGCCATTCTCAAACAAAACTAGTTTTCAGTTGTAAAGTATGTGGAGAAAGATTACAATATCCTTAGAGGTATTTTACAGAATAGGAAGAAGGGAAGCATGAGAAGGAGAGAGTCGGGAGAGAAGGAGAAGTGAGATGGGTGAGGAGAAAGGGAAAACTAGTTGGATCATTTCTGTTTTCTTCCATAAAGTATAGCTTCAGGCCTTCCAACTTTCTCCATGTAGCTATACATTTTTTCAAGTACTTCGTTTGAAAAGCTAGGACGATAAACCATTTATTCTGCTATTTTACTGACTTATCATAATAAAAACTGTCACAAAAGGAACAATTAATGACAACTACCTACTACTGTTTCTGGACATACCAACGTGAGTACATATACTTTCTGTTCTCTTTTTGTATTGTTGGAGATCAATCGCAAGGCATCACACATACTAAGTATTCAACCACTAAGCTATAATCACAGCCTATGACATTTTCACAGAAATTATTAGCACTGAAACAGTAGTAACTGTTATAAAACGGTCTCATTAAATAATTTCAAATGACCTCCAAATGCTACTTTGAATTTTTTGTGAAACTTGTAATGAAACATTATAGAACTCTTTTTTTAAGACCTGATAGCTAGCTAAACTAGACCATCTCTGTATGGGACCATTTATTTAGACTACTATAATATGGTAATCTAGATTTGACCCAAGATTCCTATACATAGACCAGTGGTTTAGTGTGTATATACATTTATGTGTGTGCATGTGTGTGGAAGACAGGTAGATATCAGGTCACTTGTTCAATCACTCTACCTTATATTTTCCTCATATTTTATGTGTATATGTGTTTTATCTGTATGTCTGTCTCTCCAACGCATGTGTATCTGGTGCCTGAGGAGGCCATTTGTGCACCACCATATAGGAGCTAGAATTAAATCCAGATCTTCTGGAGCACCAGCCAATGCTCTTGACTGCTGGACCACTTCTTCCAATACTCTTCTTTATATTTTTATAACAGTCATTCAATGGATGCCATCAAGTTCTGAGTATCTATAAGCCCCCACCCTCCAGTACTATAGTTACAAACAAGCTACCCTACCTGTCATTTTTTGTGAGGGCTAGAGATCTGAACTCAAGTCTTCACATATGCAAACACTTCCCATTGAGCCACCTTCCCAGCCCAGGATTCTTAAGAAGCACAAGTCTTATACAATAGAATAGTTTTACCTGACATATAACATAGGACACTGTATCGCCAGCTTTCACCTTCCTGCCTCCTTGAGAATTTATCCACAGTGCAACATGTACATGAGGTAGGCTTTTTTTATCAGGGTAATCCTGGGGATCCTTTGTCAATGCCTAAAAGACAAAAAGGGGAAACAAAAACCCCACCAAAATTTAGAATGAAACTTTCTATGCATATATGCATCAAACATTTTTGCCAGAATCATATATGTATAACATAAGAGTGACAGTGTATGCAGACAACACAGCCACAGAATCAACAGTCCATCCTAAAGATTTCTCTGTCAACTAGTAATTGGCATAACCATATACAAGCCTAAGAAATAAATATGTTTATGGGCTTTGCCACATAATAATTGAATACTTAAAATAATCAAGACTAGCTCCAGAGTTCTATGTAGCCTTAGAGTTCTCCTCATGTTTGTACTTTTCTCATCTGATTAATCAGATTGAAGAATAACAGCTACTTTCTCTCATTTAATGATGTTTCTCAAAGGTTTCTCTGACTAAAAAATACACACACACACACACACACACACACACAAAATGTACCACATAGCACTGAATTTACTCTGAATGTCAACTTGAGTTTTGTAACGGAAAATTCGCACAAGATCTGGAACAGCACCAGTCGGGAGAAAGTTGTTTTCTAACACTGTATTGATGATATAGAAGGAAAGCTGGGTGAAGTTGTAGATGCTTTAAAAATATGAATCCCAAGAGAAATACCGAATTGTACTGATAGTCATTGTGCTCTTTCAACCACCATAGAAAGGTATTTTCACTTGAGAACATTCTTGATGAAGCAGAAAAAACCAAGTAACTTTGAGGGGTCAGTCTCCCCTCTGTAGGCCAAGTTGACTTTAGAACTTACTATGCAGCACAGGCTAGCTACAAACATGAGGCAATCCTCCTACCTCAACTTTCTGAATGCTGGTATTATAAGCATGACCCATATTATCTAGCAAAGTTAGTAATTCCTAAAGCTTTTAAACATTGAGAACAAGTCTACTATTTTATAGGATTAAACACAATGAATCTGCAAAGCATATCTGAAGAATAAAGGTTACTCTAGGAAAATTGTTAGTGCAACTATTTGAGTTACAGGCTAAACTAACTGCTATTTACATAGAATGCAATTTTTACTTGAAAGAATGGTAAGGAAACTAGTTATTTTGACATGTGAACCAGCAGTTTCTCAAAAACAAAAAACCTAAACTAAATAAAACTTGCTACTTCAAGAAGAAAAAAAATCAATCTGACAATAGATATCATCAAATACAACCTTTCAAGCCCAATGAAAAATTTAAAAAAAACATGTTTCTACTTCTGAGAACTTGACAGCTTCCCAATCCTGGATATTTCTAATAGAGTAGGAATATTTTAACATGCTTTTAGGCAGTAGACTTGAAATACACTCATTTAAATATCTGTATAATTCAGGGAATAAACCAACAAATAATCATTCCACAATGTCATACACGGATAAAATATCTACTCAAAGTTTAATAGAGGAGTAAAGGAGGTAAAAATACATGGTAAACATGGACAAAGATGACATATAACAAACACATTATTTTATACAATGAATATATACTAACAAAAATAATTAAAACTCCAAACTAAACAGTTTATGGACATGGTTTTAGACTTCACATCACAAATAACTTGTAAAAATATACAACCTCTAGAATTCTAATGCAATATCAAAGAAGAGTCTTTAAGCTATCACAAAAAATACTTTCGCCTTTTTCTAATTATCTCTATACAAGTGAAATTTATTTTTATATATTGGGAAAACCATACATCACAACAAAATAGACATAGAAAGTAGGCAGGAAAGTTCAGATAGTGTCTACCAAGATAGACAGTAAAGAGGTTTGCAAAATGGAAAATGGGGTCGCTAATGAGATTGTTCAGTAGTTAAGAACACTTTCTGCTCTTGGCAAGTACCTGGGTTCACTTTACAGCAATGTATGGAGGCTTACATCCATCTGTAACTCCAGTTCCAAGAAATCAGATGCCTCATCTGGCCTATATGGACATGAGACAAGCGTACAAGGCACTTACACCTATTTTCAGATTGATTGTTTTTCTTCTTGCAGGCCAAACACTCATGAAATATTTTTGAAATTAAGAAGCTATGCCATTCCACTAGATAACTTTCCTTTTTTAAAACAAATAGTTACTTTTATGTAAAAATATATGTGATCAAATAAAGACATTTTAGCAATGAATCTATTAGTTTTTAGCAAATACATACCAGCAAATCCCAACTGAACAAAAGCTTTTAAATTATTAAACTAACTTTAAGTGTACAAAACTCTTGAGAACAAGGAATTTGAGAACTGATACGGTGGAGTAATGTAGGCCATCAAACATGACTTCTCATGTACTTTCCAAGTAGTATACTTAATATATCAGAATGACTAAGAAGCTATCCTAATATATTTCAATATTTTTTAACCTGGACTATGACTTGGATGAGCAATACTGAATAGACATCTTTAAAAAAAACAGCTTTATTTAAGAAAACAATTACTTTCAACAAATGACTATTCTTGAGTACAATATTGAGAAATTCTAAACATTGTGGAACAACATTTTTAATTATAAAATAGAGTGTATTCAAAGATTTTACAAGCTGGATTTAGAAATCTTCATAAAACTTAAATATATATATATGGGATGAGCTGGTAAGACAGCTGATGGGTGATCTCAGTTTGACCTCTAGGATCCACATGGTAGACAGATCTAACTCCTTCAACTTGTCCTCTGGCTTTGCCATGCGTGCCATGGCATATGAAGCTCCCACACATACATGTGTACATATGCACAATCCTGTGTCACCCCAGCTCCAAGCACACAGACACGCAACTTTAAAATATTTTAAATGCACTCTAGTAGTATAAACTCAAAGTATCCATGATTACTAAAAACGAGATTCAAAGTTTGTTATGTTATCTTAGAAATACTTAAAACACTCCAGAAAAATCAGATTTTTGTTTTTTTTTTTACTTTTTTAACAATCTCCAGAATTGGCCTAGAATCTCCAGAAAGGTAAATCTC
This sequence comes from Tokudaia tokunoshimensis, assembly GCA_036184795.1. Classification (NCBI taxonomy): domain Eukaryota; kingdom Metazoa; phylum Chordata; class Mammalia; order Rodentia; family Muridae; genus Tokudaia; species Tokudaia tokunoshimensis. The sequence continues at coordinate 52,015,574 of BTHU01000023.1, forward strand.
ACAACTTTATGTAGGCCTCCATCCTAATTTAACTTGCCATTTTCAAGCTGTACCAACATTAGCTACTAAGATAATAAAAACAAACAAACAAACAAAAAAACCTTATTTTTCTAATAGCATCCACAAGTCACTCTTTTTCTATTCCATTCTCCTTTGAAAACAGTAAAATCCAAACTCGGAATTTCCCAAATTTTAAACGATACAAGTATTCAGGTAAATGTTAAAGAAAACAACTCACCTTTGACATATGAATAGCTTACTCTAAACTGAAACAGACCTCTAACCATAACATAATTCAACACAATTTACTATATTTGCAACAACACTACAGAAGTAAGAAAAAAAAATGCTGTCAAACTCTGTGGCAATAGCTGGCCTAAAACACAATAAACAGACAAAGTGGGCCTAAAACTACCTTTGCCTCCCAAGTTCTGGGTATGCACTACTATACTAAAAACACCCTCCTATTTAGAAATTCAAAAAGGGCTGGAAAGACAGTTTTCTCATTAAATTGTTTACTCCACAATAAGAAAAATGAACAAAAAAGCAGCCTGATCAGTTGCTAGTACTTGTCATCTTAATAACACTGGAGAGGCAGAGACAAGCTGCTCCCTACTACTTCTGGAACTTCCAGGCCAGCCAGCCAGCAATCTATTTAATAAGTTCTAAGTCAGTGAGAGACAAATCTACCTCAAAAAACAAAAGAGGAGCTAAGAAGATATAGTTGACATAGTACTTGTACAAGCAGAAGAAACTGAATTTGACCCCCACAAAACCCATACAAAAGCTGAGTATAGACTTGCCTTGTAATCTTAGCACTAGGGAGATGGAAGATAGGTAGAATGAAACCCTGGGGTTTCCCATTCAGCTAGCTTGGCCTACCTACCAAGTTCCAGGTCAGTGAGAGACTATCTCAGAGAAAGTTACAGAAGGCCTGCTGCTGCACACGCACGCGTATACACACACACACACACACACACACACACACACACACACACGCACGCACGCACGCACGCACGCACACACTCAGGATGGGTTGGGAATCGGGAAAGATGGAGAAAGAGGAAGGGAGAAGGGGAAAATATGTAAGACGGAGGGTCAGAAAATACTGTTCAAATAATCAAGAGTCTAGCATGACTGCCCTCTGGGAGGCTCCACCAAGCAGCTGACTCAGACAAACAGTGGATGGAGCTTGGGGACTGTTATGGAAGAATAGGAGGAAGGATTGCAGGCCCCTAAGAGGATAGGACTCCACAGGAAGACCAACAAAACCAACTACCCTGGACCCTTGGGACACTCATCATCTGAACCCCCAACCAAAGAACATACACAGGCTGGACATAGACCGCCCTGCACACATGTAGCAGATGTGCAGCTTGGTCTTCCTGTGGGCCCTGAACAACAGAACTGAAGGCTATCCAAAAGGCTGTTGCCTGTATGTGGGATATGTTCTACCTGGGCTGCCTTGTGTGCCTTCAGTGGGAGAGGGTGCACCTAGTCTCAAAGAGTCTTGATTTGGCAGGGTGGGGGAGTACACAGTGGAGCCCATACCCACCCATAGGAAAGGAGATGGGGGAAGAATTGGGGGAGGGTGTAACTGGGAGGGGGCAGTGAGTGGTACATAAAGTGAATGACAGAATGAATGAACGAATGAATGAATTTGAAATATGAACTAGGTTTTCCTCACTTGACTTACCTCAGAATCTACTACTGCACATGTAAGAGGAATTCCCTATTTGCTATGTGAATGATTAAAAATTGATTAAACAAGCAAATTCTTTTAGAGCTCATCAAATCACTCTTAGTTATCAGCAACTATGCTAAGTAAGATGGAGAATATAAAGCCAGTGAGTTTCTGTTCTGCTCACACAAAAGAGCACAGCTCAGTCTACATCGGTGGCTTAGTGATTAAAGAGTGCCTATTGTTCTTGCAGAAGATCCAATTTTAGTTCCCAGCACTCACACGACTGCTGACAACTGCCAGGAATTCCAGTTCTGTGAACTAACTTCCTCCTCTAAACTCCTAGAGCTCCTTCATGCATGTGATACATATGTATACACTCAAGACAAAGGCATTTAATAAGTAAACTCTAAGATTCACCGCCCTTATTAACATATTATACATGAAGAATTAATCTTTACTGCTAATAGTAATCTCTTCACCATAAGATGATGAATATTGAACCTGAGCAATTAATAGTAGAGATATGATACTATTTTTTTACTTCTGTCTCATTGGAAATTTAAATAATAATAACAAGTAAATCAATGAACTTGTTTCTTGGCCTGTGCAGAGTTCAGTCCCTTTTTCTGGGCTTGGTGGTACATACTTTTAATCTCAGCACTGAGAAGCAGAGGCAAAGAAATCTGGATTACACAGAAAGTTCCAGAAAAGCCAGAATTACATAGTGAGACCCTGTCTTGAAACCAAATAAAAAAATTAATGTAGACACAGAGATACCACTATGTTCTTGACTAATGTTCTTTTTACATACTGTAATATGAGCCAGTAAGAGTGTGAGGACACTATCCTTGTAGGTGCATTTGTAGTGTTGTGAATAATATAGTTAGGCATAGACAGATTCTTTTAGATTTTTCTGTCCCTGGACCATCCTGTCATAGACAGCCAAGTTTGGAGAAACATAGACAAAAAACAGCCATAGATACTATATTTAGAATACTAAATACTAAAATTAAACACATGATGGTCAAGGTATAGAAACAGAAAATTGATCTAAGAATGAATGCAAGTCTTAAGTATGCCTAGAGTCTTCTCCTCTTCAAAATTCAAATAAAAATAAATTAAACTCACTGTGAAAGTTTCATATCCACTAATGGTGGTAATATTTTATTTTAAAAAATCATCACCATGACAAAGGAACTAAGATGAAAATAGCATGCACATTTTGTTATTGTTAACTGATGCCACCTTTTCACAAAACAATTTTCCTTGATCCATTCAGATTTGTATCTTTTGATACAAATGATTTTTTTTATTTCATGGATTTTACAAGAAAGTAATTTGGACTAGAGAGATGGCTCAGTGGTAAAGAGCACTGACTACTCTTCCAGAGGTCCTGAGTTCAATTCCCAGCAACCACATGGTGGCTCACAACCATCTGTACTGGGATCTGATGCGCTCTTCTGGTGTGTCTGAAGACAGCCACAGTTTACTCACATACATACATACATGCATACATACATACATCTTTTTAAAAAGAATTCAGCTGAATGCAAATAACAAGTGATCGAAGATGTTCAATGAAGTTCTGTACAATAAAATTTAATGAAGAAAATATTAAACATGTCAGCAAAATCAATGATTAATGTGTTGATTAACTTTGTTTATTGGTGCTAATTCCTAGCAAACGTAGGGACCTGCATATATGATTTTTCAGATAACATAGATATAGGTTGGAAAAGATATCCATGCCCATAGTGTAATATTATTTTAAGATGAACAATTGCTTTAGGTGTAGAGTGGTTACCTCTATCTTAATTATAACTGAATCTGTACCCAAAAACCTTTTGACTACAGATACTCAAGAGATCACCATCTGTGAAGTAACATTCACATACACATTTGGGAGCAGGAACAAAATGAGAAAGACAAGGAGATGGGGGAGAGAGAATAAGAGGAAAGGGAGAGGGGGAGGGGAGAAGAAAATGGACAAAACTATAAGAATGAATATGAATGAACAGATCTATGCATCAAACAACTATTACTTTAAAGGACTATGAAAAAGGGAACATTCTCTAGGCCCTGAGACATAAGCTAATTCACTCCATATGCTACCTGGAAGTAAAAGGTTGTCTAGGGCAGCCATGGCAGTACCTGTGGCTGAAAGAGCTGTGCTAATGTTCAATCTGTGAGACAGTTGTTAAGCAGCTTTCACCAGCAGCCAGAATTTATTTGAATTGCAAGGATGAGGTGATTCTTCAACTAGCTGAAGGAGGAGAAAAACACATAACAGCAGCTGGGCTCGGCAATAAATGCTACATTTACCTTGTTAATTTCAAACTGGCTCACTGGGACACTGCCATTTAGCACATTTTCTCCAATTTCTATTAACCTCTTCTGAATGTTTTCCACAATGGTGTCCCGGCTTTGATCAGAAAGAATCTGGCCAATGACAAAACTGTATAAAGAAAAAAATATGATTTTTCATATCATATGTCATTAACAAAGAAAAGAGAGACATCATGTCGCTAGATTGGCATGTGGACAAGAGCTTATGCCAAGAGCTAATATGTCTAGTTAGTGTCCAAAAGGAAATTTGCATTTTATTTTATGTTTATGAGCAAACAGTTTGCCTACATGTAAGCCTGCACATAAAATCTACCTGACATAGGCAGAGGTTAGAAGAAGCTATAGGGTTCCCTGACATTGGACTTAAGGATGAGTGGTGCTGGAAATCAAACGCAGGTTCTCCGCAAGAGCAACAAGTGTTATTAAGCACTAAGCTATCTCCCCAGTCCCCACTGCTTTGTTTTTAAATATTAACTCTTCTAAAACTTTACTAACCTACAAATTCCAAGTCTGCCCTTTGACATAGAGACTACTCATTCATGTAGCAGTTAATGCTTTTATATGCAACAGAGAAAAATGTTTGCCATCAGATTTTATGTTTATAAAAAAAAGAAGCAATCTTATTCTAAACATAAGTTAATATTTTAGATGATGTTTTATCTTTATTCATAAAGCAACAAGATAGTATCTCTGGTATCAAGATAGCATCTCCATCTAAGATGGCTATTTACCTAGGTAAGGTAAGAAGAAATATAAAGCTTCATAAAGAAATAAAAAAATCTAAGAGGTTAGAAAATTGGCTCGAAGTTTAAGAGTACTTGTTCTTCCAGAGAACCTAGGTTCAATTCTCAGTACCCACATGACAGCTCACAGGTCTAGTCCCTGGAAATCCAATGTCCTCTTCTGACATCTACAGGCACCAGGCACTAACACAGTACATAGACATACATCTGGCAAAATACTCATACACTTAAAATAATAAATGAAAAGGGGATAAAAATTCCAAAACACAAAACTCTTCTTTTTTCAGCATCATAAAAAATTGTTCAATATTCTAACTTTTAGGCTATTCCTCAAAAATTTCATATTATTCTACAAAGACTCAAGAAAAATTAAGTAGCCAACATTTTACCCATTTCTGAGAAATGCTGATCAAGAGTTTGACAGCTGCTTTATAATTTGTCAGAAAAAGAACCCTAACAAAAACATTCATATAGCTTTAATTACTAATATATTTCTAACTCAGAGAAATTTACTTCTATTATTATGCATCTTTTCTTAGAAAACAGAAAGCTGAGGAGAACACTAATTGACAGCCTACACTAAGTAGTTTTGTCTTTGAGCATATTTGGAGCAATGAAGCATTCTAAAGCACATTTCCTAAGACATGAAGCATGGCCTATACTCAGGTGAGTACCTCTGCCTAATCAAGAGTTTTGTGGAAACAAGACTCATTCAATGTCTCAACTTGAAAGCAGGAAAAAGATTGGAAAGTAAGTTCAAAATGTTGATATTTACCAAAAAAATTAAAAGATGACATATAACATGTCTAAGCATCAATTGTTCAAATGGGTACTTCAAACTTTAATGTGAGCCAATTATTTATCATAATCTTTACTTTAAGTTGCAAGACTAGTAGGTCATGTATTACTTCAGAAGCACATATATAAACAAATGACATAGAGGAATAAAGTCTCACTACATGGCCCACTTTTAATCGCACATTTCAAACGACATAACAGGGAAATCATAAAAATTATGCTTATAATTAGGATCTAGGGCTTCAGGATACAACACTTTCAAAAGGAGGACTTAAAAAAAAAATCAGCTCTCTAAGGATCCAGGTGTAAAGATTTATTCTCGCCATGAGATGCTATCTTACAGCTAGTTTCTTATTGTGCAAATTTAGCTTTATCTAACTTTTAGTCTAATTGTAAAATTTTATTTGTAATATGCAATAATAACAATAACAACAAAGAAGGAAGTTGTATCCTTATGCTTGTCAGAATCACAGGCATTTTCCATAGCACTTGGATTTCTTTTTTAAAAAGAATTTATTTATTTTTATTTTAGGAACGTTGCTTGGTGTTTTGCCTTCATGCATGTTTGTGTGAGGTGTCAGATCCTGTAATTACAGACAGTTATGAGCTGCCATTTGGGTGCTGGGAATTGAACCCAGTTCTTCTAGAAGAGCAGTAAGTGCTCTAAACTGCTATGCCAACTCTCCAGCCCTTACACTTGGACTTTTTTTAAACAAAAATTTGAAGGACAAACAACAAAAATAAATAAAAGTTAAACTCACTTTCCAGTTTCCTTGGCAAGATCACACCAGTCTCTTCTAACTATATCTAATCCTTTCAGTTCCTGCTTGGTAATATAATTCCCATCTGATGTTGGTTCAACAACTAGAGCAGCATATTTCTTTTTCTTCAGCAACAGCAGAGACTTGAAAACACCATCAATGTCTATTTCAAGCAGTTTGTACAATTTATTCACTTCACTTTTTACCTGTGAAAATTTCAAATATTATTGTCAGATTCTCAAATGTCTAACAGGAAAAAGATAAACATGCTATGAATTCCCAAGAGTTTTCTTCAAGAAAACTTGAAAGCACATATAATTAAAATTTATTATTCAACTTATATAACATGGAATTATTTAGTGCACAATTTAAAGACATTAAGAAACAGAACAAAATCAGATCTTAACATCACTTTCCAGTGTTTACTGGGAAGACTCTAGGTCAGAATATCACAGAGCTAGTAGTTCATAAATGTTTACTGTAGCACTATTAATAATAACAATGTTAAAAAAAAATCACCCTAGGTGTCCATCAACAGAGGGACAGATTAAAAAACATTCATTATACCTATGCGTAATTGAAATTTTTCTAGACATAAAGAATGAAATTATATGTATAAAAATAGATACAATAATAAATTATCATATTCATCTAGTTAATTGAGACGCAGAAAAACAATTATTGCATGTCTCCATTCATTTAGATTATGCATGTATACATCCATACACATATAAAATCATATGACAGGTAGATTTTAGAAAGTAGAAACAAAACTGTTTAAGAAAACTCACATTTATGGGGTAGGAGACTATGAGAACCATGCCCAAAAGTAAATTATTAACATGTATGACAATATTTGTATAAAACTCAGATATATATATATATATATATATATATATATATATATACTGACTATATACCAATTAAAAATAAAGATCTGCACAACATGGAAAGCTGAGGCAGGATGAATTCAATATCGAAGTCAAATTGGGGTGCTTACAAAGTTCAAGAACAGCTACAGCCACACAGCAAGACTTTAATCTTTAAAATAATATAAATATATTTTTAAAAATTAACAAACAAGACACAAATATTACATACAATTCAGTCAAAATAAAAGCTAGGACTGGATCTTTTAATTCTGGGAAATAACTATGGGAAGTTCTTTCATGAGTCTAAAGACAATGCATATATTTGCCTTGAAACTACTGAATTAAAAACTAGACAGTCCAACTAGTATGTGGGCAAAAACATTACATAGAAGTTTGTTAAACAACACCCAAAAATGACATTGGCACCTTGAATAGACATGTGCCGACTGAATAAACAAATACCTTCTTGCCCTTTGCTGACAAGGCCAAGGCACAAATCACTACCTCTCACGAAAACTGAAAAGCTTCGCAAGGTCAGTGCTCTGTCCAAGTAGAGAGGACAGTTCAAATTCCACACTTTCCAGTAAGAAAAAAAAAAAGCAATTCCTAAGATAGTTCTAGTTTTATAATACTGGGACAAAATCTTAACAAATACTTGCCAAGTATGAATCAATTACCAATGATTGCTTTTAAATGTTCCTTTGTATTTTGTAAAATATTTTAAGTATTCCTATTAAACTAAATGAGTATGTGAGTATACATGTATGTGGAGATAAGTATATATTCATTCAAATCTCTGTATGAAATATAAGTAAATACTACTGGATGTACATTTCCTTCTGAATGACAAAGTGAGAAGTTCCGTGACTATATTTAAACATTTTTTTTTTAAATTTAATTTTATTTTATTTTTTTAATTTACATTCCAAATCACTTCCCCTTTCCCGTTTCCTCCCTCCCCGAAAGTCCCATAAGCCCCCTTCCCTCCCTCTTTTCTCCGTTCAACCCCCTCTCATTACTCTGTCCTGGCGTTCCCCTACATCCAGTCTTTCCAGGACCAGGGGTCTCTCCTTCCATCTTTTTAGAAATCTATTGATATGCTGATTGTGTCTAGGGTATTCTGAGATTCTGGGTCAATATCCCCTTATCAGTGACTTCATACCATGTGTGATCTTTTGTGATTGGGTTACCTCACTAAGGATGATATTTTCAAGTTCTGACCCTCATTCGTAAAAGAAACTTTACTAAAACTCAAAGCACACATCGCACCGCACACAATAATAGTGGGTGACTTCAACACCCCGCTCTCTGAAATGGATCGTTCAGGAAAGCAGAAACTAAACAGGGACACAGTGAATCTAATTGAAGCCTTGGACCAAATAGAACTAACTGATATATATAGAACATTTCATCCTAGAGCTAAAGAATACACCTTCTTCTCAGCTCCTCATGGTACCTTCTCCAAAATTGACCATATAATTGGTCACAAATCAGACCTCAACAGATACAAGAAGATAGAAATAATCCCATGCCTCCTATCAGATCACTATGGAATAAGGGTGGTCTTCAATGGCAACAAAAACAAAAGAAAACCCACGTACACATGGAGGCTGAACAATGCTCTACTCAATGATAACTTGGTCAAGGTGGAAATAAAGAAAGAAATCAAAGACTTTTTGAAAGTTAAACATTTTTTTAACAGGAAAAATGTTATCCATTTCTTAAGGAAATCAATTGCCTTTGAACTTTTGCCTCAAAATAAATCAGAGTGTAAGGAATATTAAAGAGAATGAAAAATTTGACACCAAACTTATTATGTTCAAAAGTATATACGTGTACGTAACACATGAACTTACTGTATTTACTGTGTTAAACACAGAGTTCACAAACCCAGGTTTAAAAAAAAAAAAAAAAAGCAATCATTAAATTATCTCACCTTGTTTCCTAACTTAAATACTTCTTCCAGGTTGGTGCTATTGGTATTTATCATAATTGAATCTGTGTCTCCATAAATAACTTCAAGATTCATCTAATAAAAGCCAAAAGCATAAAAATTAATAACAAAAACACATGGATCATTGTATACAATGAAAGTAAGGGTTTCTAGTACTAGAAACTATAGGTGCCAGTGATTTGACAGGCCATGTTACTCACTATCTCTACTATCAGGGTGTACAATTTAAGATTAAGCCCTTCACGAACTAGAAATGCAATCATTGAAAGATTAAGAAAAACCTTCCTAATTTTCTTCTAAAAATGCAGGGAGAATTAACTGTGTGCAGTTTCAATTCAAATAGAATATGGAATTTGATAAAAATAAGAATAAGCCTAGGAAACAGGGTCTTTATTGAACCATTGTGGCATGTGCTTAGTGGTCATGGCAGTTTAAGAGGCAAAAAAAAAAAAAAAAAAAAAAAAAGATGGATGTAAAAATTCTAGGGCATAAATATTTATTAATTCTCAAACAATATTTAGTAGACTTATAGATAGTGCCAAAAAAAAATCAATAACAAACACTCAAGCACAGAAGTATAAAGGAATGGAAATAAACTCTGCCTGAAATACACACAGGCTTCAAGCAGGCAATAGATCATATCAGTGCTGATACAAGAGAAAAGGTTGTAACCCATGGGAGGATTTATAAATGTAAACTAGGCATCCTAAAAATCAATTTTCAGTATGTTTTGGTTATACTTTTTCTTGGACACAAAAATGTCACCTGGCATATTCAAGAGTTGTTTTAGAATGAAAATGTTCAGGATTACCTTCTGTACCATATCTTTTGTGTGCATCAAAATCTAAATAAAACAAAAGTCAACATTAATATTACAAAATTACAAAGGCATAAATATAGCACAAGAAATTTCCAATTTCTAAGCATCTTTAAAACTCTTGAATATATCACACCAACCACTCTCAAATGACAACAATATAAGTTAAGATTAATCTCTATGCTGATACTTAATAGAGACATGGAAGCTGATAAATATCTGTATTTCTGTGTATATTTAATAAACATGTATAAGGTACCCCTTAATGATATGTCAAAGGCCATTTATTCTCAGTACTAATATTTTAATAGAATTTCATGAATAAAAAAAGCTGTATAGCACTTAAACTCTAGCAATTCACACCCATATTCAGAATCTTAAAAGTATTCCATTTAACTTAAAATTATTTTGTAGACTAAGTTCCTTAAAGATGACTATATGGCCTGGAGTTAGCCCAGTGAACAGCAAAATGGTGAATTTCAATAAACAGTATATGAAAACAAACATATAGATAATTATGAATGGGTCTGTTTCCAGGCCCACATGGCTACAGGCAACAAAACATAAAATATTGCACACACATACAAAAGCAGATTTAAGTTACCCCAAACCCTATCAGAAGCATCATATTTAGCATGTAAAAAACTCTGAGGAAATAATATGATGTAATGAGAACAGAGACAGAGGCAAGGAAATATTAAATCATGTGCAAGATACTATGCTGAGAGCACCTCCTGCATTCTATAATTTCTTTCCCCAAGATCTCCAAGAGGTAGCTACTATTAATATCCCCATTTGCTAGCTGCCAAATAACAAAGAAAGTAATTTCTTTCCCCTAGTCACAGCAAAACAAGGGTACAAGACCACGCACTCTGGATCCAGGACAAAAGCCTTAATCACTCCACAGTATTGCCACTCCAGTATCACTCATTGTTCATGTATCTATCTAAATTAGATTCTCTTTTTCAGTGAGCCAGACAGAAGGATGTCTTCATTTTTTTCCACCTTGCCAGCTAACTGAAATCCCAAAGTTTCATTTCAGTCTTTCTTGTCCTCCACATTAAGAGGCAAAAGAGTACACAGACAAGAGTACTTGCCTTTGAGCAGATTATACATCTATCCAAAACTTCTCATCTCCATTGCCCACTATCTGCTTTTACTACTGCCCAACTTTGTATGTCCAAAAGTTCTTCATGGATTCCATGCCTTGGGGGCCATGGTAAATTCTGATTAAGCTAAGCCAGTAGTTTTTATGTGGACTATGTAGTGAAATTACCTGAGGATTTTTAAAAACTAAACCAGTGATGATCAAAACTGTCTCCAGAGCGTGTTCCTGGTATAAAACTCTCACTGACTCCAGTGTTGAGAACTACTTTGCAAGAAATTTGCTTTCTAAAATTTATTACATGGTGCTACTTTTTCTTTACTAAATAAAACAAACATCTCCCTGTATTCAATATCTTGCCCAGAATATCTCTGACCAAAGTTTTTAAAAAGACTTCCAAAGATAATTCTTAGGATTGGTCCAAGAAAACCATGGTAATTCCATTTTGGAGACGTTACCATGTAAAAGGCTTGAGAATTAGAAGAAAGTCAGCATTGTAGATTGACAGCGAGCAACAACTGACATCATGGTGATCATGAAGGACCATGCCAGAAAGTTCAAATGAACATGCTGAGAAAGTACCTGACTCCCAGGGTTATGTGGTTATTGCTGAATGACACCTGTAAAGCAACTTTTCTTAGTGCTTACCAATTTGAATGAATCAGGACTAATTTCCTAAAATGTTTTCAAAGCCTCCAAGATCAAGGTGAAATTTTACAACTACATCTAAATCCCAGTTCTACCTGTACGGCTTTTATTTCCTTCACAAAACCTTAGCTGGCCAAGGGAAATTAGTCAGTCTGTGAATAGTTACCATACTACAGGTTCATCTTTTCTTGCCTTCACTCATACAGAGAGATTTCTTGTCCAGTCCTCTGACCATGATTACAATTTATAAAGTTCAATTGAAAGCAAATTTTATTCCATAAAGGCTGAGCTAACTGTTCCAGCCTAGAATCTCACTGATTTGTTCTTGCTCTGTTTCTCTAGTAACCAAATGATGCTTTGTACTATTAATGATTGTTACCTCCCCAATTAGACCGCACGCTTCTGGAGGCCCAAGGACATGCAGACCTTAGATATGACAAGCAATCAAACTGTATACCAAGTGACTGGCAGGTCCCACAGTAATCTCAATTAGTTTTTCTAATAAACACTAAAATTAAATTATGGGACAATGCAATGTAGAAAACACCCAACAATTTTGGGGGGGAAAGGGAAATAAGGAGATTGGCCTAAATTAAGTTAATCACGGAGAGGACAGACTGCTTATCAAAGGTTCATTTCCACCTCCTTACAAGACTTAGCTACTCTCAAAATGATCAACTCCATAAGCTCCCTAGGTAACTGAAGTAGCTGTTACCTGCAAATGAAGTGACCCAGGATCAATTTGTCACTTTTCACTACATACTCAGCATCCAATTTTAGTTCCTCTTCTCTCATAATGTGCAACAAATCTATGCTGTCATCCCTGTGTATGACCTAGCAAATTTCACCACTCACCTCTATTCTAATCTGCCACAGACTCAATTATTTCCAAGTCTGAAGGCGGCTACCAAAACTCTGGTGGTATAATCCTTTGGGTGATTTGGGTTTTATTGTTGTTGCTGGTGTTACTGTCAAGAAAGTGCTACAAACTGCTTTGGTCAACTAATACTTTCATTTTAATAACCCACTTATTCTAATGACTAATAATCCATCATAGGAAGAGATCATAATTTACTCAATTAATGTTCTACTCATGAACAACAAAGGTTGTTTAAAATCTTTGCCATTATAAACCATATTTCAATTACCCCAAGTGAACTTACTGGGTCAATCATTATGTTTTATCATTTTTGAAAAGTATAGTCCACTAAACTCACTATAGAACCTGTAATAATTTTGGATATAGTTTCTGTCACCATGTTCCCCAGTGCTTTCTACCAAGAACTGGTGATAAAGTCCTCAAGTCAAAGTTCTCATCATAGTCTGCAACCCTTCAATTTATCTGATGTTGTATAAGACAGACTGGAAACAGGCTGACAACTATCTTTCTGTTCTTCTCCACTAAGCAGCACTACATGATGGATACTGTGGTAACCTATAGAGTCCAATGCTTACCCATGTGCTAATAAGCAATACCACCCAAAGGCTGCCTTAGGTCTAGGCCTCAATTCCAACCACTCACTGGGGATGGCTCTATTATTGGATACCCAATAAATACAAAACTTAGTATCTAGTAGAGGGCCTGCTACATGGGTACCACTAATGAACAAATTGATGGTGATGAATGAATGACCCCTAAAGGGTAGGTATTTTCACAAGACCCATGTGACAAATGAGAAAAACTAAGTTGACACTTAACCTCAAGATTTAGAATTGTGTTTGATCCAGAGGTTATAGTTCAGTGCTAGGCCTAGAAGCAGGACCTTTGGATTCATTTTCTTTTGTTTTCCTACAGCCTTATTACAAAAGCCAACCCATCTGAATGTTCTAGAAACTAATAATCATAAACTTATATGGCACGGGTATTTTCTCCATTGAAGAAATATTTTTAAAAATAGCTACTGGTATACAGAAAAATCTACTAGACACAAGGTACAGTGAATACATGATGACTGTTCATAAATTCACTTCAAAGTGACAAGTCTAATATTAAAGCTAGCCACTCTGACAGAAAAATCATTTTATAAGCACCATTGGCCAGCACACAGGGCTGTAAGATTGCTAAATTCATTAATAAGGCAGTCTACAGCTATCTGATTTCACAGCAACACCTGCATATTTAGCTACTCATTACCAATTGGATGATGGAATTTTTTTCAAGCACATTTCAAAAATCTGCCAACTTCAAGTGTAAAAAAATAAACTTTGTGGTTAATTTTTCCCTTAACAAAGTACAGCTGTTGAGAATAATTGTTCAAGATCTTACCCTGTAATGTCAACTGCAGCAGAACAAAGAGTATTTAATTAGCAAATCTATCCAGTAATTCAACACCTATTATATAAAATGCCTTCGTGATTTTATTCAGGATAATTTGCTAAGAGGGTTATTACTGACATTCAGATGGAATTTAAAATTCCTACGCAAGTCGAGTCATAATAGCAGTAATGATCTCCCCAATCAGGAGATTCGGTGTCACACAAGGCTCTCTTGCAATGCAGCAGCCGATTTCCTGACTTCTTAATTCCTGGGCTCAGCTCAGTGAGAGCCCTTCATGCCGATATTTCAGTCAGCAATACATCTTTAATGGGACTCTATTAAAATAACTAGAACAAAATGACTTTTTTTTTGGTTAAAAAGAATGACAGCACTGCCATCATATCAATCATTACAGGCTTTGCAGAACAGTGTGGTTAGGGGGAAAGAGGAGGGGGGAAATAGGAAAGGGGTGGGGAAAGCAATAATTAAAACAATATCAAAAGGTATTTTAACCCAAATCTGAGCCTCTAAGGCAAGAGAAAGGTGGTAAAACTAAAAAGAAAACTTAAAATTAAAAAAAATGTTTTTTTAATAAATGTTTTCCTGGACAACATGTACAATATGTGGTTTATTAAGCGGAAAGCACAAGTTTTCCAAATGGAGGTTAACAACGAATAACAGCAACCTAAAACTACTAATGGCAAGCATGTTTATAGGTTTACTCGCTCAGCAGTACACCTAGGTATTTATTTATATTTTCTTTCACAAGAATACTATTGTGTTGCAAAGAATTCAAAAGTTATGAAATGTTTTTAGATATTGTTATAGGTTAATAGTATTTAATAACACTAAATAGAAAACATCAGTATTTCACAGTTAAAAAAAAGTTTCAAGGTCCTACTCCCAAGGGAATGTCTACTATAGTAGCAACTAACAAGAAACTGACTTCAATGTATAATCTGTATTAAACATAATGGAAATCCTACATACTAATTAAGTATTATATGAGGTCTAATTTCAAATAATGAATAAAGAGAATGAATATTGAAATTTCAATAGCTATTAATCACACAGAATTAGAAATAACTGGAAAAATGAAACAGTATAACAAGGGTAGCAAAATGAAGGATTCTGAATGATAGGAAAGAAATAAGTAGAAGAAATACAAATATTGTATTTGGTAATCCAGCCATCATTTAAGTGCTTCCTACTCTAAATTCCAGCAATTTGCAAGCAAGACCCAAGGCTACACAGTTCTCCTACTTGATGAACATTTATTTTAAGCTTATGTTATTACATTGCACTTTTTCTTCATTTTTATTCATAATTTTTACATGTGTCTTCTGGGTAGAATGCTCAAAGAATAGCTACTATGAGCTGAATAAGCATTCTGTTTCTGTCTTTAACAATCACTGCTTTTATGATTGGTTGCTTACTGCTATTAACATTAATTTTATTTTCTCTAAAACTAGGATGTTCTTAGTACCTAGTTCTCTGAGCTGGGTAGGAATAAAAAAAAAAAACTATATGCTAAAAAATGCTCTGTAAAGATAAAATATAAAAATACTAACTAAAAAATACAAAAGCAATAGGTCAAAACCTGAGCCCTGATTTAAATTGCCAATTACTAGTTAGGTCTCTGGATCTCCTCATCATTGATTAAACAAGGAGGCTGGAATTACCATCAAATCTAAAAATCTAGAATTCCAAGTTTGACATGCATAAATATCTATCTCTTCACTTGACTGGGTTGTTTTATTTCTGAAACACATTCATCTCTTTACTATTAGGAAAGAAAGACAATAATTTATCCAAGAAGAATAACAACGCTGAATACAAGAATATATATGTATTTCTGTATTCTAGGTTGCCTTTGAAGACTATTAAATGTAAAATAACTAAAACTGTTAGCGCTCAGAAATGGTCTATATAGCTTTATGCCCACTGTAGAAGTGAGTGACTGTCTATATTTGCAGTACTTAAAAATACCCAATACCTTCTGTTGAGTTGTCTTTTCTACTTTCTCCAAGTGCCCAAACACAAATATGTCAGTTTCTCAGCCTTGGCACCATTTATATTTTAGGTCAGATAATTCTTTGCCATGAAGGCCTACTTTACATGATGCACACTAAAGGTGTTTAGCAGACAAAAGTAGAACTTCCTGTCAAAATTCAATGAACCAATATGTCCCCTGATACTAGATTATATCTTTGCAATGTGGGGCTTCCTTTGCATTTTTTTCTTATTCCTTAGACTCTCACCAGTCAGTCTCTAGCATCAGTACCTTCTAAGACAATCTTAACCCTCTTATTCAATCTAAAACATTCTTCCATGACATGAAATCCAAGATCCCTCCCTTGATCTTAAGATTCAAGAGCTACTTGAGGACTTATCTGCTAATGTTTCCCACACTAGTCCTTCAATCAGTCCTTTCTCACATATTTTAGGTTCATTAAACACAGTATGTTTGGTTCCTCCTTAGTGCAACAGGTAGGTACCACATCAGTCTGTAAATATACCATGTTCTTTCAGTCTTTTTTTTTTTTTTAAAAAAAAAAAAAAGGACAGGTCTCATGTAGCTCTGACTAGCCTGGAACTCACTTTGTAAACCAGGTTGGCCTCAAAATTCAAGAGGTCTGACTGTCTATACCTCACAAGTAGGGGTGGGAGTAGGGAGAGAGATTAAACGGACTCATATTCTATTTTTGCTTCTGTGCTATTCACATGTAGTTTCCTCACAGTGGTTAAAATTTTGTTGTGGCTAATTTTGTATGTTCACTTGGTTATACCAGATACCCAAAGATTTGCTTGAACACTAATGTAGAAGTCACTAATCCAAAAGTCACTGAACATGTTTTCCAAACAGGATTAAGACTCAATGAATTCTGGGTGAAGCAGATTACCAACATTTCCAATTAGGTGAAGGTCTCAAACATTAAAAACTGAGGCTCTCTCCAAAGAAGAGATTCCACCTGCAGATGGTCTTCTAATATCAATCACAGTATCAACTTTCTGGGTCTCCATCTTGCCCACCTGCCGCACAAATTTTATACTTGCAGGTTTCTCCATTTGTATGAGCAAATTCTTATGTATGCACCCTCCCTACTAGTCATGCTACCTCTTATTGGTCCAGTTTCTTTGAAGAATGTTAACACAAGCAACCTAAATGCAAAACTTAACAGTGTGTGACTCGATTATGAGAAAACAATAATAATGTCTCAAAATTGCTAATTTCTCAAGTAAAAACAGAGACACTAATTGACAATTCTTTATAGTGGGCTATTAAACATAACATGGTATATACTTTAGTATATATGCCTTGTGAGATAAAAAAATTTGATAAAGGGTGGGTTATTACCTAATATCCATTTCTATCATAAGGAACATTGTTCATCAGAAAGGTCCTCTCTTGTTTGATAACCCAATGATACTAATGAACATGCCAGTCCCACCAACATATGGGAGGTAGATTGACAGCCTAAAAGGAAACTATAGGCAGATATCGTAGCATAATTAAACCTAACACAATTCTTGGCACAGAGAAATAATTCAATAAATAATTATCTCAGGTTAAGGCAAAATGAGGAAAAATCTCAGTGGTCCATTTTGAAAGAACAATACTATTAGAAATCAAAACATTAATCTCTACAAGATCCTCCTACACATATACAATACATATTGAAATGCTGGTTCTTTCCATATAAGAAATGAAGAGTAAATCAGTTTTATTTCCAACATAATGCATGCTGTATAAACAAATCAACAAGTGAATTTCTAGCTCAATAATAAATATCAATTTTGAACTTAACTGAAAGCATACTCTTCTACACAACTTCAGACAAATGGAACTTGTTTTAAATCCTTAATTCATAACTTAGCTAGATCTTTAGTAATTCATGTGTAAAGAAAATAAAGCATGGTGAATAAACAACACTTTCTGAAAGATTTGTACACTACAGAAGACACATTTAATGATGTTTTTTAGTATCTCTCAATTATTGCCCTACAATTTGACAGGGCTCTAATTTTGATCCAAAAATCTAAAATATCACCAACTCTGGTTTCAAATCTTAAACTCTTCCACATCTTAAAATTTCTAATCTCTAATGTGAATATTCTAAATTTAAAAAAAAAAAACAACCTTTCAAAACCAACATGCTGCTTATTCTCCATTCTTCCCTCCTCCACTTCAGTCTCTGCTTTAGAAGTTCAAGCTATGTGAGAGCAGCAATGCCAGATTTCAGTTTGTATCTCACACAAGACCCTGGAAAACATGTAAAAATGGCCTTAAAGCACACTTGAATCTAATCTACATACCAACAACTCAAATATGGACCTGTATACTTCTAAGATATTAAATTTCCTGTAGAAAATAAATAAGGCCCTAAGAAAGTAAACTTGGAACTAAAGCAGGACATATTAACCTAAGGTCAGTGAATCCTGAAAACTCCTAGCGAAGATTTGAATGTATGCATTTTTTCTAGGAAAAAAGTGCTTATCTTTTATCAAATTTGAAATCCTTGAAGATGCCCAAATGAGTCACAAGAACAGAATTTTGTGACTTCTTAGGATTCACAGAATGTCCATAAAGTATAAACACTCCAATTTAATGGGTCTTGCCCCTAGCTTTTGAGTTGGGCTTTTTCAGCCCCTATCTATAGTACAATTCCCCTCACAAAAAAGCATGTACGTGTCCAAATGTTCAGAGTGGACTCCCTGATTGATTCATCTAGGGGGCTAATTAAGATGCAGTCAAGCTATGTCCATGCTTTAGTGAACATCAGCACTCAAGCAAGTTTCACACAACCTGATTAAAATTGACTCAAAATGTCTTACTTCAGTAATCACTTAGATGGAGTGAATTTTACATTAGTGGGATCAAGCATACACCAGGCCTCAGTGGAAATGAAAAGGGCTTACAGTAATAGGATTTATAAATCCACCCATTAGGTTAATGGCTAAATGATTTACATGTAACTTTCTCCCCCACCCCGCCTTCCCTCACCCTTTAACTCAGTAAAAACTATGCTTGGCATTTTCCACTGCAGTGCCGCACACAAAGGAAATAGCCTTTCTATTTTGGGACATTCTAATTTCTAATAATGGCCTGGGTAGATACCATTAACTCTTTCAAAGCACAAATAATTGAATAATAAAATTAAGTATTCTATAAGGTCTGAAAGTGCTTAATTGATCATAATTGTCTATTTGAGAAGGAGGCGTCAGGCTGGCTATGCTCAGATAATGAAGTTGGGCAATTCTTAAGCACTGCAATCAAGATAATACTTACAGCTAAAAAGGATATTAGCATTTTCTAGAATTTGCAACATTTTCTTTATAACTGAGGTCATGGGAAAATCTGACTAGAAAACTTTAAGCCCCCAACCCCTAACAAACAAATGACAGATCTAACAGTTTGTCAGTTGTCATTACTAAGCAAAGAGCCTAAAGCTCAATCCTGAAGGAACACATAGCAGGTAGTCTAGAAGACATGAAATTGGAAAGTGACCAATGCTTTGACATCATCATTTTGATATCACCATTTCTGATTTCATCAAATCTCCTTTTCAGTGTCAGCATGGAGCAAGACAGTCACTGTGATGCCTTTCATCACTCTCTGTGCACATGCAGGTGACACAGGAACCTATTCTTCCTTTTTAATTTTTTTTTTCAGTCTCGAAAATTAAACCCAGGGCTTCATGAATGTCAAGAAAGTGCTCTACCACTGATCGACAACTGGCTTAGAAAATTCTACACCTAATACCAAAGGGTAACCCTTTATTCAGTACTTAAGTTATATAGGAGGATGTGTTATCCTTTAACACATCCTCTTAAAGTAACTTTTTTTTAAAGCAACAGTTATCCCTCATACCCCTCTATCTCATTAGAAGTTCCTAAAAACAATTTCATGAGATAGCTATGCATTAAATTTATGGGCCCACTTGAGAAAAAAAATCTTTCAGAAAGATGATCAAGTTTAAGGAAAAAGTAATTGTGCTAATCCATTCAGAGAAATATGTACTACACACATTTATTCAGGCATTCTTTTAGAATAAAAATATCTAAGAATCAATCAAATCATAGGTTCTCAATTATCAATCATTTTTCTCCTGTCTCATTATCTTCTATATTTTCAGAAAAAGTGTGAAAGAAAATGTGAGAAGTCATCTACGATAGAGAAACAGAGTATAATCTAGAAGCAGTAATTTGAAGTCTGTGTAAGAGTTTGATACATACTGCCAAAAAATTCGTCTTTACTTTCAAAGTGGCATTTCTACTCTTTCAAGTTGGCCATGGTGCAAGCATTTTATATAAATGATATGAAGCACTGTGTTAACTTTTTGTTTAGAAACCTCCAAAAGGAGGATCTTGCTATACCACTCCTGGGCATATATACCCAGAGGCTTCCCCTGTATGATATATTTACACAGTGGAATACTACTCTGCAATTAAAAACAATGAATTCACGAAATTCCTAGGCAAATGATCAGAACTTGAAAATATCATCCTTAGTGAGGTAACCCAATCACAAAAGAACACACATGGTATGCAGTCACTGATAAGGGGATATTAACCCAGAATCTAATATAAGAATATCTAATGGCTGAGAAGCACCTAAAGAGATGTTCATCATCCTTAGTCATTAGGGAAATGCAAATCAAAACAACCCTGAGATTCCATCTCACACCAGTCAGGATGGCTAAGATCAAAAACACAGGAGACAGCAGTTGTTGGCGAGGATGTGGAGAAAGAGGAACACTCCTCCACTGCTGGTGGGATTGGAAGCTGGTACAACCACTCTGGAAAGCAGTCTGGCGGTTCCTCAGAAAACTGGGCATGATACTCCCGGAGGATCCGGCTATACCACTCCTGGGCATATACCCAGAGACTTTACCTGCATGCAATAAGGACACATGCTCCACTATGTTCATAGCAGCCTTATTTATAATAGCCAGAAGCTGGAAAGAACCCAGATGTCCCTCAACGGAAGAATGGATTCAGAAGATGTGGTATATTTACACAATGGAATACTACTCTGCAATTAAAAACAATGAATTCACGAAATTCCTAGGCAAATGGTCAGAACTTGAAAATATCATCCTTAGTGAGGTAACCCAATCACAAAAGAACACACATGGTATGCAGTGACTGATAAGGGGATATTAACCCAGAATCTCAGAATATCCTAGACACAATTCGCATATCAATAGATTTCCAAGAAGATGGAAGGAGAGACCCCTGGTCCTGGAAAGACTGGATGTAGGGGAATGCCAGGACAGAGAAGCGAGAGGGGGTTGAATGGGGAACAGAGGGTGGGAAGGGGGCTTATGGGACTTTCAGGGAGGGAGGAAACGGGAAAGGGGAAATGATTTGGAATGTAAATAAAAAAACTTAGAAAAAAAAAAAAAAGAAACCCCCGAAAGAATTCACTTATTGATTTCCCATGCACTAGGTAGTAAGGAACAGAAAGACAAATGATAATGATTAAGAAATAACCCCTTCCTTGGTATGTTTGTGTGTATGCATACATTCATATATATGCATGTCTAGAATAAGAGTCCCTAGGGCAGAAGTCAAAGAAAAGTTCTTGGAAATAGACTGCATGTAAGTGGAAAATGAATCAGAGAATGTGAGAAAAGGGGAATGAAGGGAGACTGTGTGAAGAAGATACAAAATAACAAGGAAAATGAATGGTGATAAAAAGAAACAACATTCTCCTCAAAGTTTGTAAAACTGCTTTAGCCCTCCAATAGTAAGACTATAAAGCATATGGTAGAGTTAGAATGCTCAGGGAAAGTGGGAAGAGAATGGAGAAGAGCCACAGCTATGGGAGAAAATTGTATTAAGGACATTAGAGACTGGCACCAGAGACTAAGAGCTTAAAGAGGTCTCCAAGACAATAAGAAAGGTAGCAAACATGGACAGTAGGAACACAGTGATCAAAGTGGCATGCTATGGGCTGGGCAGCATAGAAACAGTGTCAGTCAGGACATACAAATCACATTTCTTAGGAAATGAAATCTAGATGCCTTGGCAACAGGTTGCATTTTGGGCAAGAGGACAATGGGGTCAAGTATAATGCTTATGCTCCTGCCTTAATAACTTTATCTAGGAATCTAAGAAGGCTAGTTTTCAAATTGAATAGGATGCACTTTGGGACCATTTCAATCAAAAGCACAGGACTGGTGAGAGGTTCAGTGGGTAAATGCACCTCGCTCAGCAAACCCAGTGACCTGAGTTCTAATCCTGAAACAATTATAAAAGTAGGAGAGAACTGACTCCTAAAAGCTGTCTTACTAATCTCCACATGTGCACCCACCATGGCATATGTACATGCCTTCTTTTACACTCCCCCAACACATACACAATAACAACGACAGCAATAACAAATCGAAATAAAGATTACAAGAGGGCAGGTGGAAGTAAAACTGCTCAGCAGAGGGGAGGGGATGCTTTTTGAGGGGGGTCAAGAAATCTCATGTTTAAAAGAGATACAATATCTTGAGAGACAGATTGCACAATTCAGGAAAGGCATAGCAGCGAAAAGGGAAACTAAGCAAAGGATTCCAGCACAACCAATGATACTAAACTAACAGGTGCTCCAAGGAGCTCTTGATACCTCATTCCTCCAGGACCTTCTTTCTCTTTCAGCTATCGGGTCTCCATTCTTTCTGTCGAAATTGGCAGGTGTGACACAAATGAGGGGCCACTGGCAAATCTGACACAGGCTTCCAGTCAGACAGCCAGGCACCACATAATGACCTTGAATGAGAACAATCCTAACAGGTGGCTAGTGAAATAACGAACAAGGTCAAAAAGGAAGAACACTGTGCCTTTTCACAAGACGAAAAAACAGCTTCTGGGGGCAACTCAGACAACAATCAGAACTCCATCTCTGCTGCTGCTTTTGAGATGATGCTGATGAGCTTCAGGGAAGAATGAACAGGGATCCATTATATCACAAGAAAGAACTTTCTTTTAGTTTTAAGTAACCATTCTTTTCTCTGTCTATACCCTATGTTAGAGAGAAAGGTGTTCTTTATTTCAAATTTGGTGCCATTAGAAAAGAATTGATTTATATTTATCCAGTAAAAGAAAAAAAAAGTAGATCCAGACTCGGTGTCTCACACCTAAAGTCTCAGTACTCCGATAGCTGAACCGTGAGGACCAACTACCATGAATTCAAAACCAGCCTGGGCTACACAAGTGAGATCTAGGTAAGCCTAGGCTACAGAGTAAAAGGCCTGCCTTTAAAACTGAAATAAAAGTAAAACTAGATGCCAGAATGGGTTCTGCTCACTATCCAAATCATATCCTTCATACACTTCCAGAGAACTATGACCAGGTCATAAGTGATTTTACTACTTTGTCACTGGTTAGATTTTATAACAGCAAATGTCTTGTAGTTCTCCTGGATCTCTGGCCTCAGAACAAGCCACTGTTTATAGACAGAACAGGCAGCTGGAGCTCAGAAGTAGGTGGGGGTGGAAGGACTGGTTCAACCTTCTCTGAAAGACAAACACCTTAATCAAGGCTCAACAATTCCACTGAATGCTAAGAGGTCAGGAAAGGTGGTGATGTTTGTGCGTGGGGGGGGGGGGTCTCTTTTCTCTGGAGACAACTTTTTCTGCACTCCTACCTTCTTAGACCTTCTGAATGAAGAGGGCATGGTTAGAATAAGACGCATTCCACGGGCATGTGGGTACTGAGATAAAGAATCCAACCAGTAGATCAGATTGCTGTCAGCTGTGAAAGAGCCAGCACTTCAGCTGCTTCTCATTCTTTATTTTTAAATGGCAGAATGGGCTCAAGGGCATGGTGGCCTGTCACACAAGAAGACACTAAGGATTTTTAAAGATAAATCAAAACACTTGAGGGTGTACAAGCTCAAATAGGACTAAAGAACTGAACAAGTGCTTCAGAAAAGCACAAGAGCATAAGAGCATTTGAGAAAAAAACAAAAGTCACTAGAGGGCTTCTCTTAGTGACGCGGCAAAGGGGAAACGACAAAATTTAGGGTGAAAATATCAAAACTAAAAATCACTTCATCATTCTAAAATGCTTGGTTTTAGAACACTGAGAAGAGAGCATTTAAATGTTGGAATGTGCTAAAGTTACCTAATCAATCTTCAAAACCAAAGGGCATAGATAATTACACATAACCCAATAAAATTTCAACAGTCTAAGAAGAACTTAGCTCTGCAGAATTAAAATGTGCTTTATGTATCCCTACATCACTACCAACATCACCACTAGATCAGTCCTGACTTAATTCTCGTTAGCTGAAGACCAAGTTGGATTCTGATGTGCAAACTGCTTTTGATGATATTTCATTTTAAACAGATAAACACTTTTTTAAAAAACGCAAGCCAAAAACACCCTTTTGAGAAACTAAGAAGAAAACAGATGTGGAAGCCATTTGTTTAGATGAAGGGGAATTTTCGCTTTTATAGGAATACAATGATTCATGAACAGGAAAAAAAAACTGTCATCAAGTTTACTTCAATAGATACTCTTGGGTTTGAGGCAGCTTTCTAAATATGGCCATTGCTTTGCTTCACATCTCAACTCTCCTGAAATATCTGAAACTACCACTAACAAACATCACTTTTGTCTTTGTTTTTTGAAGTTTTCTGCTTAGCATTAATATATTATGCTTGGGGGGGGGCATTCCTAGCTCTCGAAAAAGAAAAGGGACATGCCCAGAACAAACATTAAACTTATCTTTTAAAGGGGGTATTGATGCAAGATGGCCGGGGGTGCGGGGTGGGGGGTGGGGGGTGGGGGGGAGGGGTGAGTGGTTTAAAATCATTTAAATATACTTGACCCTACCTACTATTCATAAAAAAGGCTCATTCAAGGCTCTTGCCAGGGTCAGATATCTGGTAATTCACGTGGCTTCAGTGGAATGACAAATATGCTCTTCCTTAATGGCCTATACTTCACATTTCCTCAAAATCCAGTCATTCCTGTAAAGTAAGACTCTCTTCTCTTCTAGTCTATCCAGTTACTTTCACTTCAGTGTTTATAGCACCCATTTCTCCCCAACCAAGAATTACACTTTTACAAACACACACTGACAGCCTATAATGCTCAAGACATGGCACTTAACACTGAAGATGAATAAGCAGTTCAAGCCCTTTAAGAATTTATAATCTAGCCGGGCGGTGGTGGCGCACGCCTTTAATCCCAGCACTTGGGAGGCAGAGGCAGGAGGATTTCTGAGTTCGAGGCCAGCCTGGTCTACAGAGTGAGTTCCAGGACAGCCAGGGCTACACAGAGAAACCCTGTCTTGAATAAACCAAAAAAAAAAAAAAAAAAAAAGAATTTATAATCTATATTGAGAAATTGCAATCAGATTATTGACAGTAGCCTCATTTCTTCATATTTTTTGTTTAATTTCAACACCATCCCTACCATTGCTCATGATTGATGTGCAAGACCTATGCTTCATTCTGAGAACTCAAATCACTCTTTTGCCAGTAAAAATCTTCATGGTAAAATTAATGATCATTTCTCAGATTACATTCTTCAGTAAACACCTATCCTAATGGAAATAAAAGGTATATCACTATCCTTCACCAGATCCACTATGACAACCCCATATGTGAGCATATCTCAAGACATCAAGCATCCCATATGGGCAAATTTGTCCCTCTTGAGAATCACTAACCTGTATCTGTAACTAAAATAACCTCTATATAATCTTGGTGTGGCGTGCTTTGAGAAGTGATTTTCCATAAAGTTTATTGGTTCTAGACATATGTCTACTTCCAAGAGTATCTGGTTCATGTTACTAAAGATCAATCTTTTTATGTTTAGACAAACTTATGTGTCTCCAAATATGTCAGGTACCGCATCATCACTTCCTTTTGCTATGTTGGGGGTCAAGGCTGTCCTAATATTCTACACACTTATCACTTATTAACTAGGTTTGGCCAATAGGATCAGGAAAGGTGGAGGGAAGGGAGGGATGGAAGGAAGGAGGGAGGGAAGGCATTGGGGGTAATGTTAAGGCCCATAGCTCTCTCTACAGAAATAGAAAATGCAATCTGGGTTCATATATTATGATCAGGAGTCTTTTATGTAACTTTAATTTTTCCAAAGCTTACTTTTAATGATGGTTCTTAAACGCTTTAACAACCCTTCTAACCCACCGCCCATCAGAGGTAGTGGGGGAAAAAAAGGATATGGTGAAAGTCTATTTAGAAATTGTTCTTTGGAGCAGATTCCATCTGCATTTTTTAGAAAATCAGCAATGCAGTTTACAGGTCAGCAGCAGTTCGATCCACTTGCAAACACTTCAGGGATATCCCAGTAGTCTAATTGTTGGGATAGCAGCAGCAGTGGCAAGACCTAGCAGAAACAGTTAGGCCTCAGCCTAATCAGCATGGGTCAGCAGAAGAGACCAGCAGGAACTCCAGAAGTCCTCTGCTGTGCCTCTCTCTGTGAAGCAAAGATCAAGCAAAGGCACACTACCTCTAGAAGGAAGCCTAGCCCAGTCTGTCACTGTCTGTAAATCCTATTTACACTTTCTCCAAACATCATGTGTCCTCCAAAGGTCTTGCCTCAGAACACGTGTCTTGCCTCAGTTGACATCACTCTGCCAATCAACTAGAGTCCACTGAAGCAGCAAGAAGCCACAGAACACCACCAGAATGTTGTGTGTGTGTGTGTGTGTGTGTATGCCTTTCTCTCTATGGAGTCCTGACAAATGCAGCTCAACTACATAATGCAAGGCAGACCAATACGGGAATGCTGTTGGCAAAGAATCTTTCATCACGTGTCCACTCCGCTGCTTTCTTTAG
Source organism: Tokudaia tokunoshimensis (assembly GCA_036184795.1). Classification (NCBI taxonomy): domain Eukaryota; kingdom Metazoa; phylum Chordata; class Mammalia; order Rodentia; family Muridae; genus Tokudaia; species Tokudaia tokunoshimensis. Next base: position 52,042,368 of record BTHU01000023.1, read on the forward strand.
CAGAACATTCTTTCACCTGTGTCTGCTTCAGTGAAACGTTCTTCACATGTCTGCTTTAGCAAAACATCCTTTCACTTCTATTTACTTCAGGAAAACACTCCATGCATTTGCCCCAGAAAAACACTGTCTAACACAACTGACTTTCCAAAGAACCCTTAAGTTTCCACTTAACTTTTAGGTATCTATCATCTCTTCTTGTAGAAGAGAAAAACATCACTGCTATTAGAAACCTTAGAGTTCATATAGTTTCTCTTATCATTTCACTATTGTCTGCCCACATTTGTGTAATCATCTCTTTAGCTAATATAATTACTCCCAGTGCCATTTCTTTCCTATTGTAATCATGGGTGATACATCAATTAAAAAAAAACACAAAGGGATCAATTTTTAATGACTTGCTTGAAACTCCCCCTCTTAAAATCAGACTCACAAGAAAAGCACATTTTGAAAATCTAGGTTTTTAAGATTCGTAAACTACATGTACTGTGAACTTTCTTTAAAGAATGATCCTATATCTATCTCTCTTATTCCAATATAATAAACAAAATGTTCAAAGACATTCATCTTAACTAGAATTTATCACAAAAAGAAAGTAAGTAGACCATTACCTCCCCACAAGGTCTTAAAGTTATTACACATGACTATCATTATATGCTAGTTACATGCTTTATGTTTCCATGCATGTTATTACACAATGAAATTGGTTAGCACCATACCTTATATTTTTTTTCCTCACATGAAATCATATAGCAACAATCTCTTCAACAAAGAATATATGTAAAAGCAATTGTCAACAGTTGAAAATGTTGCAAAAACCCAAACAAAATTGTAGTGTGTTGGTCTGATGTTGCTTGTATTATAAGTCTTTATTTTGTATGTGAGTCTGATTTCTGGAAGCACGAGGCTGGGAGGCAGAACTGAACTTCAACACAAAATCTCTAATAGTAGGGACACACAACATAAAACTAGCCTAAGTTCACGTATTTTCTTATTTGATGTGTGTTATCAAGATATTCTGCCAACACAAGAAAAATGAAGACTTCACTCTAAGGTAAATATAAAACCTTAGGAAAACAGCTGTATACCCATCAAGATTATTTTCCACAAGTAGCCAACATGAAACCAAATTTACAACAGAGACAGGAAGAAGAGTAGGTGGAGTTAGAATAGAAGGAAATGAGGAGGCTCAACAAGAATTATTTACTGGTAATTACATATGCTACAGCCTCTCTTCTTTCTCCACCCTCTAGCTAATCAACACTGGGAACAGATGTGGACTGTGGTATTGGGGAGGGGGAAATGCTTAACAGCTGTTTGAAGAACATGCCATTAAAAGGCAGCCTTGTCCACAGAAACCCAAGTGTTTTCTGTTTGAAAGAAAAAGAGGTAATGAATAACAACCACAAGCTTACTTTGAACTTCACTTCTTTGGGAGCAATGGGAAAGTGTTTCTCCTGATTTCTGGTATATTATGGCAACAGCTATATTCTGTTACAACAATGTCTCAATACTTCTATCTCATCCACATAGTATTCCTGAAACCAGTACAAAACAACCAAACTACTCATTATTGAGTGAAACATATGATAAATCTTAGCTAAAATAATGAGCATCACAAGAAAAACCTAACTCCCATTATCAAGGATACTAAATTAGGTCAAAGTTATCCCAAATTTGCTAAATCAGCTTTTTAACTTCATTCTGAGTAAAACTTCTATGTAGTACAGAACTCAGAACACACGAGTTTATGTCATAACTTCTTTGAAGGTTGCAGCATACTCCCAAAACACATGGTCTTTTCTAAAGCTAAAAGTGCAAATCAAAGCCTATGGTTAATTCAAAAAATATGAAACTACAATCGAAGATTTCACAAGAAATGTAGTTTACTCACAGAACAAAACTTACAGCCTCTTTCTGGTAAGAGACTCCTTTTGCTTTCTCCAAACTGAGAGTTATTGGTCTGGCACAGTTCGGAAATCAATGACATTCCCATCTCATCTGAGATACCCCCAAAGGCCATATCACCAACGAATAGAAAGCTGGGTCTTTTGTTACCAAAAAAAAAATCTATGAAGAGTATCTTTTCATGGATATAAGAGATGATAAAATCTATCTCATTTTAGAAATTAGCAGTTGATCTGTAACTCTTATGTACCACAGAAAAGTGCCTTCATAACCACTTAGATGATAAAAAGTGACAAATAAGTTCATTTGTTCACAAATCCAAAGTAATGGTCAGTAAGTGACAGATTATGCCACCAAGAATAAGCTTCCAAATTCTTCTGCAATTGAACAACTTCAAGTTCTTCTCAAGTTAAAAGGTATTTCTATTGATGTGGGGAAGAGGTGTTATGTGTACATAAAATGTGTGCGGAGATGCATATTCATATACATTTGTAGGATACAATGTTAATTTCTCATGTCTACTCTTTAGCTAAACTTGCATTCTCTAAAATGCACTATGTATTTTGACGGGCAACTTCAAATATTCACTAAGTTTTGAAACATGAAAAGTCTACTAACTATGATTAAATCCCAGGAGACAGATGATGCCAGGGGTTGAGAATAGAAAGAAGATAAAAGCTAATGTCAGAATATGCATGAAGAGTTTTAGCATTTAAGTCTGGACTGCAAAGTAAATTCCAGGCCAGCCAGAGCTATCTACATGCAGTAGGACCCCATCTGAAAAATTAAAAAAATAAAAAGGTGTTTAAAATGAGGGCACACATTGAGAAGAAAGATTCAAGTGTCAGGAGCAAAGGTCACGAAAGTACGATGTGAATATGCAGATCTAAGAAAATGGACAGCAACAGTTTCTGAATTCAAATATGAGGAAACTAATGAAAATTAGAAAGACAACCAATTATGGTAGAAGAGTGGAAATGCCTCGAAACAAGCTTATGATTTGCAACAAAGCAATTTTTTTAGTCAAACAAGGGACATTTATATAAAAAAGATTATCATTTATAACCAAATCAAAGAGTATAAATTAAAGGGTCATTTGTACAGCATTTAGAAATTATTTAAATAATGTAAACACTGTTTATTCCTACAGGTTTCCATAGATACATTCCCAACTTTAGTTCCTCTGCAGCTATAGTTCCCATGAGGTCTAAAATTCTTGGGCTTCAATTCTACACACATGACAGTTTTCATGAACCTCTTGCTCCTGATGATAAAAAAACTATACCCTTTCTTTGCAATTCACCAGGATAAAGCTATTCTTGTTGGTGTGCTCTGCAAACCCACCTTTTGATCCCTAGAAATAATGTTAATTACCTGCAAAAGAGCATGTAAGAAGTTTAAATTAATCCTTCCTCCTGAATTATGTTGCTTTTCTGCATCAGCAAAGACACATTGCCATGCAAAATGAGGTGGTTTTTACCCCCCCGATAGAGAGCATATTTGGGAGAAATGGGAGTTTCTGGCAAAAAATAAAGGCTTCATTACTTCAGATTTAAATGTAAATTAGGCACTCAGCAGCTTGCAAGTTAGGACAATTTTCCTTACACAAGATAAGATGAATTATATTTTATTCCTTAGTTTTTAACAAGAGTCACTTCCTTAGACATACCTAACCCTTAAACAAAGACGTTCTTTGTCAAAGCTAGGGAAATGTTTTTATTACTGATGTTCTTTAAATATGAATAAAAATCTCTTTTCTATACTTATGCTCATAACAAGCTGTTACATTGGCAAAGAATATCTAAAATGAATATAGAAATAAAAAGAGGAATATTTGCTTTCTATGTGAACACTACACATATCACCAACTAATAGAAAGCTAGGTCTTTTTTTTTTTTTTAAATCTATGAACAACGTACCTTTCCATTTATCTGTGCCTTTCCTGATTTCTTTAAACAATGATTACAGTTTTTACTGTTCAGATCATCTACTCTTCTTGGTTAAATTTGAGCTTCAGCATTTTTTGTCATGCTGAGAATGGAAGTTAGAGCCTTCCACAGCCTGGACAAGTACTCTACCACCATGCTATATCTTGAATGTCTATTTTACTTCTGATGCTATACATGAACAGCCTTTTCATTTACATTATATTTCATTGAGATCTTATCCAGATAGTGTTATTAGTGCAATAGAAACACAACTAATTTTTGCATATTGATTTTTCTGTCCTGAAACTTTACTGAATTCATTCATTAGTTCTAGCATTATGGTGAAGTCTTGGAAATATTCAGAGATCTCAATCTCTTAGAAAACAGTTTAGACTGGATGTAGGGGAATGCCAGGACAGAGAAGCGAGAGGGGGTTGAATGGGGAACAGAGGGAGGGAAGGGGGCTTATGGGACTTTCGGGGAGGGAGGAAACGGGAAAGGGGAAATCATTCGGAATGTAAATAAAAAAAAACTTAGAAAATAAAATAAAAAAAATAAAAAAAAAAAAAGAAAACAGTTTAGCTTCTTCCTTTCTCATCTGGATGACTTCTGTTTCTTTCTCTTGCCTAATTGTTCTGGCTAGATCGTATGTTGAATAGAAGCGACAAGGGTAGGTATCCTCATCTTCTTCCAGCACGTAAGAGAACTTGCTGAGTATAATGTTAGCTGTGGGTTTGGCAAACAGTCTGTACTGTGTCGAGGTACATTCTTTCTGTCTCTAGGTTGTTGACCATTTTTATCATGGAAAGTACTTGAATTCTGAAAAATGTTTTAACAGCATATACTGAGATTATCACATGATTTTAATTCTTTAGTCTGTTAATAAGCATCACATTTGATCGGTAGCCGTTAATACATTTCTGCATTTCAAAGATAAATTCCCCTTGACCATGATATATAATCCTAATGCATTAATCTTTAGTTTGTAAGGGTTTTTTGTTTTGTTTTGGGGTTTTGGTGGGGTTCTTTTTGGGGTTTTTGGATTGGTTGTTTTGTTTTGTGCGTACATGTTTATCAGGGATAGTTACCTGCACTTGTGTTTTCTGACATAGTCCCTATCTGACTTTGTATGAGAATTAGACTAGCATTATAAAATTAGTTATCTGTAAAATGAGACGATAATGGGTTGGTAAGATGGATCAGTTAGTAAAATGCCTGCCACACAAGTGTCCCTACCTATGTTTGGATCCCCAGCATTCAAGTAAAAACAAAGAGTGGCAATGTGTACCTTTAGCCCCAACACTGGGGATATAGAGGAAGTGGGTCCCTAAAGTTCACTGGCCAAGTGGCCAGACTTGCTAAATTTGGTGAACTCCAGGATCAGTGAGATCTTATACCTCATTTTGCAAATAAGGTGCAGAAAGATGTAGGAAGATACCTAAAGTCAATCCCTGGCCTCCGTACAGGCACATGCATGAATACAAACATGAACACATATACCATGCATATACATACAGTAAATAAATTAATGAAAATACTCCTTACATATCCATATTATTAAAAGCAATCTACAAAGTCAGTGAAATTCCTATTAAAATTACATTAGCTTCATCCAGTACAATGAGGGGGACACAAACGTCTGGCAAGGGTACTGAGAACAGACAATGGGGAAAATGTCTTAAGATATGTTAACAGAGAAACTAAATATTCACATGCAAAAGGATAAAATTTGAGCCTTTCCTCACATCATATCAAAAAAAATCAGTTCAAAATGGATGAAGTCTTAAATTAGGGTTTGAAGCCACAAACTTCTAGAAAAAAAAAAAAAAACAAGCAGGGAAGAGAGGGATCTTCTTTACCATAAGTTTTGGAATATTTTAGATATAACATCAATAGTTCACACATCAAACTAAATGAGAAAACTGTATCTAAATAAAGGAAACAACGATGAAAACCAAACGCAACCTACAAAAAAAGATATTTGCAAACTATACATCTCATATGAAATACATGTAATTGTAAAAAGAATGATATATTTAAGTAACATCATACAGACTGAACAGGGTGTATTTGGGCATACACAAATATATCCATGTAAATCAATGAAAAAGAGGCCATGAATTAAGAGAGAATGAAGGTGTATATACAGGAGGGTTTAGAGAGAGGAAATGGAAGAAAGAAATGATGTAATGACATTAGATCTAGAAGATAAAAGAAAAACTCTAACAATCAAATTAAAAACTTAGCAAAGCAACTGACTTTTTCAAAGACTCTAAAATGTTCAACAGGCATATTACAAGATACAATCATCACTAATCATCAGAGAAATGCAAGCCAAACCGGTGAAATATATTATCTTCATACCTTTTAAAGTGGTTATTACCAAAAATAGAGATGTAGCAAGTATTAGCAAGGACATACAGAAAAGAGAACCCTTATACAGTATTAGAGAATGTAAATTTTTAGAGTCATATGAAAGACAGCTTGAAGCCCCCTAACAAAAACAGAACCATCATGTAATCTCTGGGAATATATTCAGAGGTAGTGAAATAACCATTTCCAAGAAATAACTGTACCCACAGATTGAACACAGCATTAGTCACACTCAAAGTATGGAGACAATTTAAGTAACCAATGACCAAAACCACAATGAGACATCATCTCACCCAAGTTAAAATGGTTATCACCAGTTTTCAATGCTTGAGTTTAATACCAACCTAGGTATAATAGGAAGTCAAGTACCTTATTTTTTTAAATGACATTATCAAAAAGACAAATAACAAATGCTGGAGATGATGTTAACAAAAAACCTTTTATATCCACTTAGTGAGAACATAAATTAATACAACCACTAAGAAAAATAATATGGATTTTTCTTAAAATAATTGAAAACAGAAATACTATTTAAGAATCCTACTATTGGATTATATAAAAAGAATACAAAATCAGTACATTGAAGAGACACCTGCATGTCCATGCTTACTGCAACATATGGTTAAGTGAAGAAGGCAAGAGGATAAAACTGTATTCTGATTCATGTAAGATTTTTAAAAGGAAGCTGGAAAGAAGTTTATAAAACATGGATCAAAACACATACACTTATATCAGGGAATAATTCTAAAGTCCTAAAGCATAGTCTCCTATAATTAGTCTACAAAAATTTGTTTTACACTTTAAAATAAAAAATGGAGAGGATATTGAAGGTTTGTAACATATCAATGTTAAAGTTTGAGAAGACAGAAATGTTACTATCCTCATTTGATCATAACACATTTGTATATAAATATCCAGTCATAATTCTGTGCCTAATAAATAAGTACAAATAGAAAAAACAAAACTTTCCAAAGATGAAAAAATTAGAGGTGTATGAAGTACAGCACAAGCAGTGATTGATGTGTATTAGTTTGGTTATTGTATTCACTACATAATGTATACACACTGCATACCTTGAATGTGTATAATCTTCAGTTGTAAATTATTCCCTTTGTCCTTTAAGGTTTTAATGCTGTCTGAATTTAGCTTAGTTTAGAAAGTGAGTCATATATATATAGAATCACACTAATATAACTACCACTATTAATGACATTTTGCTCTTTTTAATAAAAAGAGTGATTTCTTTTTAATCCATGACCCAGTATATCTAGGCCTCTCTGGTCTGCAAAAGCATTTTAATAAAACCTGTCCCATCTTTGACTATGGCATAGTGTTGGTTAGCTATAATAAATATGTTTCCAGTACATTTGCCTATTCACAACATCCTTTGCATACAGGTAAGAAGCAAATGATACTCCTCTGAATGGATTGCTCTAATCTGACTTTATTACAGAACAATGAATTTTTCAACCTGAATGTGCACCCATGGTAAGCAATATACTCTTTGGCTGTTGATCTGGATTTTCCCTTTTATTCTGACAGTGTGAATACAAGAGGTAAGGGAGAGTACAAAAGACATGCTTGACATCTTACTGAATTAACTCATAACACTTAAGATTCTAACACACAGTATCAAGTTTTTAATACCAGCTTTACAATTGAGATATTCTACGACTGTGAAAAGTCTTTTCACACTAAACTCCTTGAACAGTATTTCATCTGATGAGAGCAAAACTAACCTAAATTTCTGCATCATGGAACCTTCCTTAACTATGTGATTCAGTTTAAGAGTGCTGCTGTTTAAGCCTACCAAGGGCAACATAGGGACACTCCATCTCAAAAAGAATTATTGTAACTTAGTCACTTCTTCTGATGGTTGTGCTGTTTTTATTTAGTGCAGAACAAGTATGCTTATACCTATCTTTCTCTGTCGTACTTCAGCAAATGTCCCTAGAAGGAAAGAGAAATGAGCATTTTATTGTTAATTTCTACTTCAATTTCCATTGCTACTTCTATGTACAACCAAGCTTATCGCACGTTTTAAATTATCTAGAAAGGATAAGTGAATGTATTTAGAAATATTAACCTTAAGGAAGAAATCATAAACAACAGCAAAATTATGAGTTTAGAATATGAGCTCTCGATATTTCCCTAAACTAAGTAGAAGCGTAGAACAATGTGACTCAACATATAGCTAATGAATACTTGAAACACAGCTAGAAAGACTAAGAAAATAATTTTTTTTTGACTTGGTATAATTTCTTTAAACAGTCCAATGTGATCAGTGGCTACATGTCTAGTAAATACTTGAAATGTGGCTGGCATGAAACAGAAACTGACATTTTAACTTAATTCAGTTAATTAAAATTTAAATAATAACCTATAACTACCATGCTAGTCCTTATAGATCTAGAACACTGATAGCAAGAAGTAATGTATACAAGAAAAGCTGTTGGTAATTGGAATATATTTTAAGGATAAGTAATATTGAGACTGAAAAAAATGTAACACCTGAAACAGTGCACTTATTAGCCTTATAAAACAAGTCAACAAACACTTTAAAGGGCAGTCCCCATCCAAAGAGTCAGAAGGTAGTTTTTACTTTTCATCTGAAATCAGTGGTTCTCAACCTTCCTAACACAGCAGCAACCCTTTCATACAGTTAGTTCCTCATGCTGCAGTGGCTTCCAACCATAAATAATTTTTCTTGCTACTTCATAACTGTAATTTTGCTACTGTTATGAATTGTAATGTAAATCTCTACATTTTCAGTTGGTCTTTGGGGGATTGTGACCACGTGTTGAGAACTGCTATCTTAAAAGGACCAACTTGCAGTTAAGTGTGATACACGGTATATGCCTGTAATCCCAGAGCTTGGGAGGTGGATGCAGGAGCAAAGATCAGATTTGCTACTAATATCCTGTTTCAAAAAAAAAAATCAACACAATTTGTCCATAAAGAAAAAAAAAGTACTGCAGTAGTTCAAATGAAGAAGAGATTCACCAGGTGGGGTTTTTGGGAAAGAGTGCTCCAGTGACTGAGTTGTGTGTTGTATATGTGTATAGAGGTATGTGTGCATATGTATGGGAGCCAGAAGAAGATTTCAGCTGTCCTTTAACACTATTCACTGTATTCCTTTGAGACAGGTTAGCTCCTTGAACCTGACGCTAGGCTGGCAGCCAGCAAACCTCAGTAATCCTCCTTCCTCTATCCTCCACAGCACTGAGGTTATAAATCCCTGCACGGAGGATCCTGAGGATTTTAACTCAGGTCCTCACATTTGCACAGAAAACACTATTACCCATTGATCCATCGCCCTAGGCATGATTTCATCCTTTTTCAACAAAATTTTATAGTAGCTGACAGCATGGATTATAGCTTAATAGAAAGCAGAAACGGTTACTAATATATCTATACATTGTATAGCCTACTAATAAAAGTCAGATTAGATTAATTCTGGTGAAAGGGCTCATAGTAGTTGGCTTTGCTGTTGCTGTAATAAAACACCATGAAGAATCTTACAGAATGAAGATAGTTCAGGTTGGCTTATAATTCTAGAGGGTTAATAGTCCATAAGAGCAGGGCAAAAACAGCAGGCAGACATAGCAACTGGAGCAAGACACTGAGAGCTCATATGTTTTACCTTAAGCATGAAGCAGAAAGTACAAGTGGAAATGGCACAAGTCTTTACAACTCTCAAAGTTTGTCTCTAGTGATATTCATCCTCAAACAAGGCCACACTTCCTAAACCCTGAAACAGACCACCAACTGAGGACAATGTGTTTAAATACTTCGAACCACACAGAACTCTCTGAAAATTTAGAACCAACACACATATTTTAATTGTTGCTACCAGTAGAGCTGTTGTGGTTCTTACCTTCAAAAGATGTACAAATGGGACCCTGCCAAGGCTGAATACTTTAGTGGCTAAATGGAAAGTGCTAACACTCCACTGGTTCTGAGAATATGACAATATGGCTATCACTAGGTCGTAATACTACTTATTGTTTACTTCTTAAAACTGTAACTGAGTGGCACATCCATCTTGGCAGTAAATGGCTGATGGGTAGATAATGATGGAAGGAATGATAAAATAATCTAGTGAGTGAAAATGGTTTAAAATTACAGTGTCAGAATGGCCATTGCACCTGAAGACATGTGATTAGCCCTTGAAAACAACTTTACAAGTTCTCTGGACCTTATTATAGGAAATTATACATTCTTTTCTTTTTATTTAAGTTAGCATGTATGGTTGGCTTTTAAAACTTTCTAGATTTAAATTTAGGTATTTATTGTTATCTTTCGGACACTCATTATTAAGACAGATCAATCACTTCTATTGAAAACAGATTAAGTGGATTGATCTTAGGAATTGAGGTTTGGTATCAGTAAATCAAATAAAGGATAAAAATTAATCTATTAACTAATTAAACACACTCAAACTGGTAATACTAGTAACACTGGGGCAATCTTGGTTATCTGAAAACTTTTTCCACAACATGGGGGTAAAAATACCTGCATGACAGAACTGGTAGCACTTTATTGAGATGAAAAGCGAGTGTTCATATGTGGGCCCAGGCACAGAAACTGAATGTCTCTAAATATTTCCAAAGGTGGTGTAGACTCAGCTTTGGGAACAAGGCCTAGATTGTGCTTGTCATTTTGTAATATGTATTTTGTACCTTGCTTTGGAAAAAAATGAATAGAAGAAAAATGGCCAGCATAAAAACAAGATCCTCAGACCCCAGACACTGGCAAGCTTTCCTGCTCAGCAGCACTCAGGGGAAACCCAAAGAGTCCCTGGAGCAGGTGGATCCTAATCATGGATTATCTACGCAAGTCCTTTTGTTTTGATTCCATTCTCACCAAGCAACCCTGTGATTGTAATTTGGCTTCCCATGTGGCTTGTCTATAAAGAGAAAATGCACTAATCTCTCAGTTCAACCACTAGTCTAATTAACAGCTGCACTACTCATTTCAAATGAACAAATTGGCATTAGGGCAAGTACATGTGAGTCTGACCATCCAGTGTGCTAACAAGGTAAGATTTCTGAGTCTCTAAGAATATAAGCTCCTCCTTTACCACTGAACCTCTTGTGCTCAAAACACAGTGTGGTTCAAGATAACTGTTCAGTAAATAACAGGCTGAGATCAGATAACCAAGATGACTTTTCCAAGTATCTTTCAATTTAAATTATAATGTACAGTAAGAAGGACATTAAATTACCAAAAAAATGGTTTCTACTACAAATAAGTTGTTTAATTTTCACAGCATTAATAACTAAAACTAATTTACTATATGCAATACACATTATACAATTAGAAATGCCCTTTTCAGGTCTTAAATATAATTTTCATCATTTTCTCTTGTAAAATTTCGCTATGACAGACAAACCACTCAAAATCATTAAAAAAAAAAAACTGGATATACTTAGTATTCAAAATGTTTACTTTTTAAAGTTGTAACAGTCTATCCCACTGAAAACATTTTGAAAGAACTAACCCAACATTTCCTTTTTGCTTTTCCCCAAACCCCATAATTTATTCTAAACATCCAGTAGAGCTATGCCATACCAAATCCAATAAAGGCAACAATAAAAAGATACTGATAAGTTATTGAGTTCTATGCTTTGTCTGCAGCCATTTAAAATATATCTCATTTTTTGCTAGAATATCACAAAATCAGAAACGCAGAGATTCTATCTCTACCACTGGTCCAAAACAGTCTTACATAAAACAACTGTTATTAGCACATGGCAAACAAACAAAGAAAAACAACTTCTTGAAGGCACTGGAAAGCAACCACAAGTAATCCAGAAAAGATTAAGTCTACAACTGAAAAGAAAGAAAGGAATCAGACAAGATGTCCAATTCTCCAACTTTTCACTGGAAATCAGGCACGGGCTCTGTGTGGAACAATAATGTAACTAAACTGAAGAACTAACTAGTGGACAAGTTCAAAGTAATCACAATAGCTGGTGTACTGAAAAGATACAAATGGCCAATACCAAGAATGAGAGAGATAGTATCACTGTCAATTCTATAAATCATAAATGGCAAAAAGATAATACAGAATTACATGGCAATAAAACAGATTTCTTTAAAGACACAAAGTACCAAAATTCACTTAAGCAATATATTTAAACAGCTGTTTGTTCCAGAAATTAATCTGTAATTTAAAACTCTTACACAAATAAAGTTCAAGCTCAGATGGTTTTAATAGTGAATTATTCCAAATATTTGGGGAAGAAATAATACCAATTCTAAAAGAAATGTTCCAGAAAATTGAATAAGAGGGACTACTTCTCAATACACCTGGCCTCACAGACAAAAAAATAGGGGTTGGAAAGGTGGTTCAGTAAAGAGCATATACCAGTCTTGCAGAGGACCTCCATTTGGTTCCCAGGTGGCGCACAAACGCCTGCTACCCCAGCTCCAGGGAATCTAATGCCCTTTTCTGTACTCCAAGGATACTTGCACTCATGTGCACGAATACCCAAACACAGACACAACTGAATTTGTTTTTTAATTTCAAATAGTCTTCATTAATATAAATATTCTAAAAGCTTTACTAAAATGAAAAACGACCCAAAACATAGAAAGTATCTATCACAAAGAAGTAGGAGTTTTCCTAGGGAAAAGGTTGGTTTAATATATCTGAAAACTCAGCAATCACCATTTTAACATACATCAACAGACATAAAAAACATCTGAGGGGCAGGGCAGTGGTGGCGCACACCTTTAATCCCAGCACTTGGGAGGCAGAGGCAGGTGGATTTCTGAGTTTGAAGCCAGCTTGGTCTACAGAGTGAGTTCCAGGACAGCTAGGACTATACAGAAAACCCTGTTTCAAACCCCCACCCCTACCCCGAAAAAAAAAAAAAAACATTTGAGGGTCTGAAGAGACAGCTCATCATTTACGACTGCTTACTGTTCTTCCATAAGACTCAAGCTCAGTTCCTAGCACCCAAATCAGGTAACCCACAACAGCCTATTACTTAAGTACCAGGGAGATCAAACACCCTCTTCTACCCTCCCTGACATACATGTGCATGTATGCATAATAACAAAAATACAAACACACACAAATTAAAATAAAAAATTAAAGGCATTTGAAAAATATCCAATAACCATTTTTTATTTTAAAATTCTTTTTAAAAAAGTAATTTTCAGAAAAGAATTCTCAACTTAAAATGTATTCAAGCTGCCTGGGGCGACAGTGTTACATATCTGTAATCCCACTCAGAAGTCTGAGGCAGGATTATAAATTCAAGGTTAGCCAAAATTGGCTCAAAGGGGGGAGTGCAAAGCTATGTAAGAAAAATCTGCAACAGCCAGCTTAATTAATGCCCAAAAAACCCCTGAATGTTTTCCCCCTAGTTTCAAGATAAAGACCAAGGATTTCCAACCTCACATTTCTATTCAGCATGACAGTTGAACATTGTGCATTGGTAGTTTTATAAATTCAAATGAATAGTAGAAAAGGGGAAAAAGCCATGCTGAAGCCCTGGAGAAATAGCTCAGCTGGTAAAGTGCATTCCTGTTTAAGCACCTGAGTTCAAGCCCTAGAATCTAGGAAAAAGAGCCAGTATGGCAGGGCATGTTTGCAAAGCCAATGAAGCATAAACAGGCAGATTCCAAGAGTTCACTGTCCAGCCAACCTATCGAACCCATGGGTCCTCATAAGAGACTCTGCCTCAAAAATAGGGAAGGAAGGAAACTGTTGAAGACCACCATTTTGCCTGTACCTACCCACAAACATACACACTTAGAAGAAAACAAAACAATGAAATTAAAAGTTACTTTTTCAGAGGTTACACATGCTAGGCCTCTGTCAAGCAGATACAGAAAACCACAGGACTGAGGTCCAGGATCCCTATGGGAGAGATGGGGGAAGGACTGAAGGAGCTGAAGGGGATGCCAATGCCATAGGAAGAACAACAGTGTCAACTAACCCAAAGACTAAGCCACAAATCAAAGCGCTTACACGGGCTGGTCCAAGGCCCCCGAGCACATATGTAGCAGAGGCCTTGTCTGGCCTCAGTGGGAGAGGATGTGCTCAATCCTGTAGAGACTTGATGCCCAAGGAAATGGGGATGTGAGGAACACCCTCTCAGAGGAAGAAGGGAGGAAGGAGGGGTGAAGAACTCTGATGAGGAAGGGACTGAGGAGGCAACATTTGGGATGTAAATAAACATAATAATTAATTTTTAAAATTAATAAAAAATATAAATGTAATTATGGGGAAAGGTACTTTTTAAATAGAAAAAGTAAATCACCGGGCAGTGGTGGCGCACGCCTTTAATCCCAGCACTTGGGAGGCAGAGGCAGGTGGATTTCTGAGTTCGAGGCCAGCATGGTCTACAGCCTGAGTCCCAGGAAAGCCAGGGCTATGACAGAGAAACCCTGTCTCGAAAAACCAAAAAAAAAAAGCCTTTAGATAAACAGTAAAAGGAAAAAATAAAAATTTTAAGATATTATATCTGATAATATAAAACTATAAAGGATTTGTATGGAAATACTGTAAGTACCCAAATGCCAGCAAATAGAACAACAAAGAAGAAATGTAATGTATCCTAGAAACATTCTTACCACAACTGAATAATGAAGAAATATAAAATAATAAGACTGAACCAATAACCAAAATCTTCCAACAAAACAAACCAAGGACTGGATAATTTAATAGAATTCTACCAAATATTTAAAGAAAAATTGACACAACCAAGGGTATGGCTCAGTGGTAGATTACATGTCTAAAATTTGCAATGGTTTAGGTTTAGCTTCTAGCACCTAAATTTTCCAAAATTGAAGAGAAGGGGAATACTTCCAAATGTATTTTATGGGGCCAATAGTATCCTGATACAAAAGACACAAAAATGAAATTGCAGGAACACTTCTCTTGATAAACAGAGATAACAAAAGTCCTCAATAAAACATTAACAAGACAATCTTAGTGACACATAAAAAGTAACATACAACATGGTCAAGAACACAATAGGGCTGGAGAGATAGATGGCTCAGTGTTAAGAGCACTGGCTGCTCTCCAGCGGACTTGGGCTTGATTCCCAGTGCTCACACAGCAGCTCACAAATGTCTGTACCAGGGTGTCCAACGGCCTCTCCTGGCCATCCTGGGCACTAGGCATGCACAAAGTACACAGCTATACATAGAGGCAAAACACTCATGTATACATAACAATTTTTAAAAATTTAAGGAGTACAATATCCAGAGATACTCATTTTGGCAAACTGGTAAAACGCTGTTGAAAGATAAAATGATGGCAGCACGTGTTCACATCCCCTCCTCAACCAACCCGATCTCTCCTCAGGTCACTCCACCGCGTTCGGACCCTGCACAGCCATGTCCATCCTCTACGTCTCTCCTCACCCAGATGCCTACCCCAGCCTCTGAGCCCTCATTGCTGCCCGCTGCGAGGAAGCTGGTGAAGGTCCCCGGTAGGGAGGTCCTCACCACTGCGTCTGCCTGCAGCCTCCCCGGAGCAGCAGTACTCCACCCCCACCCCCACCGCACACATACCTGCCCACCTTGGAGCAGGGGCCTGACAGCCTGTGGGTGTGCCCCCCCCCCCCCCGGCTGTAGCTGATCATGTAACTAAACTGAAGAACTAACTAGTGGACAAGTTCAAAGTAATCACAATAGCTCAGTTAGAAGAAAGAATGCGGGTTTGTAAGGACTAGGTAAGAAAAGTGCTATGTAATGGGTACACAGATTGTTTAATAAAATGAAAATATTTGAGATCCATTTCAAAACATGAACATAATTTATAATACTATGTAAGTAAGGATAGGATGGCAGATTTTGTTAGATTTTTTACTATAATAAAAGGGATATTTTAGAAACAACAAAAAGAAGTAAAATGTTTATTCCTTGAAAATATTCATTTATCCAGTGTTTCTTTCCCATTGCCTTAAGAACATGACATAAACAGAATGCTAAATATTAAAACATATAAAAACCTCCTAACCCCAAAATTCAAGTAGTTTTTAGTCACACATACCAAATAGTTAGTTGTCCAAACTATTTTACTCTGATCAAATGTATCCAAATACCATCACAGTAAATAAAATATTTCCTAAACACACACAGCAAGAAAAGATAGAAGGTTTTTTTCTGACCAAAACTTAAATTTCATTTCATGTATTACAATAGATGACTAATTTAGCTGAATTCAAAGAGAAACAACAACTGTGTGATACAACAGTCTATGGGAAGTGCTAATTTTAAAATATGTTTCAAGCAAGCTTAGGATTCAGTAAAAGAAAAGTGGTTGAAAAAGCCACCTGTGTTAACCCCCAAACTACTATCAGTGACTGACATAATCAATTTCCATTGATTAAACAAAATTTGTCTAAATTTAAGGAAAAGCAATTCTGGTTTTGAGGAAAAAAAAAAAGACTAGAGAAGGGAACACAGTTCACAGTGCGACCTTATCTTCTTAGCTCTAGGTCATATTCACTCCAAAACCACACTGTTCCTGGTTTAAGTTTCCTGTTGTTTGTATTTAAATAGTTTCCAGGCATCCAGTTTTTCTCTCATACTACCAGTTGACACAATTCTCAACTGCAAATTTATTAAATGTCATAAACACTTGAGAAAATAAGAAATAAACATGCAAAAAAAAAAAAAGTAAGAATAAACCAGAGCACTTTATCAGAAAATGAGGTGCCACATTCTTGTCACAATCATTCTAGGGAAGTTATTTTAACAGTCATCAACAGCAAGTAGAACTCTGTCCCCACCCTATATTACAGAAAACACTTAAGTACAGTTCTGTAAGCTCCAGACTATCCACAGATCTATACCAAGGTTGCAAAGGACACAAACTACTCTCTTTTCACATGCTTTGCTATACTTTACAGGCATTTTTCCTCAACAATTTTTTAGCTCTTAGCCAATTTAGGAAAAGAAGAGGGGGAAAACTATACAAACCAGATCCACCCAACTAAGGTTGGGAAAAGATAGAGGAGGGAAGAGGAAAAAAGCCTTTAAAATAACTGTGGCATGCAATAATTATGTTTTCCTACTTTACCCCCTCCCTTCACTGTGCATTACATTATCAGCATGAGTCTTCCAGATGACTTTTAAGTGGCAATAAGAGAGTAAGCATTCTGTTAACTGGGTAAAAGGTGGACCAAAAAAAAATCTACTCAGACTTTTTGAAGACTATGGTTGGAATAGATAAGTTATTTAAATCAAGTGATAAAACCTGTTTAGACTTATAGAGCCAGTCACATTGTTTTATAAGTAGTCATCTTCTATAATGAATCAGTACTTTCAAATTACTACAGTGGTGTTTGGAGCAGCTACCAGAATGGTGACATCCAATCAGCTCTCCCTCTGGAAAGAAGACTCCTGGGTTTAATTTTATAGCTGTCCTGATTCTGGGTCAATCAGATCCTAAAGACTATGTAAAGTGAGAAGGTCAGATTATAAGGTTCTGTCTGCTTACAAAGTTCTATATACTTAATATTTAGTAATCTATTAAAATATCTTTCCCTGATAGGAATATAAATGAATGGTAGAATTCTTACATGGCATATTCAGGGACCTGGGTTCAAATGCTAGAAATGCAAACTACAAAAACATCATCCAGGTCTATGATATAAATGATCATTTTTGCAGACTTTTGTATTGTGCAGTTAACACAGTACAAGGACAAGAGTAAACACAGATATGTTCCACTCTCCGACTTTTATGTTCCAGAACTTGAGGCTCTATTACAATCCTCCTATTGAAGACTACAAAGCTGTTGGTCTTAGAACATTTGAAGATTAAAGGGGAATACAAAGCCTTCTTAAGGCACTAGGCTTAGCACACTAGCTCAAAATACAAGAACAACAATCCTAGCCTTTACCACAGTGCTTGTGTGTATCAATATTTCAAATGATTCTCAAGATGTACCAGTATGTTCTACATTCTGGCTGAAAAAATACTACTACTTAAAAGGAATAAAACTACTATGATTGCAATAACAGCCAGTGTAAAATCTCACAGGTGCTTTGTCTGAAACTTACTACACCCACCTGGTCTACAGATAGTTTCTTTGAAACATTAACATGCCTGGCTCACAAATCAGTAATTCTTTAGGCTGCTCGTTGTACAGCAGAACTCAGTTAGTGCATATTTACTAAGCTGTATAGGAAGCTATAGACAGACTGGTCACAGAAAAAAATGCAGCAAGGCCAGTTCTTCACTTCAACTATTAATTAACAAACAACACAACTAAAGATAAATTTTAACATTAAAAACATGGACTGGAGAATTTTCTTCAGAAAGTTTTTTTTTCCAAAGTGACCTCTAATAATGGGTTTTATAAACAAAAAATTAAAGGAGGGAAATCCACTTCACTTAAAGTTTGATAAGTAAAAATGTGTACATGCCATCAAACATGTTAAATAACACACATGGTACGATTACATCAGCTTAAATTCTCACTAGATGTCTAACACACACTTAAATTAAACCTCTTGTTTTGAAGATAATACCAAGTTCATGAAAGAATCTCAAAGAATTTTATATATGTCATTAATTCCCATAAACCCTTGACAAGTGTGGAAAAAGCCAATGTTCCGAATACTATTAATGAGAGGTGCAGCAAAAACAATATGTCAGAATTATTCAGCAAGGAAAAAACTTAAAGGATAAGGCTCCCAATTAAGCCTTGTTACCTCACTATTATGAAGCTACTTTTCAGTAGCTGAAGGGCAAAGAATTACAATTCATCATGAATGACGGAAAGTCATCTCAATTCCACGTAGTTAAGACCTTACAGTATGTATAATAGTGCGGGCTCCACTCTTCCTTCCCAGAAATTCAGAGCACTGATGGTAAACCTAGAGAAACACCAGACAGTGAACACCCAGAACTCCAGAGCAAAAGTTAAAGTCCATTCTCAGTCCTGGATAGAATATGAGCCATATTCAACATAGACAAAACTTGTGTGTTTCCTTGAAAACCAGTCTAAAACAGGCTTTGCTGACAACAATTTTCTACTTTCTGATAGATTTATGAAGAAGAAACAATGCACACTCGTTTCAAACTATCACCTAGACACATGCCACAGAGGAATGATCAGCCTGGGACAACAAGCTAGGCTATAAGTTTGAACCAAACTGAGGAATGGGCTGATGTCAGGCTGACACACAACAGGTGAAAGAAACTGAAGTAGGCAACTCCGGGATAGGCAAGGATTAGCAGCAGCAACTCTTCCAAAGATGCACTCATGTGGCCTAACTACATGTTTCATGATAATCCTGCATATTCCACTTAGAATCACTGAACCAGCCAAGACTTGAAAGGAAATTTAGAGGTCATCCAGTATGACCTAGTCAGAGACCTCTTTTTGTCTCTTATTCAACTATAATGATGTCAAAGATTTCTACTTGAACTTCCACGACTACAGTAACTCTGCGATTGAGTGGGCTCATCAGTAACTCTGCTACAGAGTGGGCTCATTGGTAGAAAGTCCCTTCTTGTCCATTCCTGTAGGATAAACACATCTCTGCTTTCCAGAGCTGCACAAAGGAAATGTCAGTGTGTTCTTTATAGAATAGGTCTAATACTATATAAAAAAAAGATGAGAGGCCTGCCTGTTACATTTAATTTGCAGTATGAGCTCATTCAACCTGCCTCCAAAAAGTCTTTGACTCACTCATTCATTAAATTACCATCTAAGAGAAAAATTAATAGCAACTAACCTTTACTGATCACTTATTAAGGGTCAAAAATTACATTCACAGAAATTCTTAGCAGTGCTTCACATTTAATAACTTAATCTCTCCCAGGAAACACAATGCATGTATTCTGTTAATTCTGTTAATTCCAATTGTATTGCCAAGAAAATTAATGCAGAATAATTAAATAACGTTGCCCGTGTCTATATAGATAATAGACAATAGTATGACCCCAAAAGAATGCTCTTATGTTCAAAGAAGCCCAGTCTGGTAGAAAAGAAATAATAACGATCCCTCTTTTACTTTCTGCCACATCTAGAAGAAATTGCTAGAAACAGTATCCTTCAGAACAGGGTCAAAGAATCTCACCACATCATAATATAGGCAATCCTCAAAGTTAACACTCTCTAATAAAACTTTTCAGGGCATGGGTGTTATGTAACTTAGAGATCCCCAATTCTACCTGCATTCAGTTCACATTCGTTGCACCAAACCATAAGGACTCTATGAGAAACCCTTTCAGGTCATTTAACAAAATCAAATTATATAATCTGTTTACTAAATTTATCAAAGGTAGAAAAACAAAATTGGCTAATCCTAATTTTCTTGTTTCTTTAAGAAGTGACAGTTGTGGTGATGGTATAGTAAGGTTACATACTGCTGAGAAAAGTAGAAATACTATAGCAAGAAATTTTTAAAAATATTTTAAAGAGTTCACATGCTTTAACCTAGAAGTACCATTTTTAACAACACACCCTAAGAAAATCAGCAGCAATGAAAACCAAGACTCACGTCCTCAAAAAGGATTCTGAATAAATTATGCAACATCTACCCGATAAAAATCATGTTAAAAACTAATTTTGTTTAAGTTACTAATTATACGGAACTGCTTAGTTTAAATAGTCAAAAATCTATGAACATGAACTACAATCTATATAAATTGCTTAAAAAACATTCTAGCGATACACAGAGAAACCCTGTCTCGAAAAACCAAAAAAAAACCAAAACATTCTAGCAAACATGTGTGTGCATAGGTACATACATAGAAAAAAATATTCTGGTGAACATGTGTGTGCTTATATGTATACATACAAGCACAGGAAAATTAACTTTTAGATTATGAGTAAATATTATCTCTCTTTTCTACATTTTCTAAGTGTACCACAATGAACATGTATTAATCCTACGGCCATAGAAAATAAAAACTATGATGAATCACCAAGAGCAATTACTTTGGACTTTCAAAATGTAATTTCATGGAATCTAAACTAATATTAAACTGAAAAGGTTAAAAAAAATTAACACCATTTTGTTTTAGGTAAAGTAATAGTGATCCTTGATGGTTGTGTAAAATGCCACAAAACTATGTAGACTTGTCTACCTCACTGGTTACACTTCTCTTCTGGCCCCCTTTTTAGAAAACAGAATCAACATTTTCTTTTTTTTAAAAGATTTATTTATTTTATGTGTATAAGTACACTGTAGCTGTCCTCAGACACACCAGAAGAGGACACTGGACCCCATTACAGATGGTTGTGAGCCACCACGTGGTTGCTAGAAATTGAACTCAGGACCTCTGGAAGAGCAGTCAGTGCTCTTATCCTGTGAGCCATCTCTCCAGCCCTAGAATCAACATTTTCTATATTCAGTCTTCTAGAGGGAAACCCTTCCAGAAAAAAAAAATCTGGTATGGTTATATAACTGCCATCCCAAAGGGCTAAAGCCAAACATAATATCTAAGTGCTGCTTATTAGGAATAATAATGTTTATTAGGAAACTGACACTATGAAACACAGACTGATGTTTCTTGATGTCCCTCTCTACAATTTCCATCTCAATGTGATCAAAAAGTTCTGAGTTACTCTGTTAAGTGGAGTGGGTTTTAAGTATGAAAAATCTTAGAACACTTACTATGCAGAATCCCTCAGGGATTACCTACAGCTATTTCATAATCATAGTTTTCTTCATAGATTGTATACCAAAGGTAAGGCACATTAGGAACCGCAACTGCCTTGAGCATTCTAAGATGAGACATAATACATTAATACATAGGGAGATGAACTTCTTAAAATAACCCTTCATTACTAGAAATATATTCACCTACATGGACTTTGATGTGCACTTGACAATCTAGTTATGCTTTTCATTACCGCTGTGATAAGATGGTAAACTTTTATTTAAAAAAAAAAAAGGAAAAAGAAAAAGAAACTTCCCCATCCAAAGGACTAATATGAGTTGGCCACAAGACTTCAAGTTCTATTTTCCCACAGCAAACTACTTTTGGGCAGTTGTTCTTAACCCCTTTGTGGGTTGAAGGACCCTTTCAGAGGCTTTATGCATATAGCATAATGCATATGATATGCATTATCATATATTTACATTACAATTCATAACAGTTTGCAAAATTACAGATATGAAGTAGCAATGAAAATAATTTTATAGGTGCGGTCACCACAACATGAGGAACTATATTAAAGGGTCACAGCATTAAGAAGGTTAAGGACCCCTGCCCTAAAGTGTCAGTTACATAAAGAGAACTGTGCTATGTGAATGCTTAGTAATCAGTTACCTTAAGAGTTAGTGACTGGGCCGGGTGGTGGTGGCGCACGCCTTTAATCCCAGCACTTGGGAGGCAGAGGCAGGAGGATTTCTGAGTTCGAGGCCAGCCTGGTCTACAAAGTGAGTTCCAGGACAGCCAGGGCTACACAGAGAAACCCTGTCTCGAAAAAAAACCAAAAAAAAAAAAAGAGTTAGTGACTGGGGTCAAATTAGAACTCCCTTTACCCTGAGAAAAGTATGGCTAACAAAGGAAAAGGTCATAGCTATAGAATCAAGATTTTTTTCACTTATCAAAACCCAAACAAAATAGTGTTATAAATTTAGATTACCAGTTAGAAAACTAAATCCCCAAAGATGGACTCTTACCTCATGCTCCTCTCCAACTTCACCTGTAAAACATCATCTCAAACTTCTCTAAAACCCTAGCAACAACCTAGGAATCAATCAGTAACAGTGAGTACTGTCCTATAGACAAGGATATCTTTCTCCAGCTTCCGGGCAATGTTTTACTTTCTCCGTTTTGTCAAAATATACTATATTCATATGCTGTGGAATTTGTTCAGAGGTCTGTGCCTTTACTTTCCCTCCACCTCTACTTCTAATGGAGTCTTCAACCAGCTTACATAGTCTTACTTCTGTATCCTCAGAACTTAATACTAAATCTAGCACACACAAACCATAGGACTGAAGTGAATTTGGCCAATAAAACCTTCATTTTTAACAAAAAGCTCTCTACTGAAATGCAGTAACAAAAAAATCTGTTCTAGCCTTTTCAGAGACTACATCATTAAGTAGTTACCAAGTATAAAGAATGCAAATATTGATGTCTATGTTTCCTGTATTTCAGAAGGGTGGTACAGATGTAAGAAACCATGTTCACTTTAGCCACTCAAAATAAAGAGACGTTGGCAATTTACTTAATCCCTTTGAGACTTTATCCTCATTTGTAAAAAGGGATAATATCCCCTACCCACAGGGTTGCTGGGGATTAAATGAAATTGAGTAAATTCTCTATGTGGATAGTGGGCTCCCAGCCAGAAGCTTCCTAGCCTCTACTTCATCCAACTAGGCTACCTTTGCCAATCGTCTGATTACTCTTATATATTTTAGCTTATATATTTCCATAAGTCACAACAAAGCACTTCAACTTATATCTAATCAAAATCTCAAATTTCATTTCCTTTCCATCTCCTTCCATTCTCACTTCAAATCCTATCATAAACCACCAATGCCAGACTTGCAACTTTGGCTCTTAAGAGAGTAAAAGGTCTTTCTTTTTGCCTTCCTGAATCAAATGCTTTAAAAATAGAAGGAAAAATTGAGATGAATTGAAAGATGGTCAAAAGCTCCTGATTATATATTTCTTAAGACTTAGGTATAACAGAATTCAGGAAGTAAGAATACTTGTTCCTGGAAGGAAGATTTATACTTCCCATTAAATGAGTATTCAATCACAGGCAGAATGGTGGAAACACCAGCAGTCCATCACCAACCCTACAAGTGCAAAGGTACCAAGAAACCAGGGGAACAAAAAGGCCACCTCTTATTAACCCAGCCAAGCAACTCTGCTGCCAGAACACATTTCACTTAGCCCCTACACACAAACTAATTAGTTCCAAGAAATCATGTCACTGGGCATGATTAAGAATGAGGAAAGCTAAACATGAATCTTACACAAGGTAAAGAAACAGTAACAGAAAAGAAAGTCTCTGAATTCTGCCAAATTTATAACATAGAACTAATTGGGAAAAAACCCTGGAACTCCTACTGTGTTGAGGATTAAAAACAATTAGGATAGCAAAAACAGGAACGCAACAGATCCTATTAAAAAGAAAGCATGGCTTGGTATCTTCAACACATTAAGAAACCAAAGATAGGACAGAGGGATAGATGATGTGTACTAATTTCCCCTTTCCATGCAAGAAACAAATTACCCACACAGGTACACTTCATTACACTGCATGTAAAAGAATAAAGCACTGTTTCCGGGCAACAAACACTTGAGGAGGTTAATATTCACTGTGTAGAATCCTAAAAAGTCAGTGAATGTCTTGGAATTTCACCACACAAATTTGCGTCACTGCATTCTTTTGTGTCAGACTGTTTAATTATCTTCAAGACTTAGCATAATTGGAGCCTTAGTCTAAAAATAGGCTATTTTTTCCTTTGCAATCTGATTGGTAAATAAAAGTTAGGGGAGTTTTTATCTCCCTCATTTGTTTTAAACAATTCCTTGCTTCTACTCATCAAGCAAAGATTACATGCATATATTTTCTGGATCTATTTGTTTATTCTGCTAAAGGCAAACAAACTACGACCTTCACAATTATACCAGGTAAAGAGTGCCACAGACAAGCTACACAAACACATGTTCAAGATTTCAGGAGTGGACATCAATGATGACATTTAACTCCATAAGACATAATGTGACAGAAGGAAGCATTCCTCTGCTTTCCTCATTTTCTCATCTTTACATCCTTTCCCAATCTTCTTCCTGCAAGAATTTCCTTCCAAGGCCAGGCAGTGGTGGCACAGGAGGCAGAGGGAGGTGGATTTCTAAGTTCAAAGCCAGCCTGGTCTACAGAACAATTTCCAGGACAGTCAGGAATACCCTATCTCAAATAAATAAATAAATTAAAGAAATATGTAAATTTTCTAAAAAGCGAAATTCCATTCCAAGGCCTCATTCGTTATGGCCCTTCCATTTTTCTTATGATTGGTGTTATTTCCTTATGAAAATAGTTGAAGATGGAGCTGGAAGGTCAGCTCCAGAATTAAGAGCACTCATTTCTCATCCAGAGGGCCCAGGCTTGATTCCCTGCACCCACATAACATCTCCCAACTCTCTGTAACTCCAGTACCAGGGGATCCAGCGCCCTCTTCTGGTCTCTGCAGGCAGCAGGTACACACATGGCACACAGATATGCATGCAGAGAAAACACCTATACACATAAAAATAAATTAATTTCAAAAAGAAGTTGAAAACCATTTAATTTTTTAAAATTAGACATGGGGATTAGTTAGCTGGATCTATCAAAATCGGTAGTCAAAGAATTCATCAAAAAAGGGAGACCTAAATATAAGACCTGAAGATAAAGGTCACTCAGCATCAAAATGGGAGGAGCTTTCTAGGCAAAAGGAATCAGTTACACAGAGGATCTATGTGGAAACAGAACATGTAACAGAATGCAAGACTAGTAAGTGCTCCACAAGGGTGGACTGAAGCTGGAGTGTGGGTGAGGCAGGTAGGTCATCAGCTATACAGCACAAAGGGAGGTGAAGCAAATCACAGAGAACCGTGGAGTTCAATGTGAACTAAAATGGGAATCTACTGGAAACCTGAAGGTCCAAGCACAATTTAAAAATGATTCAACATTGCTGTGTTGAGACTGGATTCAAGGGGTCACGAAGAGGAGAAAGTCAGTACCAGGAGGCTTCTGTAATGAAAAGACTATAGACTGACCAACAAAAAAATCAGATGATCTGAGTATTTTACTGGATCTTGCACTTGGAATAAGGAAGCAGTAAGAAAGAACAATTTGTGGATCTAAAAGTACTCAGTGCTTGCCATTCTGTACATACTACTTGTCTTAGGATTTTTATTCCTGCACAAAATATCATGACCAAGAATCAAATTGGGGAAGAAAGGGTTTATTCAGCTTACACTTCCCACATTGCTGTTCATCACCAAAGGAGGTCAGGACTGGAACTCAAGCAGCTCAAGAAGTAGGAGCTGATGCAGAGGCCGTGGAAGGATGTTACTGGTCTGCTTCCCCTGGCTTGCTCAGCTTGCTTTCTTATAGAACCCAAGACTACCAGCCCTTGATCACTAATTGAGAAAATGCCTTACAGCTGGATCTCATGGAGGCATCTCCTCAAGGGAGGCTCCTTTCTCTGTGATAACTCTGGTCTGTGTCAAGTTGACACAGAAAACCAGCCAGTACTACTTTAAAGCATCTTATTACATGCTACTAATCTAATGGCTTTTTTCTTTTGTTTTTTCAAGACAGGGTTTCTCTGTGTAGGCTTGACTGTCCTGAATTTATTCTGTAGACCAGACTGGCCGCTGCCTCCCAAGATCTATGATTAAAGGTGTGCACCACCACCACCCGGCTTACTGATGGATATTTTAAAAGTATTTTTAAAACTGATTTAACAAAATGGAATGAACAAACTTATGAACTGGTGGTAAGAGTGAGTGAATTAGTATAAATTCAAACTGAAGGCATTAAATGACTAAGGAAGATGAGGTTAAATCAATCATGTAAATTGAATTTTGGAGAATATTAAAGAGACTACATAGAAATTAGTGGTGTGGGTAGCCTGCTAGTGGTATAGGTACTAAAAACACAAGAGATGGCAGAGAAAACTGAAGTGTAACATAATTTAGCAAGTAATAACACAAAGTGACCTTTTTAGAGCAGATGGTTAAGTGTTCAGAAAAAAGGAAATATGTAGTTAGAGGTAAGAAAAGTGAGGGCTGGGGCTGGAGAGATGGCTCAGCAGTTAAGAGCACTGACTGCTCTTCTGAAGGTCCTGAGTTCAAATCCCAGCAACCACATGGTGGCTCACAACCGTCCGTAATGAAATCTGACACCTTCTTCTGGTGTGTCTGAAGACAGCTACAGTGTACTTACATATAATAAATAAATAAATCTAAAAAAAGTGAGGGCAGATATGACCATAAAAGGAGTTAATTGTCTAGTCCCAGCACTTGGGAGACAGAGGCAGACAGAGCTCTGCAAGAGCTTGGGAGACAGAGGCAGACAGAGCTCTGCAAGAGCTTGGGAGACAGAGGCCTAGCTGGTCTACATAGTAAATTCCAGACCATTCATGCCTACAGAGTGAGAGTCTGCCAAAAAAAAAAGACATTTATTATCTACCACTTATTTAGAACTATGTATGAATGACTATGTATGAATGACTAACATAGTATTAACAATTATTAACAAATTAATATTTTTATTAAGAAAATCTTTACAAATATTACCTGTGCTGGCTTGTTTTTGTCAACTTGACACAAACCTACACCTAACAGGATTAAAGGACCCTCAACTGAGAAAATACCCCTACCAGATTGGACTGCAAACAAGTCTGTGTTCTTTTCTTGACCTACAGTAACATGGGGGAAACCAGCTGACTACAGGTGGTGCTTCCCTTGAACAGGTGGCCCTGGGTTGTCTAAGAAAGCAAGCTGAACAAGCCAAGAGGAGGCAAGCAAGGAAGGCTATTCCTCCACAGGCTCTCCCACTTGTTCCTGCCTCCAGGTTCCTGACCTGTCTTCCCTTACAGTGGACTATAACTATAAGCTGAAGCAAACCCTTTCTTCCCCAAACTGCTGTGGTCATGGTGTTTTTATTACAGTAATAAAACTCTAATAAGACATTACCTCATTTAATTCTTCAACAACCTCACTGGGCATTAAGACATCCTTATTAAAAAGGGAAGTTGAGGTTCAGAGAAGTTAAATAGTTCATCAGTAGTTCTGAACCACCCCAAGAAGAATCAGAGGCAGGGCAGAGAAGGCACTGACTGAAAGAGCAGAGTGTAAGACCCCTAGGGTAGAGAGCCTGGGTTGAAGCTCAGCCCATCAGATAACTTACTCCACAATTTACCTTCCCTCACTCTAACTTCTCAGGTATAAGCCAAACACTTCTAATTTCTTCATATAGCAATTCAGCTTTACTGTCATGGCTCCCATCAAAGTGAACCATGAACAGAAGATATCGATCACCACCAAGTCCCTACCTAGTATGATGGAAAATTTTCAAAGCACTCATTGTTTTTTTTTCCTTTTGTGACAACTGACCACTATCTACCTCCATCAAACAATACTACCTCTTCCTACCGTGAACACTCCTCTGACTATATTTTTTATAACCTTAATTCTAAGCCCTCCCTCTTTCACCAGCATCAAGTTGCAGACCCTTATGACTGAGTCCTACATCTACTTTGTATTTTCTTCTCCCAAAATAATTTCACCCATCATTTCTCTTTACATAACTCTCAAACATATCCACGCACTATAAAATTAACATATCCATTACAGAGTACAGCTGGTTAGGAGAAAAGAATTCTAACATTCGATAGCACATAGGGTAACTATGGTTGACAAAAATAAACTAATGTTCCAAACTACCTAGAAGAGGATTTTGAATGTTGTCAATGCAAACAAATGATAAATATCATTAGTAATAGAGAAGGCAAAAAGTCCTGTCCTGATCATTATATACATAAACTAAAATATATTGCACGTCATAAATACGTACAATACGTCAGTAACAATATTTCTTAAAAATTAACATGTGCAAGATCAAACTGTTCATTGTTCCTTCTCCTTGTCCCAAACTTGGTCATTTTCCAATACCTTATTGAAAGGTCCCACCAATTTACCTAGAGGAAACCAGAAACTGACCTTAATATTCTATTCTACCCTACACTATACAGCTAATTCATCAAGACATTAAAATCTATAATTTTAAGTTTCTAAAAGTATAATTAACATCATTTCTCTACTTCTATTTTCTTCCCCCACCTTCCCTAGTATCCCCTTGCTATCAAAAATTTGCACCCTCTTTTTGTTTGTTGTTACATATATACCCTCAAAGAAGCATCTCTTTGTAACAGAGACCATTATAGAAAACCACAATCCAAAAGGCAAAAAACCAAAACATTTTGTGGTACTCAGTCTCAACTGATATATCTACAATACAATTCCTGTGCCTAAGGCTCAGAGACCATTACAAAAGAGTCTAAGACGAACTGAAAGATTGCTGCCAGACTGTCACATAGAAATGTCAGAGAGGTTGGCTACACCAATGAAGTCTCATCCACATGGTTACCTAAACAAGATCAGAACTTCATTTTGTACTGGTTGTTTTTCTTTTACCTCTTATATTTTTCTCCCCCAACTCCACCCTGTCTGGTTGTTCTCACACAACTGCAGTTACTAATGTATCTTGCATAGAATATTCTGCTAACAGCCTACCAATCAGTTTCCCTTCCGCTACTCTTTTAAGATTTTTTATTTTTAGATATGAGGGTTTGCCTGCATGCATGTGTATGCATCAATTACTTGTAGTGCTTACCAAAAAGAAGACATGGTCTCCACTAGAGATGATGCTATAGATGGTAGCAAGACACTATGTGGGTGCTGGGAATTGAGCTTGGGTCTTCTCTAAGCGCCATCTCTCCAACCCCTTGTTCCAATATTTTTTTATTTAAAAATTTTCATACAATATATTTGAACATGTTGTCTCCTCCAACTCCTTCTACATCTATCTTAGTTAGGGTTTTACTGTTGTGAGCAAACACCATGACCAAGGCAAATCTTATAAAGGACAACATTTACCTGGGGTTGGTTTACAGGTTCCGAGACTCAGTCCACTATCATCAAGGCAGGAATAAGGCAGCATCCAGGCAGGCATGGTGCAGGAGGAGCTGAGAGTTCTACATCTTCATCTGAAGACTGCTAGCAGAATACTGACTTCCCAGCAGCTAGAAAAAGTGTCTTAAAGCCCATATCCACAGTGACACACCTACTCTAACAAGGCCACACTTTCTACTAGTGCCACTCCCTGGGCCAAGCATATACAAACCATCACACATGGCTAACCCACCTCCCCAACTACCCAACTTCATTTTCTCTATCTCTTAAAAAATGACTATCAAAACAAAAAACAAGATTTAAAAATGCCAAAAAGGAACAAAAAAAAAACATGAAAAAGAAGACACAAAGATAGGCACGCGTGCACACACAAACACACACACACACACAATGGATTTCATTTTGTGTTAGCCAACTTCTCCTAAGCATGAGATCTGTACTGGAGTGTGGTAGATAGTCCATCGGAGAACACTGATTTTCTCTTTCCCTGCAGATATCATTGCCAATAGCTTCTTGGTTAGGGGTGGGACTTTGTGCCCACTTCCCTCTTTTCAGTGCTGGGATTTTGTCTGGTTTGAACCTGTGTTGGTCTTGTATGTGTTTTGAGTCTCTATGAGTTCATAGCAACCCTGCTGTATCTGGAAGATGCTGTTTACTTGAAGTCATTCACCACCTGTGGCTCTCAGAATCTGCTTCTTCCACACTGATCCCTGAGCCTTACCAGGAAAGTTTTGATAAAGAAATCCCATTTAGGGCTGAGTGCTCCTAAGTCTTTCTGCACATTGTCCAGTTTCGGGTGCCTGTGCTAATTCCCATCTACTGCAAGAAAAGCTTCCCTGGTACTCCCCTCCACTCTTAACCTTCCAACTCAACCATACTTCCAAGCCACCACAGGATCTCTGCACATGGTAGCTCTCATCCTGGAATGTTTGTTCTTAACTCTTTTACTTCACTTTGACCCACAGGATTCTTCTAATTTTTCAATCGATGTTAAGAGCCATTGCTATCAGCATTTATGTTCCTTTTCTTTGCATTTATTTTCTCCAGTGTGACATAGATGTTCATTTGACTGACTGACGGCTCTCACTCACCATAACAAAAACTACCTGAGGACAAGATCTTGAATACTTACCACTGTCTCTCCAACACCAGCACCAGTGTACACAGGACAATGAAGTACACTAAAATAAAATACTTTGTACGTACAGCCTACTATGAAATGATCATCTTCACCTATCACCCACTGACAAGAGACTGAATCACCTGCTCAAAGCCATACCATGCAAAACAGTGAGTATCCTAGATGTCTATTCCAAAGCATTCTTGAGTGCATTTCGGTTTGGATTTTTGTGTCTACACAAATAAACAAGATCATCCTCTTGTTTATTAGTAAGTAATCATGTGTCTAGCAGCCCAAGCTCTTGTTCTAGTTTTATTGAATTTTCATCTCATGCCTGTGGGTCATAAGCAATGTCATTTGTCTCCACTTCACCCATGGTACATATTCAGCAAATATTACTTCAAGAATTTCTGGCTATGAGACAAGAATGAGCAACAGAATTAAGAATATCCACTCTAAGTCCCCCTTCTGAAAACAAGTTATTTTGTTTTCCCAACCAGAACACCACTGAAGAAATGTCAAGATTTTTTTTCTGTGATGAAATTACCAGCTGTCTATTGTATCATGCCACAAAATGCAATGGAAATAGAACATGTACCCTACACTGGGGAGCAGTGCTTAGAAATATGAACAATGTGCATTATTAATAGCCTATGAGCATATTCCTCTCCCCAACTATTACCCTCTTCCAGAGGAAAACACACCAGCCTCCTACACTGAAATGTAGCTGCTTCTATGTTGGCAGGGCAAAAGGCCCCTGATATAAATATAGACAAATATCTGAAACTTCAACCTATGAAAGAAATGCAATATCTTTGTTCCATTCGCATCCTCAGTCAACATTTAGCATTAAGGCAGATAAATTCCATCACTAGGCTCAAAAGATAAACCTTATTTTAACTGTATAAAAAGCCAATAAAAATAGGTAATCACTAACCCATATATATATCAGAACAGAATTCCAAAGATGGCAAATAAGCCAATTCTAGAAATCACTTGTGCTTTGCTGTTCTTTTAAAAATATGAACAGGGACTTACTTTACTTTACTGTTATAGTCTACTTCATATTGCTTTGTCAAAGGGGAGGAGACTGTCAAAGGAAAATTTTATATTTTGAGAATCTAATACATTCAAGTTTAAAGAGGATACAAGCCAATTCAACCACAAAAAGTAATAAAAGGGAAACAAGGACAGCTGTACAATTCAATGCTAGCACTAAATTTCAAAGTGTAAGATCTCAAAAAGAATGACTATAAAGGGCCCAGGAATCTCTAGGTTTAAAATCAAACCACTACACACACACACACACACACACACACACAGAGAGAGAGAGAGAGAGAGAGAGAGAGAGAGAGAGAGAGAGAGCAAATGCACACATGCACTGCACATGCAAATATATTACTATCATTGCTTTCTAAAAGTCCCAACTAACCAAGCTCAGTTCATTGTAATTTAACACACTATTCATATTCATGATCTGGCAAAACAACACAAGGCTCATACTGCCCAGTGAAATTAGTGTCTGCTCAGTTGACCAGTCCTGAGTTATAAGCACAATAAACTTAACATGGAGGTACCTTTAATGGGCCTGATTATACTGTTGTGAAAAGCAGTTAATGTCACCAGACAGTACAAGATGCCAAAAAAATAGGTGCTTCCAATTAGTAATAAACATACTCTGTGTGGTTGAAGGAGAAAGTGTAGTGCCATCATGGACATTACAGATGCAAACACACCTTGAAATCTGACTCATTTGAGGGTGGGTGAGGGGAAATCCTCAAGGTTATTGGATATTGCCCAGACATCCATAAATTTTATATGACAGATAAGGAAAGAAAAGCTTGTAATGAAGAAAAGGTAAATGCTTTGGATTTTTACAAATCTTTTTACTTTAATTGACTTAACTACAATTTGTGAAAAGAAGAGGGGGTATGGGAGAGGAAAATGTTGTATGTCATTCCC
Source organism: Tokudaia tokunoshimensis (assembly GCA_036184795.1). Taxonomy (NCBI): domain Eukaryota; kingdom Metazoa; phylum Chordata; class Mammalia; order Rodentia; family Muridae; genus Tokudaia; species Tokudaia tokunoshimensis. Next base: position 52,075,296 of record BTHU01000023.1, read on the forward strand.
TCTTTTCTTAAAAGTGATATTACTCAGGAAATAATCAGTACAGATTGACTATAGAAACAGACAATTAAACCCTACACCAGGTTCCATGCTACTGGTGAACAATAGCTAATAACTTCACACTTTCCTTTTGGTCTTTTAACAAGGAGGGAATAGCACTTTCAAAATCATTACTGCTCTGTCATCTTGGTTTGCTGCCAAAGGAAGGAGCTTTAGAACACCTGTCAAATAACACACTGCTTGTAAAAAAGAAACATATACCAAAATAGGCTGATATAAAATGTTCACATATGCAGAAAATGGGACGAATTTATGTTAACAGAGTCATTCATTCTAAAGAAGGTTGTAGAAGAAAGGAAAAGATTTCCAAGGTCATGGTCTATGTGATTTGAGTCAATGTAATGAAACTTAATCTTAGAGATCAGTGACAATGACAGTCAATCTGATACAATTTCTCTCTTACCCTTATCCACATTCCCGATGGTTTTTGTAATTCAAAGGGCAAAATATCAAGCAAAAATATTACATTTGTGCCTCCTACAAATGTACAAGGCACCCATTTTCTTGTACAGAGTATCCTGGCTATTCTTTTTGTTTCTTTTTTTTATTTGTTTTTGTTTTGTTTTTTCAAGACAGGGTTTCTCTGTATAATATCCCTGGCTGTCCTGGAACTCACTCTGTAGACCAGGCTAGCCTCAAACTCAGAAATTCGCCTGCCTCTGCCTCCCAAGTGCTGGGATTAAAGGCATGTGCCACCACTGCCCAGCCTGGCTGTTCTTATAAACTCAAAATAGGCTTAAATATATAGACTAAATAAGAACTGTATCTCCCATATCCACCTATTTATACTTGAAGAAACACATAGATGAGTATCACCTCAGACTGAGGGCAAACAAAGATCATTGCATGAGACATAGGAATACATAGGACACAAACACATGTAGAGTGAAAATAAAAGAAAATCCAATATTTAAGTGGAAAGGGGCACAAGTTTAGACTGAGAATTAACAAATCTTTGAAAATGATTTGGCAAATGACCCCAAAAGCATGGAGATGCCAACCCACAATGACAATGCTAGGACCATGCATTAATATAATGAAGCCAGGTAGCAATGACAGCGGGATACTCTTTCTCTAACAAAGATACAAGCATATGGGCCCACACTTGAATTCTTCAAAGCTGAGGTCAGACGAGTATGTAGCAGTCATGAAAAACTTAAATAAATGCAAAAGAAATAAATGAGAAGGTACTTAAGTGTCTCCTCAATGAAGCCTTCTCTTATATTCATAAACCCAGATCTATTTCACAAGATGACCTCAGTCAAGTAAGGCTTGAGCCAGTCTTTATCTTCCCAGGTGCCTCTACTGCCATCCAATTTTATGATCTCCTAAACTAGTACCTTTAAAATGAATGAATCACTAGAGGTACTGATATTTAACTTTTATTAACCAGATAAAAGGAGGTCATGATGCATTTGTATCAAGTCTCAATTTTTTGTTTCTTTTTTGGCTATTGTTTTAAATCATAAAGATCATTTCAAATTAGGCCTAAGTGTAACATATTTATTTCTATAAATGTAATATTGTGTCATGTCAGAGACTGATACAAGGGCTTGTACAGAGTATCCTGGCTATTCTTATAAACTCAAAATAGGCTTAAATATCTAGACTACATAAAACTGTATCCCTCATATCCACCTATATTTACAAATATATGCTATTTATTACAATAAGCTTATATGAAAATATGCTGGTTTGGTTTTGTTTGCAGTTACGGGAATTAAAGTCTTACATATACAATATAGACATATGATCACTGAAGTACAACTACAGACAGAAATATCTAACTTTTTGTCACTACATTTCTTACCAATTTTTCTCAGTCTAAGTTGCCATAACCTGGACTAGCCTCTTCGGGGTGTTTCCAAAGCACAGCTTCCTCTTCTCAACCTGATATTTAGCAGCATTACTTTCACCAATTTTTAGAAAAGATACAGCAAGTGGACAAGCAAACCAAGATGTTTAGTACAATATATCAATACAAATGATCTGAGGTTAATATGTCACTTAATTGATGACAGGGAATTATTTTTATAAAATTTAACTGTACATAAGAAACTGGACTCTAAAAAGAACTATTAAGTTTATGCTAAGAAGACTTAGACCGCATTTCATATAAATTACCACAAATTCTGAATTTAGAGTTAGTAGAATACAAATAAAGCCCAATTATGTACATTATCAATTCTAGAAATTGCAAAAAACTTCGAAATCAAACATCCCTCAAATACGCCAATAAAAAGTTTCTCTGGCTTTGAAGTTTATAATATAAAGGACTTCATACATGATGAGTAACCTATAATCAACTAAAAGATACAATTTTTCTCACATGAATTATAGCTGCAAAATTGCATTAAACCATCATTTTAGCCCTCAAAAGGTTCTTATTAACCTCCTAGGTTTTGTTTTGCTTTGTTTTCTTTTTAGATCAAGGACTAGGTATAATATCACATTACCTGTTAATACTTAACACTGGGAAGGCAGAGCTGGAGGACCCTAAACTCTTAAGAAAACCAGAGATACATACCAAATCTCAGACTAGCATATGCTACACATAAGATTATCCCAAAATAAATGTAAAAATAAAGGGAAGACTGGAGAGATGGCTCAGCAGTTGAGAGTGGATACAGTTCTTGAAGAAGACCTCAGTTTCCTTCCCAGTACGACGTCAGATGACTTGCAACTGCCTATTACTCCAGGGAGAACTGCTAACTCTTGCTTCTGTGGCCACTTGTGCATGCATGTGTGCAAGCAGGCATGCGCGCGCGCGCGCGCACACACACACACACACATACACACACACAAAATTACCAGTAAATCTTATTAAAAGCTAAAATACTGGGTACTGGAGAGATGACTCAGTGGTTAAGAGCACTGACTGCTCTTCCAGAGGTCCTGAGTTCTAATTCCAGCAACCACATGGTGGCTCCCAACCATCTGTAATGAGATCCAATACCCTCCTCTTCTGGTGTATCTGAAGATAGCTACATTGTACTCACATATAAAAAATAAATCTTTTTTTTAAAAAATTTAAAATATTAACAAGAATGTCAAAAGGAGTCTCAGTGGCTATCAGAATTCTGAAGACATAGTAAGAATTCTTCCTACCAAATATAGTTTCCATGGATCTGATCTAGAAAAGATGCTTGACTCTGCCATATTTTAGGTAAAAAAAGCAAACATTTCTAAGGCTATAGTTTCACTTCAAGCTATCTATATTTAAAGAGGGTAGAAACAAATAAAAGAACTTACAGATCTTTGTCATTTTCACATCAAAGCCTCCTTTGAAAATCTCTTAAATGGTCCGCACTCACTTTCTTGGAAAAAAATATATGACAGACACATAATATTTTTGTGAAACTTCAGGATTCACAAACCTGCCTTTTGCTCTACTTTAGAGGTTTTCATATGGTCACTAAGAAAAAAAATTGTAAAACTTCCATAATTTCTAATGATGAAAAGACTATTATTCTTTCTTTTTAATACATTCAATATAATTTTCCATATTTTTACCAAACATGCCTGACAATGCTTGAAATAAGTCACTCTTATATAATAATTATCTTTGCCACAAAAGATGGCAAAATTTTTCTGCAAAACAATAAAATAACATATAGTTTAGGCTTTGTAGTAACTACTCAACTCCAAAGTTTGATAGGAATACAGTCAAAGACAAATGGGCGTGACTGTGCTGCATTAAAACTTTAAAAAAAATAGATCATAGGTAACAGTCTGCCAATCCTTGGAATAGAGAAACATATTAAATAGATTCACAAAGAAGCAAACAGACAAATACAATTAGATCACTAAGTTTTATTGCTCTTCAAAGAAATTTCCAGAAAAACTAAAGATCTAAATAAGAAAAGCCAAGTTTTACAATACTTCGAATAAAATAGGACAATATAGCTCAATAGGACACTGGCTCATATATTTTCAGAATAAGCCTAGTCTGAAAGAGAGAAAAATATGAAATATTTAGTGTAAAACGTAGACATCTCTTCACAATGAAGGAACATAAAATAAACTGAAAGAACAAGCCAAACTCAAACATGCTATTTTAATACAAATAACCAAAATGACTCAGTTTTTAAATACCCATGAAACAATAAGAGACCTGCAATGCAATAAAATAAGACATGTATGTCCATGCAGGCCATCAACAAAAATAGATGACTTAATAAATTTGAAAGAAAATTGATTCAACTCCAATTAAGGAAACAAGAATTAAAATTATAACATAACATTTTTACTCATTAAAATTCTGATCCAAGTATGGTGGCACAAGTCGGTAATTCTAGCATTTGGGAGGCTGAGGTAAGAGGATAGCAATTTCAAGATAGCCCAGGGAAATAAAACAAATATGAGGCGGTGTAAGCTACACAGAGAAAACCATTGACAAAACAAAACGAACAAACACCCAAATAATGATTATTTAAGTATATTTACAAATACATGGTAAGTGAAAACTCCTTCAAAAATAGACGTTTCAGAGTCGAAACTATATATCAACAAGCTTCAGTCAAAACTATGTGTCAATCTCAAGACTACTATCTGAATCTGTAACTGAGAAGGAACTATAAGCTGTGGCTCTTCTCAAAGATATGAACATAGTTGGCTATTTGACAGAAAAATTTAGCTTGTTATAGGAAATTAAATCTAACACATTATCTAGTATAACCTGTTTTTAACAGAAGAAAAATGAGAACGTGGCATTTGAAATAATGGGTAAAGCTAAAATACTGACACACCTTTAATCCCAATAACCAAAAAGCAGAAGAGACTCAGTCTAGGTTGACTCACAAGTACAGCCTACAAAGATCCTACTCCAAACTGTGGAGTGGGGGGCTTTGAGAAATCCAACACTCTTTAATGATAAAAGTCTTGAAGAGATCAGAGATCCAATGGGGCATACTGCAACATAAAAAAGGAAGTTAAAGGCAAATCTACAGCCAACATCAACTTAAATGAAAAGAAACTCAAAGCATTTCCACTAAAATCAGAAAGACAAGGTTGTCCATTCTCTCATTGCTACTCTGTTCATAATTGCCAGAAATTAGAAATAATCTAGATGTTCCTCAACAAAAGAATGGATAAAGAAAATGATATATTTACACAATGGAGTATTACCCAGCCTATATATACATACATACATACATACATACATACATACACACACACACACACACACACACACACACACACACAAAATAGGAAGAAATTCTCAGGTAAATGGATGGAGGTAGAAAAAAAAAATCATCCTGAGTAAGGTAACCCAGACTCAGACAAACAAATATGATACATATATCTACTTACATGAGGATATTAGCAGTTATGTCAGTGATAACCAAGCTACAATCTGTAGAACTACAGAGTTAGTTACAGATTAAGGGACTGAGCATGGTGGGGAGGGATAGAAATGGGTCTCCCTAGGAAAGGGAAATAGAATAGATAACCAACAGAGAATAAACTCAGTGGCATCTTTGGAGGTTCCTTGTCTCATATTGTCATGTCAGAGCTTTTCCTTTTTACCCTCCAGTTCCTTTGCTTCTAGTTTAGCATTTTCATGAGACTCCTGAGTATGTAAACAAGGTCTTTGTGTCTATACCCATTTCCTGTGCCCTCTTCCCTATTTGTTTTGCTCTATGTGGGTGTGTTAGTTTTTTGTTTTATCATATTATATTATATTGCCTTAAAAGCTTGCTTGTTTGCTAATGAGGATCTGGATGAAAAGGGAAATGGGAAGAAACTGGGAGAAAAAGGAAGACCAACTGTAGTCTGGAGATACATATGTATAATATGGGGGAAAGCTATTTTCAATAAAAGGAAAAACTATCAAAAAGGAGGAGGAAAATAAATGAGAGAACAAAAATATACTCAGTCATATTCACTCACTAAAATGTTATAGAATAGTTAACATAAATAAATAAAATCTAAAAATGCATCAAAAGGATATACTTAAAGTGTGATATACAGAGCAAAATTTGCCCCAATGCTTCTTTTCAAACTGTAAAATAAGCATAGCATGACACATGAATACTAAAAAAATTCAATATACCAAATATGAAAATGGACACATACACACACTTACTTGTATATTATAAAATGGAAAAGACAGGTGAGGGAAGAAAAAACAAACAACAGGATAATTACCACTGAAGAAAAAGGAAGAGAGGAGAATCTCTAGCCATTTCCATGTTTTGTTCTAAGTTAAAACAAAACTAGGTTGTATTTCATGAAAAATATTGGAAAACTGAAATACCCATTTATTTCAAAGTAAAGCCAAATGATCCTTAATAATTTAAAGATTCTCTTCCATCACAGACAGCAACAAGAGCCTTCTGCCAGTGCCATTCCCAAGGACTCCTCACTAGCAAGACTCATCACCAAGAGAAGCTCAGAAAGCTGAGCCTAGATAGTAATGATTGCATGCAATGATTTAGATGCATTTTCTAAAATGAACAAATTTCAGTACTGGAAACAACTGAAAACTAGATCTCCTACAACTGGTGGAGAAACAGGCTGGCAATGACTCACTTCAGCCTACAGGACAGTAAAATGAAAATACACGGTCTACTCCTGAACACTGCACTTGAAATTGCAATCAAAAATCCAAACGAAAAATTGTTTCTTCAAGAACACAGAAATAATAGAAGGCAGAAACAAAGAAATAATAGTTCAGTAAGTACTAATGATTTCATAAGGACAACTATCACTATTATATAACATGAGAAGTATGCTTAGAAATCATTAAAAAATGTTAAATTCCTCAAATTTTAAAAAAATCATATTCAAAGAGGCAAAATCACATACAAAAATCATTTCCAATTTTCTTTAGACTTGCTTGTGGTACTATGACTAAGAAAGTTATGTGTCTCCATGATCAGATATATGATTTATCCACTCAAGGGAATAATTCACTTACTAAGATAAATTAAATGATTGTTCTCATCAATAAAACTTACAAGGAAAAAGATTATCACTTTAAACACTAAATCTATTATATTATTACAATCCTTTGGACCATTTTAACCTTTATTTAGTATTTTCAAAATTGGTAAAAATCTAAAATATAAACATTTAAGTCACTAAATGGCCTTCACATTATTGTTCACAGAATAAAATCCCTAATTGATTAATGATCTTAGGGTGTCTATCGCCATCTAGTGAATAATCACTTCAATTACTACACCATACACTTGACATTTGATACTTGTCTTCATAGTCTAAATATTTGTGCCCACTCAGTGTTACCCAGGAAGTCTTACCCAATCTCATTTTTATGCCTCTTCACGCACACATTGGTAATAAAAGCAAGTACAGATGGTATTGTTACAGATTTGCTTCTAGAAGTGTCTATAAATAAAGTTTCTATATTTCTTCTGTGGAAATGCTTAATTATTTCAAAATAACTTTCATACTGTGAGGTTCCTGCATAAGATTCTTTCAACAGCAACTAATTCCTCTATCATCAAGCAATTAAAATTATGGAATAGTTGAAGTATGAAGTAGGAAAGATCACACCTGTGAAAAGGCAATATTGATTCCCAATTGACATATTTTTACTTTTATTATAAATCTGTTTTTTAAGAGTACAATTAGTAATTGAGTATTCTAACAGCCATAATACATTAACTTGCAGAAATTATTAGGTCACCAGAGCCAAATCTGCATAATCCCAACAAAACTAAGCAACTAAGCACTTACAAAATCTACTTAAAAATAAAAAGGGAGCCGGGTGGTGGTGGCGCACGCCTTTAATCCCAGCACTTGGGAGGCAGAGGCAGGAGGATTTCTGAGTTCGAGGCCGGCCTGGTCTACAGAGTGAGTTCCAGGCCAGCCAGGGCTACACAGAGAAACCCTGTCTCGAAAAACCAAAAAAAATAAATAAATAAATAAATAAATAAAATAAAAAGGGAGGAAAGACTTTAAGACCATACCAAAATGCAAAATTTCATGCCTCCCCTAACTGTGCATTTATCCATATCCAAATGAAAAACCTTGTAATTTTTTTCAAAGGCTTGTTACCAGGTTTCCTTCTCATTTCTACTTGAACTTGAACTTTAAATAGGAAGTTTAAGTGCAAAAACTATTAAGGTCTTCAGGCTACTGTATTACTTTGTCTATAATACCTTATGAACAAAGCAACAGTTTAGTAAGTTGCAAAAGTATTACGAAACCTCAACTTCATCCTTCCTACCTTTTAATAATTAAAAAGTGCTTGACAGGTGTATGCTTGCAATACATAATGGGCACATAATAGGATTTGGGTTCAAGGTCAACCTGTGACATATGGTCATACACTATCTCAAAACAATAATGAAAATCTTTAAAGAAAAAACGGACTCCAAAATATATAGGAAAATGATAATAAAGCCAGAGAATACCTTTAGACTACCCATCATCTGTCAGTGTTAGTAATATTACCACCAAAGCTTTAGCAATAATTTTTATTTTAGTAAATAACTTCTATAGAGTTCCTTGGAGCTTCCAGAATAAGGGTTGCAGAAAGCAGGTATACTATATACTTATTGTTTCTCATTAACTCACATTAAAGATATAATTCCAACACTGCAGAAGGTATTGTATATAGAAAGGAACACATGAAAAAGGAGGAAAGCAGAAACTATGAATGTGAATCGCATTAATTCTAGATTTACCTGAAATTCCTTTTAATGAACTGAAAAGGGAGGTTTTATATTTTACTTAAGATATATTATCACTATATTTTATTTAAAAAAGTAAAAATTTAGCTTAGTTCTGTTGTATGTTGATCAACAAAAAGTAAAATTTGAGTTTCAATTCCCTATTAAAAATTCAGTGAAAAGAAAACACTGCCTTTAAAATATAATGGATTAGGAATGTAGGAGAGATCATTGGACAAATTTGAGGCTTATCATTATCAACGGTGCCCTTTTAAGCTTATGGATTTCTAAGCCAACGTAGAAAATGTAACAACAGGGATTTCTCAACAGCAAGAGGCACTCTCAAGGGAGTAAATTGTCAACTATTGCCTTTCGTGAGAAACTTAAGAGTAACCTTGATCCAATCTCAATAGTCAACCTATGTATTATCACCCAGTTGGGGCATAGTGAGTGCATTTCCTAATACAAAAATTAGATGGTATTCTATCAGAACCCACTGGATATATATATAGAAACAAAATTTAAATAATTTGGAGGTAAAGTTAGCCTAAGAATCTGACAACATCTTTATCTTATTTCAGCTAGCTCCTAAATCATCTATATATTTCTCATGTAAAAAAAAAAAATAGGGTCCATGCCGTGTGTTGAAAAGGACGACTGTCTAGTAATAAGGTAGATTATAAAGCAGAACTGCACATTGAAAAGCTATTCTCTAATGATGAACCCTAATGCAGTAAAAGACGTACAATCAGGAAGACACAGGTTCAGTTCAAATAGCCACTTGTTCTCCTTTACTTCCTTGAACCTTAGCTTCCTCATCTACAAAACAGAACACTACTACATGCCAAAGGACTCTTGTGTAGTTTTGATATGATAATGCACAAAACAGCTCTTAAAACACCATTTTTATTTAACACATGTACTGCCCTTCTGTGCCCTAAGCCACATATCTGAAATAAGGCTGCAAGAGAAAAGTGACTTGAAATATTATAACATTTGTTTCATGTCACAAGTAGATGTATATTGGAGAATACAATAGTCACTCTCTACATGTTATCCATTCAAATTTAAATTCATTTTAATTAAAATTAAGTGAATCTAAAAACAAAGCTCCTCATCTAATCACAATAACCAAATATGAAGTGTTTCCCAGCCACTTGTTGCAAGAGGCTATTGCAAATAGATAGTATAGATAAAAATCACCTCTATCATAAAAGTTCTGCTGGACAGAGCTGCTAAAGCCAACATTTTCCTCAAAGTGCCAAGTGTGGCTTTGTAGGCCACATAAGACTTTATCCTGACTACTCAAGTCTACAACATAAATTAACAAGTTTAGCTCTACTTCAATAAAACCTCAGTTATATAACACAGTAACAGGTTAGATTTGGCCTATATGGCAGCATGCCAAACATCACTCTAGAGTTTTCTGAGTCTAGACAACCAGTATTACCACTGTATACAATGTTTATAATTAAGTAGCCTTAAACTCACTAAAAGAATAACTTAATGTTCTTGACTGAATTCAATATTTAATATAACCATACTTTTACAGATTACAAAAATAAAAACCTCTACACAAAGCATTAAAGTAGATGAACTTAAAGTGTTAGTATTTAATGGTAATTGGTCTATCATCCTCAAGTAAGTATGTAACTCCAACATAGCCCTAGAATTGTAAACTCATATGCCCAAAAACCTGTTGAAAATCCAGAGAGATATATTACCCACAAAGACAACACATAGAAGATGGAATTCTTGATCTCTGTTTTCTCCCTTAGTAAAATTAAATGGTTCTGTTAGCTATTCTCCTAATATCTACATTTCTCTCACATTACACATTAAACTATCAGTTAAATACATAAAAATTAGCTCCCTTATGTTAGCATAACTAATCCAATCTAAGCCTAAGCTAGCCTCCAGACAGTTAAGGTCAATACCAGCTTAATTACCTGGAGAACATTTACATCTAACATCATCCTAGGAATTTCTATACTTATTCAGTTGCTTCCCCAAACTATGCTCTCATCACTCAGTTCCTCTCTCACCTTCCTTTCCCCCACACCAGTCTGGGTCAAATATAAGCTTTACATAATACTTCACATTCAATCTTTATTGCCTACAAAACCACAAAGTCTGGCATATAAACATTCAAAAACTGTACATGTGTGTATGTATGTGTGTGTGTGTGTGTGCACGCATGCACATACACACACACACACACAGAGAGAGGAAAAGAGAGGGGGAGACAGGACTGACAAGTGAATTCTTATTCAAATGCCTATTTGTCTCAAACTTACTCTAAAGAAGAAATATTTGAAATTGCAAAAACTAGGTAAAAAAATGTAGCCCTCCCATATTGTAGCATATATTAACAGATGTGAATTTTATGTTGCAATTTACCTCCCTTCCTTTGTATGTCACCAAGGCAGCCAGTGGTTTAGCAAAAAATCTGCTGTACGAAAATCCCAGGCAACCATACATACTGTTCGCTGTGAGCTTCAAAGCCTTCTGTCGGATATCATACTGCAGGCCAACAAAGACAAAAGATAATACAATACATGTAGAATACATTGGATATCTTTTTAGATCACATTGAGGAGAACCTCTCAATATTGGGTGGTGGTGGGGATACTTAATACTCAATTTGTTGCCTTACCCTCCAGAAGCAAGTACACAGATCCCTAATTTCCCAAGATTCTGTAAGATCTTACTAAGATCTTACACCTAGAGAATTCTTTCATTCTGAAGCAGTCTAGCACTTCTGAATGGCTATTATCCAAAATAAAATAAGCACATGTACTTGTCCACACTATTCTATTTATCCTACCCCTCAATAACCAAGTGTTAGAAGCTGAAACTGTCTCCTAACACCTTGCAGAGAAAAGACTGACCTGAAGAACAAGGTCTGGATTTAAATCTTGCTGTTTCATTAGCTGTTTGACTTGTTTTCTCCGCTCTACCAGTTTCCGGATCTCTCTGGGCAAAATGCCCATGTCTAAGTTTGGATCTGGCAACTCAGGGATCTGTTCTTGTTCCTCATCCTGAAAAACATACAATAGAAACTTCAAATAAATTATGAATCTTTCTTGTATGAGGAAATCAATAATATATGAGCAGTTTCAAAAGGTGTTGATCTAAGTGTGGTGGTACCAACCTGTAGCCCCAGTACTAGGGAGGCTGAGGCAGACAGAACATAAGATCAAGGCTAGCCTGGGCCACATAACATGCTGCAGATCACTATGGGTTACAGAGTAAGTCCCTGCCTCAAAAACCAAAACCACAACAGAAACACAAAGAACCCAAACAAGAAAAATGTCTGTGTGGTCAAAAACCACTGATCCCCCTACCCGCAATTTTCTCAGCTTGTGTCACTGTCACTATACTCACACTTGTTACTTACACATTTAAATTTAATGTAAAATAATGGAGTTCACAAACGTGGAGCAATATGTCTGGTAAAAGTATTTTTAAAATACAAATGCTAAGACAGACTTCTAATATTAAAATAAACAGCAGCTAAATTCTTGTTTTATACCATTTGTACAACCAGACAAAATGCTACAGAATGTTTCACAACTACTGCAAATGCTTTTACTGTTAAAAATAAAGTTCTATAGGTCATGACATTTCTAAAACTTAAAATATATATGTGCGCATGCACACACGCACATATTCTTTAGTTTTTATTGAGTACCTTTTACCTATAAATTGCTTTGCAATCACCAGAAGAATAGCAACATTTTAGAAAGGCAATCAGTAGTCATCTTATATTAAAATTTATAGCAGGAAAAAGCAGGGAAAGCATTAAGCCTTTTTTTCTCAAGCTTCCATTAATTCTATTAACAACCTGCAAAGAACAGCCAGGTACAGATACCCTTTGAAAGATTCAATTTAAAAAAATAAAAACAAAAAAAAAAACAAAAAACCTTTTGGCTTAAAGCATGTCAAGTCAATGCCATTTGATAACTCAGCCTTTACAAAGTACCTGATTTTATAAAGATCAATATCATAAAAAGAACACTCTTATAATACTAATAGGGACCTATTGTTTTCCAATATAGAACATGATAGTCAACCTATTATAGAGAACTTCCACTGTATTTATAGCAACTAGAGAAGTCACATAAAAAGCAAACTGAGCCCTTGCCTTCTTGCTCTAGCTGTCCTCTCCTCCAGCTCCCCCTCTCTCCCTATTCCCCTCCCCCCTCTTTCCACTTGCTCATGGCTGGCCTCTACTACTCTGCCTTTCTCTGTCTCTACTACCCTCTCAGTTCCCCTCCCCATGCCCTGAATAAAGTGTATTCTATACTATGAAAGGGGGGGGGGGGACGGGGACTGAAAGATTCTTAGGTCAGAACATTTAGAATTCATCTGAAGGCCTAACAGCACCTCCAGGGTGACACTAAGTGCTCCCTTTGAAATAATACAGAATCCACAAATTACCTCATGTATAGTATTTCTAAAGATGACCTCTTGGGTCTTTCCGCTCTATTATATACATAGAACCCAAAAGGAAAATTTCAAATAGGCAAATCACTGGTGGGCATCAGTTGTGGAAGAACAATAACTGTGACTGTGCCTGAAAAGTAGCAGGACAGAGACAAAGACTATCAGCAGCTGCTGCTACTTTTAGGAGTTGTTTGTCCAATAATTCCTTTTTAAAATTATCTTCTAGTCCCTCAGAGAGGTCCATTCTTAGCAGACAGATTTGTAGTAAGTGAATCCACCCCTGTGGACAGAAGTAATGGGACCAGGCAATGACTAACTCAGGCAAGTCTATCAGATACTCTCTTCTGGGAATATGAAATTGGAACTGAAAAAACCAAATCCAGACATGCTGAAAGTAAAGAGTATATAAATTCAGAACCTGGAGGGTAAATGGGATTGGGGGTGGGAGGGAACAGGGAGAAAGGGAAAAAGAGGACAAGAGGGTAAAACAAATAAAATGTGATGAGTAATAATCCTGTCCTATACTGAGACGATTACTTAGCAATACAGAAGAAGCTACAACTACAGATGAAACAGTACACTAAGTGAAACAAGCTATACACAAAATTCACATACTATATGATTCAAATTACACAGACTGTCCAGAGCAGACAATGGTACATAGTCAGAAAGATTGGTGGATTCTGGTGAGAAAAATCAAGCTCCAATAGACAGTTCCAAATTCAGTCACACACATGGCCTTGATTAAGCTCAATAGATCATAAAACAAAACAAAAAGGCATCAATGTAGAAAGTGGGGGTTTATAGGGAGAAAGGAGATAAGAGAGGGTAAGGATAAGAGTTAACAATGCATCATATACATCCAGGAAACTGCCAAAGAACAAATAAATAAAAATCTTTAGTTTAAAAACAGGATTAATGGCTAAATAGAGCTAGGACCATGAAGGCACATGATGGAGGTGACAGCTAAACACTTTAGTTTGAAGACACTAAGAACTATCTTGGCACACTGTAAGTAGGTTGACTGGAGGGTAAGTGAACTATACCTCGACTACATTACTTTAACAAAGATACAGAACCAGTTTATTTTTTATCACCTCTCCTTTTGGATGACTAAGAAAGTACATAATTAGAGCTAGAGAGATAGATCAGTGGGCAAAAATGCTTACTGAGTAAGCATGATGACCTACCTGAGTTTATATCATCAGAACCTTGAAAAGAGCAAGAACAGGGCCAGCAAAATGATTCAGCAGGTAAAAGTTATTTGGGGGAGAGAAATTGAGACAGGGTTTCTCTGTGTATCCCTGGCTGTTCTGGAACTCACTCTGTAGACCAGGCTGGTCTCTCACTCAGAAATCCACCTGCCTCTGCCTCCCAAGTGCTGGAATTAAAGGTTTGTGACACCAGCACTGGGCTAAATGTTCTTAATGTAAAAACCTCACAGCCCAAGTTCAATCACCAGAACACAGAATGAAAAGAGAGGTAACTCATGAAAGTTGTTCTCTAACCTCCACATGCACATTTACATTGGCACACAAACAAAAATAATGAATATTTAGTAAAGCCAACCTGGAGCTACACCAATACTGCTCAAGTTGGGAGATGGGAGATGAAAACAAAGGCAGACCCCAGGAGCTCACTAGCCAGCCACTCTAGCAAAAATGACAAACTCCAGGTTCAGTGAGAGACCCTGTCTCAAAACTTAAGGTGATAGGGGAAGATAATTGTTGTCAGCCTCTACAAATACACATACACATGCAGAAACATATATACAAACATCCAGTAAGAGGAAAGGGGAAAAACTATGCTACTAACACCTTTGCTCTTTTCCTTCTTTAAGGAATACTTTAAACACTGATTTCAAGAGCCCCTGGTTGAATACAAACCTCTGTAGCTTTCTGCACCTCTGAAGCAACTCTTTGCACTGTTGTAAAACAAATGTTAAATTCCTGAATGATGGAAGGATATAAACTGTTGAAATCCAGGAGCAAAATGAACTTGTCATAAAAACCTGAAACAAAAAAGCCACATAATGACAAAAAAGTCTAAAGTGCCATCCAAATATCTCATTAGAAGTACCATATATAGGAAATATATACCATCCCATGTTGTAAAGAAGGTAAAATGAGAAGTCAACTAAAAATCATAAAATGACTTAGATTACACTAAAAACAGAAATCACAAAAGAAAGGGTGAAAAGACTCTCTTTCTTGGGAACCAGTGACAACCTGCCTGTTCCCTAGCAGTTCCAAAGCACCCATTACTATGTGTAAGCACCTTCCCTTGCCAGTTTGTATTTTCATTAACTCATACTTTTACCTCACCTTCAAGGAATAAAACAGCCCATTTACCTATACAAAAACTGCTTAAGTTCAGCCAAGAAAAAGATATGAATGTCAGTAGAGGTACGATCCAGCCTCTCTTCTCAAAAAGGATGAACAGAAAGCTACTATATTTCTCTAGGACATTCATAAAAACATTATCTTCACCTCAAGAAGAATCTACCAATATAAATGTCCACTGAAACAGTACTAACTGCAAACATGCACTGGTAGCTTACTCCTCATCTCTATACCACACAACCCAACTTATTCCTTTTGCTCCTCTGTGGTGGATACTATCATGTCCTTTTCATAGAAAAGTTTAAAAAACATTAAATAGGCATCACCCAAACCAATATCTAACACCAAAAGTATTACTCCTCATTGCAACTAATAAAATTGCTTTTGCTAAAAAAAAATGTCTTCTATATTACTTGATAAAATTCACATAAATGTGCATAGACATAACTATACTATTGAGCTATACACAGCTGGAAACTAAGATGGTCTGAAAAATAAAGATGAACCTCTAAATATCACAAATCATCTTTCTCTTCTGGATAACAAAGAAAAGGTGCTCTCCTGCTATATTTTAATTCAATGGTTATTTTATTTCTTTTAACATTGCTTTTCAAATTACCCAGCCCTGGTGTGTACAGGGCAAATAATGAGATCACTCTCACATAATGAAGGAAAAATAGGTACTTCTACTACATGACAAACAGTCACCTGTATATTGGAGCAGGGACTGAAACCAAATCTGAGCTACTCAGTATTTTTCTATCACCTATAAGCTAAGAGTTTTCTTAATAGCTAGAAAAAGTAATATATATACCTATATATAGTCATATATATTGAAATATAAGAAATTTCAATTTCAAGGTATATAAGTAAAGCTGTATTGACAAACAGCAAAGAATTCATACTGTATTCACATTTGGTAAACTAGTTTCACATGTATAAAAGATAAAAATAAAGTCATTAAGAGACTAGTTTGCTTACCTCCAAGATAAAACTTGCTCTACTTGAAGTTATTTCTTAATACAGTGGATCTCAATCCATGAGTAGAAACCCCTTTGGAGGTCAAATGACCCCTTTGCAGGGGTCGCTTAAGGCCATTGGAAAACACAGTATTTACATCATGATTCATAACAGTGGCAAAATTACAGCTATGAAGTAGCAACAAAAATAATCTTATAGTTGGGGGTCACCACATGAGGAACTGTATTAAAGGGACACAGCATTAAGAAGGTTGAGAACCACTATCTATACCAAGTGCAAACAAATCTGCTACGAAGTCTTACCAACTTTGGGATCCAAAACCAAGCCTCCAGCATAAGCTGCTTTCTTACGACCTTTCTTGTATTTATTGGTATCCCCATCAATTTCCTCATCTTCATCTCCCTATTTCAAACAGAAAGAGAGCATCACCAGCTAGCAACTAGTTAATGAATTACAATACTGAGTTACAAAAATATTTACTTTTACTTTAGTGGTCCTACCTACAAGGAAAAACTATTATTATTATCATAATGTGTTCATGGAACCAAATGAATACCAAGCATGGTAGTTTCTTAAGTAAATAACTGGTTTCCTGATTTCTATATTTAAATGTCTCTGAAATCCTAGAAATTTGATTTGGGTGTTAAGAATATAGGTTAGCCTGGTGCTTACAAGACCAACCCTAGTTTCCATTACCAGTACCACATAAAACCAGGTGTAATGACACATACCTGTAATCCTAGTACTTGGAAGGTAGAGCAAGTAGAATTATAAATTATAAATTCAAGCTATATAAGAAGTTAGAGGACAGCCTGAGCTATATTAGACTATGTCTTTTTTTAAAAAAAGAGCAGGAAAAAAAGGAAAATTTCATTTTGAAATCAATAGATATTAAAACTTTTCACATTACATAAAATTTGGGATTATAAGGAAGTTTTATTAAATCTACTACTCTAATACTAATGATATAAAAGCAATCCTCTTGTCTCAACCTCCCAAATAGCTGGAACTCCAGTAAGTATCCTCATGCATGGTTCATTGGCATCATTAGTATGGATTCATTAAAATAAGTAAGTCCACAAAATGTAAAATCCATTTCCAAGTAGTTTACTAACAGCCAACATTCACTACCTCTGCAGAAGTTCAATAGATCTAAATTAAAATTTGCTGAACCATAGTCAATAATGTGCATAAAACAAACTGTAAGAAACCAAGTCACACTTTAACATTCAATCCAAATTCTTAATTAACTATCAGTGTTGATAAAATGGAAAATAGAAAAAAATTTTAGTTCCAAAGTCACAGAAGCTAGTTCAAAAACCTGATTGGTGTGGTCATAACCATACTAGTAACAGGTTGTATGCCCCAATATGAAGTCTAAAATCTGAAATTTTTTAAGTGTCAAAATGAGTCTACAAGCAAAATTTAGCACATGTAGCCACATGTGACAGTTGGTTAAAACATTAAGATTACCTTCAGGTAATATACACATAAATACAAACATATGTACATATGTGAAACATTAAAGAATTTAGTGTTTGGACACACATCCTCACCCCCAGATTTCCCATTACATCTATACAAAGTTTTCAAAATAAAATAAATAAATCTGAAACACTTCCAATTCCAAACATTTTGTATTAGGGATATTTAACATAGATACATATGCATATACATATATACATAGTACAAAACAAACATAAAAGCTCAAAGGTTAAAACTACAAAAGATTTAACTAACATTTAGCTTTGGGTAAATCTGAGTGGGGGCAAATACTTTCCATATATGGCAATTCATCAAAGAAGTCTATTGAAGTCCTCAAAGACATTTCACAAATACTGACATTACAGAGAAAGTAGAGAAGAAAACAACCACACAGACACAATGCAGCAAACTTGAGTGTGATCATAGTTTAGAGGAGATTAATTATTTTAGAAGTATATGTTAAAGCAATATTTTTAAAGGCTATCTAGGTACTAAAACAAAGGGATAAGAAAAAGCAAGGTACTATACAATTTTAAACCCACCAGTTTTTGCTGAGGTTTTCTGAAAATCTGCTTGTCAGGCACAATATAGTTGTTTTCATAAAATGCATGAAGCAACAAAAACTCGTTTCGCTCAGATCGTCCACCCATCAGTGTCCTAGACTATTAAACAGAATTTTTAAAACTTTGAACTCAAAACCACCACAAACAAAAGCAGCTTTGAGTTAGTTAATTTAACCATGGCACCTCTGTCAACTACTCACAGTAAACAAGGTTGCTTTTACTAAATTATTCTAACTTTCTCTTAAGCATTTAGGGGATAAAGGGAGCTTCAAATACTGACAGTGTGGCTATTTCCTTAATCCAAAATATATCACTCCACCAGAAACATCCAGATGTTAGAGATAAATCCTTATGTTCACCCAAATCCCCACATACTGCACCTGGCAGTCCTCCCTTTCACCCAACCAGTTCTCCTTTTACAAAAGAAGCCCAGCTTTCAGAATCCCAGTTCCTCATCTTATAAGCATGCATTTAGACTCATTAACATATAACAACTACCCCAAGCAAACACTGAATCCAACAGGAAATGCTTTTTCCCCATTTCTAAGTTAAATTTACCATAATGTTTCCAGCGATGTTAGTGATCTGCAATGCTAATGGAAGAACATTTAGCTCACACATGATCTGCAAAATGAATCTGGCGTCTTTCCAGATGTGCTCCAACAGGTACAACAGATGAGAAGATTCACTGTACAGAAAAGTAAGAATGAAACAGAATCAAGTAATTAAAAGAAACAATGACTATAATCAGAACTTAAAATATTACAAGAAATTTTTTGGTGTAAGTAACTTCAGAGCAAGTTTCCTTGGCTTTGGAAACTATTTAAAATAAGGTCACTATATAACTAGAAATGCATTGATACCATCAGTCCTAGTACCCGTCTCAACCAAAAAAAAAAAAATCCGTACCATGAAATTATGTGTTAACTATAGGCAAAGATTTATCTAGTGTTAATTGTAACCTAAAACTATCTAAGTCATTTTATTCATTCAATCAAGTAATTATATATTACATGCCTACTATATCTGAGGTACTCACTGACTGTAACCAAAGACACAAATTCCAGTCCTTGAAAAATAAATATGTAATATTTATACAATGGTAAGTATTGAGTACAAACAAAAGGGCAGGAAACAAAGAAAATATAAACTATCAGGAGGAGAAACTGATTTTTCACTGAGAGCAAGGGAAATGTCACTGAAAATAAAGACCAAGAAGTGACAGAGAAAGCCTTATAGATGGGTATTTTCGGGAAGAGCATTACAAATAAAAGCACAAAGACTCTGAGTGAGGTAGCAATCTAGCATTTGCAGAAACACAATGGAAGCTGATATGGCTAGATCACAGAATAATGGAGACAGCACTAGAATAGCAGAAAATCAATAGCACAGAGACACAGTGTATACAACCTACTAAGCTAATATAAGGACTTTACTCTGAATCAAACAGTATCTATCACTACTGAGAAATTTTGATCAGACTTAATTTTAGCAGGATTACTCTGGTCCTAAATTATGAAAAGACCTGAAGAAGGCAACAAAATTAGTACATACACCCACTGCTATGGTTTGACATAGTTTGCCGCTCCTGAAACTGTAAGTAGGGTTTAATCCCCACTATGAAGTACTATGGGGCACATAGGGATAGAACCTCAGACCTTGCTTGGTGTTATTAGCACCAGCAGCTACCCATGAAATATTATAAGGCTAAAAACAAAAATACAAAAGTATTTAAAGTTGAAGTCTTTGAGTCTCCATGGTTGAAAACTGGTGTCTTTGTAAAAGAGGTTAGTAGATATACACATACATGTACTTTTCAGACCTAATGACAGAGGTACAACCACATAACTCTTTTCAGAGGAGATCTATCAATTTGGACCTCCAGAGTCATACACCAAAACAAACCTCTTTCCTTTTTATCTTATCCAATATGTAGCATTGTGCTGTCGCCAACAGAAAATGGACTAAGACAAATCAGGGAAGGGTATGGTGGCTTGAACCAGGGTATGCTCAGTGAAGGTTAAAGTGCTAGGAGCTTTATTAAAAAGACAGATCTGAAAAACGCCCCTTGATGAATCTACTCTGGGGTGTCACACAGAAGAATCAAAGATGTCTGTCAAAGAGGTATGGAGTAGAAGATGACTTTGAAGGCTTCCAATAGTACTAAAACATCCATAATTGTCATTGATACAGCTATGAAAGCTTACAGAAAAAAAATAGGAGAAAAAAACAGTAGTTCACTTTTTTTTTTAACAATTTGGAGGTTCATATTAAATATCAGGTAAATCTAAAATTTGAGCAAAGGTTTAAAGCAAAGATACACAGACTGATGGCATTAGCCCCAATATGGAACTTATACTACAAATCAGATAACCTAGAGAGGAAATAGATTTAAAAGAGAAGTAGCTGAATGACTCAGGAGAAATAGGTTTTAAAAAGGACTCAACAGGAACAGAAACCTGTTTTAAAAATAAGTAATCAGTGCTGGGGAGATCAGTGGTTAAGAGCACTGGTTGTTCTTCCAGAGGACCCAGGTTCAATTCCCAGCACCCACATGGCAGCTCACAACTATCTCTAACTCCTGTTCCAGAGGATCCAACAACCTCAGACAAACAAAACATAAAATAAATAAATGTTTTTAAAAAGTAACCATAGCTGGATATAGTGACACACACCTCTAGTCAAAGAGCTCATGAAGCAGAAGCAGGAACATCTCTGAAAGTTCAGGATCTACATAGAAAGTTTCAAGACAGCCAGAGCTATACAGTAAGACAATGTCTCAAATTAAAAAAAAAAAAAAAAAAGTATGGACTTTGTGCTTCAGATCTTCAGATCTGTAATCCAATCACTCAGGATTCAAGTTCAAGGCCAACCCAAATTATAGAACAGGATCATGTTTCCAGAAACCAAAAGATGCATATGGTATGTTTAAATTACTTGCTTGGTTTTTATATATTCAAAATGCCCACAGTGGTTCTCAAATATGAGTTAAGGATAAAAATCTAAATTCTTATTAATCTCCAAATTTCAATTAGAAAACATGAAGAAAACAGGTAGAGGAGATAGAAGTCAACTGATTCAATTAGAATAATTCAAGAGATAAACTAATTTAAAGTATAAAATTAAAGGATGTGGTGTAAAGAGTTTAACTGTCTGCTCCATTGACACCAGTAACTGGCTGGCTAGTGTACCTCTAGCCTAAGGACAGGAGGGACAGTGGCACCCTACTATTGCTCACTTCAAGAAAAATGAATTCTGAAGAATCCAGTATCATACCTATACATGTTTCGTATATTTTCTGTTGGAATTACAATCCTCTCAGTTTTCAGAATCTGCTGAACAAGTTCAGACAAATGGTAGCTTTTGCAATGAATCAATTCTTTTGCTGAAATTTCCACATCACATATCATTCGGCCACAGGTAGCATTTCTTTCACCAAATCCACTCCGGCTCTACAAGTCAGGAACAAAAACCAAATCCCATGAAGGAACAAGTACCAAGAACAATTTGTTCTAACCTATTTTGGAATTGTCCTCAAAATTACAATACTGAAATTCTCCTTCCACTCATAAGCTATACACTTCTGAACACCTACTATGTATCTAATGCTGTTCTAGGCACTCTATTTATCACAGTGAATAAAACAAAGCATTGCTTGGCACAGTATGTGATGGCTTTCAATGTCCTACACAGAAAATTGGCAGGAGCAGGAAGTTAATATTTACCCTGTCTTTCCTATAAACTATTACAGCATAACCAAATACTGCTGGTTAATAGAGGAATTTTACAGATAATTATAACTAATAACTAATAAACATGGACTAGAACTAGAAAAGCATTTTATACCTTCTAATGAAGTAATCAACTGAGACAAAAATGACTAGTATGTGAAACTGTTAGGTCAGTGACTTGCCTCTAAGGATGATTCTACCGCTTCTTATATAATGCTATTTTAACTTTGGCATTGAATGTCTTTCTTGAATCCCGCATTTTATTTATAAAAGCCACAGGTACTTTTTTTAAAATTCAGCATTTAAATCTAAGAATGAAATCTAGTAATAAAAGATAGTCCATGTTAGATGCATATTACCTTTACTTTGGCATTCCTAACAAAACAGACTGTGGGCAGGTTTGGTAGGCTCTGAAATCATTGATGATTATTATTCAGGTTGAAAATTTATTGTAAGGGAGCTAAGTATTTTCTGTTGGAGCTATCTCTCATAGCAACTTTTATTTGGTTTTTACACATTCTCAGAGGGATTATGTGACTTGAGATCATTTACCTAGAAAGGGAAAGAAGTGAGCTTTGAGCTCAGAACCCAAGGCCTATCTATTTTAAAGTCCATTTTCACTTCTTTCTCTGTTCTCTCTCCCTCTTCTCTCTTTAGTTGTTTTATGTTTGCTTGTTGTTGTTTTTTTTGAGAGTTTTATGTTTGTTTGTTTGAGAGTTTCCTGGTGTTACTTTTAATTTTTCTCTCTTTATAGAACATGATATATTAAACAACAAATGCCTATATGAAAACAATGTATTCTCTAGTAGCTACTCCATATTTAAAGGACAAATAAAGAAGTGGAACTTTGAAATCATTACCCCAAGTTTTGGCATGTTGGATCTCCTCAGCCGACCTATCTTGGACCAGTAAGGAACCTTACACTCATTAATTCTTTGCAGTAGCACTTCCAGTTCAAAACCACAAATATTATGACCCTAGTTAGAAAAAGAAGCAGCTAATCACATAATGAACACAAATTAGAGGATTTGTCTTCAAATGCACAGAATTTCGTTGCCCTTTCTTTCTCTGGTCTCTAATTGAAGACATCAAGAGCTTACCTCCGATTGGAGTCCTCTCTTCTTGAGGAATTTACTCATCAGCAGCATTCATTAGTCTTGACATTAACTAGGCTGCTAAGGAGACTGCTGGAATAAACTTTATTTTATAGTAATTGATGCAAGGTTTATATGGTACCTTTTAATTTACTGCTTAAGTCTTACAATGTTGGAGGCAAATGCAAATATTTTACATGATCAATAAAAGCATCCTTAAAAACAGAAAACCTATGTTGTATAAGATTACATAGGGCTTCTGAGGAATTCTATCCAGTTTCTTTAAAAACTGAGTAAGTGGGACCTTTAATCAACATGCTACAAAATATAAACACTAGTGAATGGTTTGATAAAGTTAAAAACAAGGAAACAAAACTATACAACAGAAAAATTACTTGACACAACCTATACTTCCATTTCTATAATTTCTAATTAATACCCTTTGAATAAAAATTTTCACATAACTAGGTTTAATAAAACAGATGGTTTCAAATAATTCAGATGAATATATAGATTAATTTTGATTAAAGATGTATACTACCACATAGAGCAAACAAAATATTAGAAAGTAGAGCTAATACCCAGGGTCTGGAGAAATGGGGAAATAATAGTCTAGAGGAGCAGTTCACAACCTTCCTAATGCTGCAATGCTTTACTACAGTTCCTCATGTTGTGGTGGTACCCAACCATAAAGTTATTTTCACTGCTACCTCATAACGCAATATGCCTACTGCAATGAATCATAATATAAATATTTTTGGAGACAGAAGTTTACCAAAGGGGTCGTGACCCACAGGTTGAATACCACAGGTCTAGAGTTTGAATTTTAAAATATGAAGAGCTGCAGAGACAGTAACATGGTAGTAACAGAGGTGATTACAACAGTATGTTATAAACGCATATAGTACCGATGAACCTAGATCTACGAGTGGTCAAAATAAATAATTTTAGATTATAAAAAGCTTACTACTATATGAATGAATAATTATATATATAAACATACATATACATATCTATATATTTATGACAGTTTCTCTATTAATAAGACCAGAAGGGCATAATGAAAACTTATTTCCCAATTATTATGGCTGGTGTCTCACACAGGATCCTATCTTACATCTGGGTTTGTCATGGACTTCTCTCTAATTTCCTAGGCTATGTATCCCAGGCTCTGTAACATCTACATGGGATTCTAAAAACTGTTTTGAATGGGCAAATACAGGACTACTGAATTTTCTTGGTACTTTAAAGACAAAACCTGAAATACCATAAGGGTATACAGACTTCAGCAACAATCCATACATAGGCTCTTAGGACATTATCCACCACTACCAGATAAGGTATCCAATAGGAAAAATGAGTCTGACAACACAGTTAACATTTCCTTCTCTCCTTTTTTCTCTCCAGTACTGATGATAAAACCTAAAACCTGGGCCTCCCACATGGTAACCAAGCACTCTGCTATGGAGCAATAACCCCAGCCCCTCCATTTTTTCTCAAATATCTACTTATGTCTAATTTGACAGCACAAGACTTTGATATAACCAAATTGTTAATATTGCATTTGAAATACAGGCACTGATAGCCTAACTTCTGCTGAAAACACCAAAAAGAATATAATTTGATTGATCCATTAACCCAGGCAAAAGAGAAGGAGGAATTCAGATCAAGGAGCCACTAAACAAAGGGAGGTCAGAGGATACACAAAAGGAAAATGCTTCTTTACTACAAGGAAAGGGCACAAACCAACAGGAAATTACTAGCTTCACTAGCAAATTGTCGAGAGGAAAAAAAAATCCCTACCCAGGAGTTCTCAAAGATCATAGAGATTCACTGAGTTCCTAAAATTGAAATATTTATTTTATATTTGTAATTTGACCCAAATCAAGCAAATCAATTAGAATCCTGAAGATACTGGCAATTTATACATATTCACTTACTAATGTACCACGAAATACCAGCAATTTATACACATTTACTAATGTGCTATTTTCTAAATGTAGGTAACTGAGTTATTCTTAGCAGACTACTAATTCAAGGGCTGCTTTTACACCAGGAAAAACTATCCTGCATGGGCTAGAATTTTCCTCCCTCTCTAAGAAATCTCACCATATCACAGTGTCATTTCATTCTAAAAACATTCTTTGATACTCAAAAGTAGATAACCAATAAAAAGTAAATGATTAACAAAGACACACCAAAAAAATGAAGAAATCAAACACTTCCCCATGACATGATCAAACATCTACTTACCACAAGAATATCAGGGTCAATTTTGTGAACTTTTGCAAGGAAAAATCCTAGCAAGGTTCTTTCTGTTGCAGCAACCTCAACCTTAATATTCTGTTAAGATTAAAAAAAAAAATACAAGCGTCAGTATTTTAAAATACCAGATTCCTTACCTTCTTGCCCAACCAGAGTAAGATTTCTTAGGAGTAAATGTAATCATTCACTTCAAAATCAGACATAACAATAAAATTTCTGACTCCAGGTTTTGCATAGTAATAACTGTATAAAATCTTAGGATCTCATTCTTGTAATATACATATAAACCAAGCAAAAATTTAAGTGCTAAGCAACATCTAGAGCAGAAATGTCCTTCCACAGAAACATGTTTGTACACTGGACAAATTTTAAGCCATATAAATCAGAGTACCATTCAAGAACATTAGTTACTTTGCTATATAATACCTAGAAGAATTTGCTGTTTATGCATTTACCAAAGAAATCCCAAAGATTCTATAAACTAATCTCAAATAATAGTATGAGAACCAATAAATAAAAAACTAAAAATAAACAGATACTGAATAAGGCAAATGTCTTAAATACAAATAAAGCCTATCCTCACACAGAAGACCTCTACTTGGATTAATGGATCTCTATCAGGTACTCAAAACTGCTCATATTAAACCGCGTTTAAAACAAAGGTTGATGGCACTTATGTTTTCTATAACAAACTCAAGGTTTGAAAAATGTCCGTTTGACTTTAAGGGAATTTTCCTAGATCATTTTATGTGAATAAATAATTCAGGACAGGTCACACATGACAGTAACACAATAGTATACCCTACCTATAAGAAGTCAATTCACGTAATATTAAGTGAAACCTGACAAACTGCACCACTTAATTTTCTCAAGTGAAGATATTAACGAAATGAACCTACAATTGTTTCAACAGTATCATTTCAAAAAGTGAACAATATGCTAGTCAGAAACTACATTCTTTAGAGCAAATACATTCAATTTTTATGAAGAACACAGTTCATTATACTGCTTCCCTGCTATTTTTTAAGGGCTTAGGATACCAACTACACAGAACTTATTGGAGTTTTAAAAAAATTATTGATGCATTTAGATCAGCAAATATCTACCCTGTCATTTCATGGCCCTTTAACACCCACAGTATTCCCAGTTCTATATGGTTTCCCTCAAGTTGGGGAAGGACTCTACCCAATATGGTCCCAAAATACATCATCACTTTGGAAAAGCTTCCATATAAGCTAACTGAAGGGAAGTTTGAATGTATCCATGTCATAATTCTATTATCTTCAGAAACTAATTTAAGAATTATTACAGGTCTAGTCTTATATTCCTAATGAATTTTATCAAGTTAATGTACCAAGAATAGATTTTATTGAGTAAGATACAGAATAGATTGTTTCTACTAGTCCATTCTATTCTCCTATTCTCTTTCCAAACAAACAGATATCCAACATTTAAAAGGAATGAGTATTTACCTTTTTCTTAATGACTTCTTTGAAATCACACGGGAAAATACAATCCTTTGGTATAGACACAACTATAGGAAGGAAAAAAAGGACTCATCTTAGTCCAATTTCAGATTCTATATGCTTCTAAATGGAAATTGCTTTAAATATAAATTTCTTGTGAGCCCTAAAAAGTTAAGAAGGCCAAGATCTTCAGCCATATTGCTCGACTTGAAAACAACAGCCAACCAGAGACCCTTATACCCCTATAACTGTACAAAATGTTTTAATTAAAAACTTGCTTTCCAAGTTAGAATCAAGGATTATAATATTTTTCCCCCAAAGGAAATCCAATTACCACCAAAGCTTCAACCAAAATATAAAAGAGGAAATTAGTTCAACCTTCTCAAAGCGAAGCAGTACAGTAGACCAAGGCTTCCCCTTACTACACCAAAGGCTTGTCCCATATATGACATTCAGAGAGGGTAATAAATGTTTACTGAAATGACCTAAAAACTATTACGTTCCATTTATTTTCCAGGCTACTATCAGTATTTGTTTTCTCATTTAAGAGATAAAACTTCACAATAATCATACTGCATATTGTCCTCTCTGAGTATTTCTTGATACCACTTTCCTAATACCTAGAAAGACAGACACAAGAGCTGTCCAAAATAATTTCTGGTTCTGGACTAGAAAAAATTCCCAGGAAATATGAAACATCAAATCTTAACTTCCCACTTTCCTTTTAAACAAAATATTTAAACAACCAATCTCTCAACACGGAATGTCAGACTCTTCCTTGAAGATCAACTCACAAAGCACACATACCTCATTCTATGGAATTGTTGCACCCACTGAATTTTATTCATAACACAACTCAATTCCAGTTTAATATCACTAAGATGTCCACAAATAGGTAAAGATTCATTTATTCCTTGGCATTTTGCCTCATCACATAAACGGTTTTGCTCAATAAAACCCAAGTTTCCACAATTGAAAGTAAGCATCTTACTAAAATGCCCTAAGTACTCTTAAAAACAAGTTTCAAAAGACAAGTTACTGATTCAACTGGCAAAGAAAGTCAAACCAAAAAAGAATAAACCAAATTCTTAGCAAATCATCTTTTAAAAATACATACCACAGAAATGCGTCTGAAAGGGAGGCTTTGGAGGTGCTTTATCTAATGCAAAACTGTGATGAACCAAAGCTGCCATAGCAATAATCTGCAAAGAAAGGAGTGGGGACAATCAGATACCTACTGTATGTTCTACAGTACCACAAGAACTACTAAGAATGTGGAAACATTTTAATACATATAAATTCTTTTAACTTTTTAAAAAACATTTTTAAAGCTCTGACAAAGGGTTAGTATCTACAATATACCAAGAAAAAAAACCTGACTAAAAGTTGGGCGTGAAACTAAATAAAACTCTCAGAAGAAGAAATACAAATAGCTGAGAAGTATGTTTTCAAACGTTCAACATCCTTAGCTACATGGGAAATGCAAATTAAAACTATGATGTCCATCAACTGCTGAATGAATAATGAAAATGTGGTACATATACACAATGGAGTATTATAAAATTCCCAGGCAAATGGAGGGAGCTGGAAATAATGAATGAAATGACACAAACCTAGAACAACAAATACCACATGTTCTCTCTCATATGTGGATGCTAGCTTTGACTCTTTACAATGTGTGTTTAAGGTAGACTACCCATAGAAAGCAGGAAACTAGTTAGCAGCCATGGGTACAGGGATTTCGAGGAAATCAGAATAGAATTCAGGTGATGAAAGGGAAAGGGGGAATAACTAAACAGGAAGGATCAAATGTAGGAGGTAACGGGAGGCCAAGTAGAGGAAGTTAATTAACACTAAAGACATTTGAAAAACCAATACTGTAGAAGCTATCAAAAATAAAGCCCAGTGCCAGGTACAGGTTGACTCTTTTCAAGGTATTTGGTCAGTGGGATCCCATACCTCACCCCAAACATTACAGGTTATTATCAGTGATCTTGGATATACTCAAGAACTTGACAGTGAGACCCTATTACAAAAGATATCACATAGCTGAGTCAGAACACGAAGAAACTAAACTGGTACAAACTTTTCATCCATACAGGCTAGCTTTAATAATGCCAGAGGTTCTATTATGCTACCGGGAAAGAAAAGTATTAAACACTCTTATCCAGCTATGAACCAAGAAGCTAACAGCACAGAGGCCAGAAGTGAGTGTCCAGTTCCCTGGACTAGAGTTACAGACAGTTGTAAGCTGCCATGTGGTTGCTGGAAATTGAACCTAGGACCTCTGGAAGAGAATCCAGTACTCTTAACCACTGACCATCTCTCCAGAGCACCCCCGTCATCCCAGTTTATTTCTCAACAGGGTTACTGAGCACCTTGTCCTCTCTCTATAATGTCAACAAATTCAGTTAGATCAAAAAACCTGATCTAACTAGATTCAAATTCCTGGGACTATTTTAGATGTGCTACTAATTATTTCTATTAGAAGGTACACAAGCATGTATCATCTGTTTCTTTCTTTTTCAGGTATATTAGTGGCTACTGGTGATTATTACTGAAACCAGTCATTTTCAACCTTCCTAACGCTGTGACCCTTTAATACATTCCTCATGCTGTGGTGACCCTCAACCATAAAATTATTTTGTTGCTACTTCATAACTGCAATTCTGCTGTTAGAATCATAATGTAAATATTTGATATGCAGGATATCTGATATGCAATCTCCAAAGGGGTTGTGACCCATAGGTTGAGAATCGCTTAGACCCATTTCACTAGGAATTTCAAATTGGCAATTTTTGTTCATCATATACTAGAAACTTCTAAGAAGAGCAACTTCACATTTCAATTAGCTTGCTTCCAGAACTACTTAGCCCAGAAAAGTCAGGACAAATACTGATTCATTTATTTTCATGTTTTCAAATGAGTTTGTTCCCTCATAAAATGACATGGTATTATTTGACAGCACCATGAGGAATTTATGTTTCTGATGCTTTCAGGAATTATTCTTCTGATACTCATATTGTCCCATATTTTGCCAGAGAAAGACTTTTCATTTTATTTCCTGAGTCAGATGTTTCTTCAGTTAAAGTAATATTGCCCATGGTTTCTGATGTAACAAGATGTTCCAGGCTTATCTTACATATTCTCTGCTCTGAATCAGTCTTTTCTCCACAAAGCCCTATTTCCTTTCTGAAGAAATGGTATGTGGAAGCATCACTCTTGGAATAACTATGTCTCTTAATATTAACCAAGTACTAATTAAACCTTTCCTCAATACTTAATTATTAACTCTATTTACTATGTTAATTGTGATTTGAAAGATCAAGGCTGGAGGATAGAGCATAGTGGTAACTGAGCTAGCTTATTATATGCACTCAAGTCAATCCTCAACACTACAATAAATAAATACATAAGTACATACATAAATAAATGATCAAATTATATACTAAAAGAAAACAATGCCTAGATAGGTATCAAAAAACTTTAGAAGCAAACATAAAGAAGCTTTGATTAACCAAAGTAAGACAAATACATCCATGAAAAACAAGCTGGGTGGTATAGCAGTCCTATAGTCCTATAGTCAAAGATACTGGAGAGACTGGGGTGGAAGGACTTCATAAGGCCAGACATTCAAGACCTGGGCAACATAGTAAGATCCAAATGTGACAATAATAGTAATAATAATGAATGCCATAGATCAAGACTACCAAATATTCCACAAGTAACAAGACAGATGGTTCAGAGGGCAAAGGGACCTGACACCAAGCCTAACAAGAGTTTAATCTTTAGAACCAACATGGAAGAAAAAGAGATCTCCTATAAATTGTGCTCTGACCTCCACACAGATGTTATGACATGGGCATGCACACACACATGCACACACACACACACACACACACACACAAATTAAAAAAAATGTTGTAATTTGAAAAAATAAAAATTAATAGTATAAAACACAGGGACACTATGAACACATGCACTACAAACACATACAATCTACATGCAAAAGGTAAATTCAGAAACAAATAAAAATAACTGATGCTTTAAGTTCCCAACCTCTTACTCTGAAAGTCTACAATAAAAGTATTTAGCCTGTTGTTCCTGTACAAACTACTACAATGTAATCAAATGCCAGTTAATGAAGGCAATTATACAGAAAAATTTAACTCATAAATATGGTAAGAATTAGAAAGCCACCACTTTACAGCTCCTAGTGAAGTAAGAAACTCAGGCAAAAATAATCCACGTTAAAAAAAAAAAAAAAAACATTGGATCAGTGGCTTTCTCCTGGGATAAATGTACCAACCTTCTTTTCCCTGAGTGACATCTAGTAATGGCTGTAGAAAATTTTTGGTTGTTACAACTAGGAAAAGTAGTACTACTTGCATCTAATAGGTAGAGGCCAGAGATGCTATTAAATATCCTGTGGTGCACAGGATAGTGCTTGCCAACAAAGTACGTTCCAGCCCAAAACATTTCTAGTGCCAAGGTCAATAAACTTTATGGAAAGTCCATAGAAAAATGTATGCTGCCCACAACTTGAAGCCACTAATCAATCCCAGCCTCACCACAGTTTAACCAAGAATTATCTGCCTTCTGAAATGATCTAATATAAAGTACACCAACCATTTACCCATGAAGGATTCTGCATATAAAAGTTAAACTTGAATGTATTTGATACTTTAGTTAATGTGACTGACACACTTCAGCACAAAGGGCAGAACTAACTTTGGCAAGAAAGTAAATATTTCAGGCCCTTTCAAACAGCATGATCTGTCATAACTACCTGAATGTTACTGTAGTATAAACCTGAAACCATTCATTCTGTGTCTCAATAAAGTTTTATATGTAAAAACAGGTGGTAGGCTGACTTTAGCTCACAGGCTACTCTCTGTTAGCACCAGGTATAGATTCCTAACAGGAGCACAACAAACATAAACAGAAAATGGGACTTCCTATGGAATCATTGTCTGTGATTGTTTAACTATTCATTATCAGTGGACAAAACTCAAGGGAGATAAGTGGAAGCTATTGTCATTTAAAAAGAGATTCAAGAGGTATAAAACTTAAACATGCATCTATGAAATCTATTGTATAAATCTGAATTCAAACAAATCATCTTTAAAAAACATCATGAAACAGACTCTTTCCAGTATGTGCTAGAAATAGTAGACTATTATCAAGGAATTGTAAGTTAATGTTACTAAGTGTGCTAATGGTGTTATGTAAGAAAATGTGCATTAAGTAAGGGCTAGGGAGACGTCAGTCAATTAAGTTCTGGCAGGCAAGGGTGAGGATTTGAGTTTGATTGAAAACATCCATATAAAAAGCCAGCTGTGGGTCATGCATCTGTAAACTCAGTGCTAGGCAGGTCTCTGAACCTCCCTGGCCAGCCAGAATTAACAGGATTGATGAGCTTCAGGTGCAGGGAGACTTTTTCTCAACAAAGTACAGAGAGCAATCAAGTTAAAAGCACACAGCGCTGCCCTCAGGCCTTCAGGAGCACAAAAATGTATGCATACTTGTACACAGTCTTACTAACAAATACATACACTACAAACACACATAAAGAAAATGTGAGTATTTTAAGAGAAGTATACCAAAGTATGCAGGGGGGGTGGGAAATGACACTTTTTAAATATTTAAGAAGGGAAAGAGGGATAGAAACATGTGTCACAAAAACATTGCTAACTGCTAACATGTGACTGGCATAAGGAGCTCATTATATTATTTTCTCTATCTCTACTTGAAAAACAAAAATCAAAATATATCCAGTAATTTAAATCCTTTTAAAAGATGTGTAATACCAGGCAAATCCAAGTCATTCTCTAAAACATAACTTAATGCCAAGTTAGTATCTTTTCCCCTCCAAAAAGAACAAACAACTTCCTTTTGTAAGAAAGCTGTACAAATTCAGGCAAGTATTGTATCTAAGGCGTAAATAAAAATCTGTCAGTTTTTCTTTACCTCATGTTGATGGTTCTGTACATTTTGCATTGTCTTC
Source organism: Tokudaia tokunoshimensis (assembly GCA_036184795.1). Lineage (NCBI taxonomy): Eukaryota > Metazoa > Chordata > Mammalia > Rodentia > Muridae > Tokudaia > Tokudaia tokunoshimensis. The sequence continues at coordinate 52,108,378 of BTHU01000023.1, forward strand.
ATGCTGAATGACATCACCACAAGTGGAGGAGGACTCACATCCTTAATTGCACTCACCAGGTCTGGTTTCAAAGCCATTGCCTCAAATTTACACCAACTGATTGGCTGATTCAAGAGTTCTGAGAAAGAATAGATACAACACATCAATAACTTACTGAAAAATAAACTATGACATTTTTGATTAACAGAGATATTCTTCAAAGCTATCCTCTAATAAGAATGAGATTTTGTAAAATCTAACTAAATATAAGCCACATCAGTGGGCGGTATGCTAATCTTGGTGTTTGTGAATATACCTATGTTCATTTGGTGGGGGGGGGGGTGAGGCCAATATCTTTTATAATTGTTTTTAAAGACTCCAAGATCAGCTTTAAAAATAATAACTGTTTTAGAGGAACTAAAAACATTTTTAAGAGATGAAGACAAAACAGTATCCTAGATACAAAGTGCTAAAAAAAGTTCAGGTAACAGCCAAAGAGTCCTCTCTACATTAGGCTATGATTTTTTTTTCTCCCCTCCAAAGGTCAGCAGTTCACTCTGGAGAACAACTGAACCACATCAGCCAGGCTAAAACATACAAATAACATAATAAGGGATGCATCCCCATGCCTGCACTAAGGTCTTCTTCGGACTAAATTGGCATGTATTAGAGAGAAAGAGATCCAACCAAGTGTATTAGCTATAATCACGAGAGGAAACCCTTCAACAAACAAACATAAAAAAGAAAAAACATCAAAATAAATAGACCAGCTGGGCAGTGGTGGCGCACACCTTTAATTCCAGCACTTGGGAGGCAGAGGCAGGCAGATCTCTGAGCTCAAAGCCAGCCTGGTCTATAGAGTGAGTTCCAGGACAGCCTGGGCAATACAGAGAAACCGAAACCCTTATCTCGAAAAACCAATAAATAATAAATAAATAAACAGACAGACAGACAAACCAATTCTTTAACTTCCCTTTTAAAAAAAAATCTAAAGGGAGTCTTGTTGTAGTTAGTAGCCAATTAATCTCTACTCAAATTGACCCAGTGTTGGCAGCACATTCATCGCTACCAGTCCCAATGTTCTGGGTTCCCAAATGAAAGACACAGACACACACATAGCCTTATATTTTAATATGCCTTAAACAGCTCAATGGCTGGGCCACTTCTTAACCTCCACATGGCTAACACACTCTCCCTCTGATATTCTTGAGTTATTACTTACTAAAAACTGTATTTCACCTTGGCTACCCTGAACCTAGGCCTGCAGCGCTCTCGAGTTGAGTTCCCCGGCACCTACATCATGGCTAGGTTCTGTGTCCAGCATCTCTCGGGCCTGGTAGGAAACTCCTGAGGTAGGAAACTTGCATGGAGGTTAAGAAGTTGCCCAGCAACTGAGCTGTTTAAGGAATATTAAAATATAAGGCTACATTTGTGTGTGTCTTTCATTCAGGAACCCGGAACATTGGGACAGGTAGCAAGAAATATGTCCATTGGCGCTGGGTGGATTTGAATAGAGTTAATTGGCTACTGCAACAGGGTCTCATGGAAATCCCCAAATAACCCAGGTTGTTACTAAGACAAAAGGTTGCTCTCTGCAAATTGGCTTGGGGAGAGGGGACTCTGGCAAGGACAACACCCACCCTACTCATTGTAGTGACTTTGGTGTAGGAAGGTACTCAGTAGGCTACCTATGGAAGCCAACCCAACCATAAAACCTTTGACTTACAATCTGTCCTGCCTGAAAATAAGCTAGTGCAATAGTGGCACCGAACTTGTAGGAGTAGCCAACCAATGTCTGACTTTTCTTAAGGCCTACTCCACACCAACATTGCTTCAGTAACCAAGAACCAGAGACTAGATACCCTAGAGACCTAAGGTAAAACAAACCACCACTGGTGTTTTATTTTTAAAAGGTGTTACTAAAATGACTCCTAATCTGGACATCATCATAGGCTTGGCTTCCTTCAGCAGCAGATGGGAACAAGTGCAGAGACCCACAGCCAGACATTATGTGGAGAGAGCATAAATGGGTAGTCTTCATCAAATCCCTCCTCTCAGACTTCAGGAAATCCCACAGAGATTGTAATAGCCAGAGGGGATAGAAGACATCAGTAGAAGGCCTTCTGAATCAATTAAGGAAGGCACATGAGCTCAGAGACTGAAGCAACAAGCACAGGGCCTACATAGGTCTGCACTGGGTCCTCTGTGTTTATATTAGAATTTAGATTAGTATTTTTATGGGACCCCTGACTGTTGTAAAATGAATGGGTCTTTGATTCTTGTGCCTGCTCTTGGGACACTTCCTCATGTTGGGTTGCTGTGTCCAAAGTCAATGATAGTTTTAGCTTCATCTTATTTTCATTTACATTTTGTCATGTTACACTGTTATCTCTTAGAAGCCTATTCTTTTCTAATAACAGAAAGAATGGATCTGGAGAGGGAAGGTGATGAGAAACTGGGAAAGTAGAAGAAGGGGAAAATATAATCAGGATATATTATATGAGAAAAGATTCTATTTTCAATAAAAGGGAGGAAAGTGAAAAGAAATGTCAGGAATCTACTTAGCATTTTTCCTTACGTGGATTTTTTACTTCAAGCCAACAAGGTCCTTTGATCTTCCTATTCATCAAGAACAGTTCCAGGCTAGACGTGTTAGTTCCAAATACATGAGAAAATGTTTCTCCTTTCAAATTCTGTGGGAGCTGTGGCACTTCTGCCTAAAGAAGAAAATTTTGTTCAAAACCATTACTTCACATTTTCCAGTCTATATCTGAAAGAAACAAAGCCTCTATGGAGTAACAGAAGAACCCCTTTGATATATATGAAATGTAATTTGCTACAAATGAAATCTGAAACAATTCACAGTGGGAAAGAAAAACAATTCATGACAAAATAATGCATCTTGATGACACCCATTAGAAGAAAAATAGGACAAGAACTCCCCCAAAAGAGAATTTCTGTCCAGAGCTGTTCTGCCTCACTGATAAAGAATAGCCAATTAGAAGAATGGCTATTCATCACGCCATTAGAAGAATGAAAGCAATAGAGTGGGACTCACTGAAAATGCTTCCATATTGTTTTTCATCACCACTGTCAAAAAATTTAGAAAAAGTTTCCCTTTTCCAACATTAGGCTCAAAACACCAGAACAGAGGTAAAAGGGTTCCAGTTCAGTTAATTAATATCCAGAGATGACTTCACCTCTCAGAGGAGCAAGAACGGCACTGCAGAAGTGCTAATGCTCACCTCTCATATTTTCCTCTGCTCCCAAGACACTTCAGCAAACTAATGATATTCAACTCTATCATGCACTATTATCTATTCCACTTGACAAACAGTTGTACTGTTTCTACTTACTTATTTGAAGATGTATACTTGAAAGGCAGTATAACCTATGCTCTATTACTTAATTTTATCCATTTCAATTATTCATGAACTGTGGGATTCAGGAACCCTACCAAAATTCAGAACTGAAAGTCAGCTGAAGGTTCAAAGATTGAAAAATGTCATTCTAAACCAAACCCCATAGTTTTCTTTGACTTACCGAGTATCTAACTTCCAAGTACTCAGATTTTTCTGGAACATCAGGTATCTCAAAAGCATAGTTCTTTTCCACTATCTGGGTAAGCAGATATTTAAAAAATAACAATAAAAACTTTGCAAAATTAATTCAGCCAGTATGATCTACATATAACACATGTTCCCATATTTAATCATCAGGAATCTAGCATCCTAACAGAATATAAACAAAACAAAGAGGTATCTTTTCTCCTTTCAACTAATACTAAAACACCTAGTGACAAAAGAAAATACTAAAAAACACCTCTTGAACACTAGAGAGCATAAATGGTTGCATGCAAGGGGAACCAAAAAAATTTATTTCTTACATTGCTACTTTTGAAATTAAACAACTGCATCTTACTGGAAAAATGAAATCGAAATTATAAATTCAGCTCATATTTAGTGAGTATCAGCTATCTGTCCAAGAATACTCCAGTATGAATTATCACCTAATATGAATTAAGCAATTTTAACTCTTTCTGCAACTTCTGCAATATGGCCCCTATCTCAGCACAGAAAAGTGCCCATACTTCCACCCAGTTACACACTAGTACACAACAGTGCAAAGCCTTGAAAGTACAAGCAATCCAGCTCCAGAATCTATAATCTTTACCATCATAATACACTTCTTCTGAAGGTTGTTTTGGAGTTTGTTACTGTCTGTCTATCTGCAGTGACAGTGATCAAACCTGGGGCTTTGTAAACTATTCCTGGAATTTTAAAGATATTACTCTCAATTTCAAGCTCAAATAATTAAGTGTGATAGCCTCTTTAGCAACTCATTCCTACCTTTATTACAATTGTTTATTGCCAGTATTTTTGAATGGACTACAGTTGCCATATTATAGCCAAAGTCATCAATAGCATACCAAAATCAAGACAATATACAAGTCACAGGAATAGAACATTTCCATTCTACTAGAAATAGCATTACAGGCATGGAGCTTTAACAGCAAAAACATTACTCAATCCTCTTAAAAGAATGCATTGGCAATAACTAGTATAAACAAATCAGAATAGATTCTTCTCCATTCCAGAATAGGAACACGGAATTCTGCAAGTTGATATTGTGCAAGCTGTTGGGGGCAACTAGCTACAAATCATCATTCTATTCAAATTTATGACCATTATTTCATAAGTGATTTTTTTAAAAAGTACTTTTATAAATCTAATATGCTGCTTTTTCATTTGTACTTATGAAATTTCAATTTAATGAGTTATAACTATGCAGAAGATATTCTGCATGAATGTGCAATAACTATTTGGCAAATCAGGAAATAAAGAAGAACCAGAAAACAATATAGTATTGAATACAAACCTTGGACTTGAACTTCATTATTTTATATTTTGCTGCAATTTTTGAATCAAATTCTTCATAAACATCCTTCATTGTAACTGGAGTTGCTGTTTCTTTCCCTGTGTTTAGGTCAATTTTCTGTTCTCCCATGCAGAGAATGAAGGGAAAAGAGTATAATAAGTCTTCTCAACCACAAAAAAAACAGAAGCCTAAATCAACTTTCACCTCCACTCATTATAACATCAAACTGGCAGAATATTACAAAGGAATGTAAAGACACAAACCTAAGAAGTATACTAAACCCAATGCCAAGTCCCCCCAGTGCATTATAAAAGGTAATCAGAATAAAGATGACCACGCCTCCAAGATGGAAAAAACAAATGTTTTAAATTCTGGCCCAGAAGCTTGACAGCTCAATTGAGATGGAGAGTGGCAAGGACTGGGGCTTAGAGGGATTAGAGATGTTAAAAGCTCAGACAAAGAGGGGGAAGGAAATGGAAACTATTCTGTTAGATAGCCATGGAGATGTTACTGCTGCCTATGGAGCAAAATCATGAAAACTGAGTCAAATGCCATGTCACGTTTCAGAGTAAGAAAAACGAAAGCATCACATATATTTTAAACACTTATTATTTTTAAAACTACATCTATGAAGCCGGGTGTAATAGCACACATCTTTAATCCTGGCACTCCTGATGCAGGGCAGATCGGTCTCTATGAGTGCGAGGCCAGCCTGGTCTACAGAGTGAGTTCCAGGACAGCCAGGGCTACACAGTGAGACCCCCATTTTGAAAACAAACATAAAAAAATGTATGTTGATGTATGTATCTATGTATATGAAGGTGCCAGTGCAGTCTAGAAAGGGTGTCAGATCTCCGGGAGCTGCAGACTACCTGATGTGTGTACCAGGAACTCAACCTGAGTTCTCTAGAACAGTTCACCTCTAAAAGCCAACTTTCCAGCCCTCAGCATTATATATATTTAAACTTTTATTCTGTCAAATTGAAAAGCTCAGTTATACTACATTTCTTCATTTTCTCCACCCCTAAAAGAGTTGCTGATGAGTGAATGGTCAGTAGGTAGAACTAAAAAGATTAGGGGATGTAGAGAATTCCTATCCTACAGAAAAGTAGGATAGCAGAACACAGAATGTATGTCACACAAAACTGCTCAGATTAAAAGGTAATCACTGACATTTACCATTTCACGGGGCAGGAAGTAGAGTGTGCGCTCAATATTTTTCACCATAACACAACAGCTCACATGAGTTTTGGCTGATTCAATCCATACTTTGCCAAACAGAAAAACCACACCTGAAAAACAAAAAGAGAAAACAGAAAATAAAAAGCTTTCAAGTACATCAAATTAAAGGAGCTATTACAAAGGCCCAATGAATGTGTTCACATATTTATACCTTTGTGGAACTAATTTCCACCCAAAAGATACACCTGCTCCCCACTCCCAAAAACCATTCAATGTTCTGTACTTATGGCATATACACCAACATAATGGTACAAGCTGTGGTTACAGAAGAATGTAGCAAAATAACTAACTTGGTATGAATACTTCCACTAGAGCCAGAATTGCCAAAATTGAAAGAAACAAAGTATTTTCCAATAAATCTACTTAAAACCTCTAATGAGAACTTAGAAGCCTGAATATAGTATTTTAAATTATTCAGCACTTAAATTTACTGCTGAAAACCTATTAAGTGTGCATAAGAACAAGTATATTAGTATTTTTCTTTATGTAAAATTATACTTGGGGAAAGCAGTTTATATTTCCTACCTATTATTCTAGATAACATTAGTCTCAGGATACAATTCTACTATAATCTATTTTAAGCTTACTAAAACAAAATCTAGCTAGTTCATATTTGTGTTCCTTTCTATTCACCAGGTAATCTAGATCACCAGGTAATTAATACTATAGCAGTAAAAAATGCCTTTGCAGACATCAAATCACTGTTCATGAAAGCTGGCCATCATGGAAGAAAGTCAAAGACTTGATAGTCAACTGAAGAGATGGTCAACTTTGCAAAATCCCAGGCTCCATGAATTATAAGTAATCAACACAGCCACACACACACACACACACACACACACACACACAGCCGTTGATCTTAGATACTAAGGAAATCTGAAACATGGTTACTTTATTGTTCACAAGGCCAATTACCCTAGTTTCACAAGACAGCTCATCAGTGTTTTCTCTTGTCACTGATTCCGGCAGAAAGAAAGAAGACTGTCTTAAGGGTTTTCATTTCTGCAGATGATTAAAACTCTTACAAGAGTTGTGTGATTTTCAACAAGGAGGTGGGGGTGGGGGGCTAAGTGAGGAATATAAGGAGAGGGAAAGGGGTGCTGAGGATGATTTAAAGAAAAAAATTCAGAGTAGCACAGAAAAATAAAAGTCATCCTCACAACAGTTAAAGATGAAAAAAAAAATTCCATGCAAAGAAAAATAAAGACCCTAATATTGGATTCAAAGATTCAAATAGCTCATTTTACAGTCAAACTAATATCACACTTCATGTAACACATTTGACACTGTTTATGCCTCATTTGCCACAAAAAGATCATGGTAAACAAAGATTACATTCCCCCCAAAGTTACTAGCTGAAACCAGGTGCAGTCAGGATTATTCAACCTTGAAAAAGTCATAATGAAGACAGGATATGTTCCGATATGCAAGAGTAAGATTCTTTTCATAATTATGGTTCATTCAGCAATAACTGACTGACTTAGAATCTGGAAGAGAGTGAGCAACAATAGCGGGGTCTTATGCATACTCTGTTCTTATTAGCAGCATTGACTTCACGAAAGCTCAGTGATCATTACCAACTATCATGTTGAAACTGCTCAACCCCCCGAAGATTAAAGCTTTTAAAAGCTATTTTATTTAACCCATTGGCATCATAAACAGAAAAATATGCCACTGCAGAAGACACACTTTGAGAACTGCCACAGAAGAAAGTGGACTGAGAGTGATAAGCCAAGACCTATGGCAGGAAAGGACTAAGGGTACTTTGGTTTTGGAACCTCAGTTTTCTAAGAGAATAGTCTAGATAATTTCTGAGGCCTTCTCGTGAACTAGAAATTTCCTCCTACCTCAGCATTTGGATAATGGAGCAGTAAGAGTCTCCCATTGTTTAAAATAATGGTGAATTAAAGTAGGTAAGGGGTCTCGGGTCTATAGTTTTACCTACTCGGGAAGCTGAGCTGGAAGGTTTCTTGGGCCCAGAACTTTGAGGTCAGCTTGAGCAACACTGACCTCAAAAAAATAACTACAAAGTATGTAATGTAGCTCAGTGGAGGAGCATGTGCCTGAGTTCAATCTCCAGCATGACCAAAAAGGTTTGCAGTATTGGCCAAAAAGTCTGTGGATAACGAGGGTCTATAACCAAGTCATCTTGCCCTAGCTTGAGCTTGACTTTAACTGCCTAAAACATTAAGATAAGGCCATGTGCTACTTAAGTGATTCTCCAAGAGCATATAAATATTTGCTAAGAAGTATATTAATGTCTGACAAGTCCCCCCAGAAACCACTGACAGTTTTCTACGTGATATTCAGTTATCTTTATTTAAATCAGGTCTCCAAGTCAAATGAATGGCTAGTCATCCTTCGTACACACTCACTTTAGCAATATATAGTTATGCTCTCTAGTATTATTGGATTCAGTCTCCCGGAAACCACTTTGAAAAATACAGCTTGTATCTACCACAGATCCCAAGAGATCTAAATGCAGACAATTCTACTTCAGGTGTTTTATATTAATCAGACAGACCACACTGACTCTGACTATACTGACTCTGACCCTTTAACAAGGATTACTGGATTATACTGGACCCACAGGAAATTATCTCTTAATTTAATCAAATCTATAGTCTGTTTTTCAGATGCCAGTATGCAAATCTTTTTTAACATTTACATATTGGGATGGGATACAGATGCCAGAACACAACTTGCAGGAGTCAACTTTCTCCTTTCACCATGTGGTTCTATCATGTCACCAGGCTTAGCAGCCTTTACCTGCTAAGCCACTTCACCAGCCCCTGTACACAGACAACTTTGAGAACAGTGTCCTTATACTACCTAAAACACCTCAGTTCCACAAAGCTAAATTTCCCAACAGATCATAAGAGAAAATACAGAGGGCGTAAACCATGGGACTAACAAGGGCAGTTAGCTACTCAAATGCAGTTCTCATATCCACAGCTAAGTCATTTGAGCCAAAGGCCAAGCAGGATTCATTTAATGAACCCTGGCATGTCAAAAGTTATTTTCCCTCCGATTTATGAGTAAAAGAACATCATGACCACACTCCAGAAGACCCAACAAGCAGCTGAGTCAAATACAAATATCTGCACCCAACCAATGGACAGAAGCTGCTGACCATTGTGAATTAATTAGGGAAAAGCTGAGAAGGAGGGTGACACAATTAATCTGGACCCCTGAGATCTCTCAGACACTGAACCACCAACCAGACAGCATACACCAGCTGATATGAGGCCCCCAACACATATATAGCAGAGGACTGCTGGGTCTGGACTCAGAAAGATGTGCCTAACCCTCAAGAGATTAGAGGGCCCAGGGAGTTTAGAAGTTTGGTGGGGTGTAGGATGGGGACATCCTCGTGGAGACAGGGTGGGAGGAGGTATAGGATGTGGAATAAAATCTGGAGTGTAAATAAATAAATAAATAAATAAAAAGAAAACAAAAAAGGGGGAAAAAAGAAAAAACACATTTCCACTACTCCATTTGGGGATAGTTTTTAAATTCTTTTATTATTATTATTACTTTATTTATTTATTATATGTAAGTACACTGTAGCTGTCTTCAGACACTCCAGAAAAGGCTGTCGGATCTCATTACGGATGGTTGTGAGCCACCATGTGGTTGCTGGGATTTGAACTCAGGACCTTCGGAAGAGCAGTCAGTGCTCTTAACCACTGAGCCATCTCTCCAACCCAGTTTTTAAATTCTTAAAAAGTTAACCTGATGAACTAGAATAAGACGGTCCAACCTGGTAGCAGAGATGTAGACACAGGAACAGATATCTGTTCAGCTCAAAAAGGACCTTCTCAGACCTTCTCTATGTTCAAAATAAAATAATATACCCCTAAAATCACAATGGTGTTCTGAGCTACTCTTGGGTGATTTTTTTTCCTCTACAAGAAGGAACAGCAACATCCATCACTGGAAGTTCAGGACTACAAATTCTTAAAGAATGTTCTCTTTGTTCTGTTGTTGGGCAGTCATTTTAACCAACCTGTTCCTGGCATTCACAGAATCAGCTCATTAGAATGACCAGCAGGGGTGGTGCACACCTTTAATCCCAGCATGTGTTGGCTTGTATATGCTCAGCACAGGGAGTAACACTATTTATTAAGAGGTGTGGCCTTGTTGGAATGGATGTATCACAGTGGGGATGGGCTTAAATACCCTCAACCTAGCTTCCTGGGGGCTGAGTATTCTGCTAGCAGCCTTCAGATGAAGATGTAAAACTCTCAGCTCCTCTTGCACCATGCCTGCCTGGATGCTGCCATGTTCCTGCCTTGATGATAATGGACTGAACCTCTGACCCTGTAAGCCAGTTCCAAATTAAATGTTGTCCTTGGTCATGGTGTCTGTTCACAGCAGTAAAACCCTAACTAAGACACAGCACTTGGGAGGCAGATGTCTGTGAGGGCTAGGCTAGTTAATTAAAGAGTCAAATTAATGTCTGATTTTATTAGAAAAACAAAGCCAATCAGTATCACTAAAGTATTTAAGGGAACAGGTACTACACTCTGTAATAAAAGTCTAAGATTACCTTAGGTTTGATTACCTGGTTGGTTGTATGGATCTTCATAAGCATCCAGCCAATAAAACTGAAACACTTGTTCATCATCTGCCCCTTTTACCAATGGGAGATGATTGGAATCTACTTGAACTTCCTGAGGTATGCTTTCATCCTCCTGATCAATGTCCCAACAAGACACATCTGGGAGGAAACTTTCTCTGTAGAAATCACATTTTCAAAAACTTTATAAAAGCCAACAGAGTAATTAAGATCACTATGTTTCAGAACAATCATAAAATGCACTTACAAGTAAGATGTGGCTCCCCTCTCAGGATCTGCCTCATGTTTCACCCTTTCTACTGGCTCATTCTCTTGGTCCCAAGTCTTAGCAGTCACAGGCTCCTCATCTACCTTCTCTGTGTCCATGAGCTCATCAAAGTCACCATCTTCAAACTCCATTACCCCTGGCTCCTGCTCATCTTCTGGATACTCTGGCTGAGCCAGCTCTCCTGTAGACATCACCATATAATCCCATCACATGTTACAAAGCTGACCCAACATTGAAATAACAGCCTTTCCTACATTATATTTGCATTTCTCTTTAAACTTCATCTTGGATGCTTTCAACCTTTACTACTATAAATTCAATCTATCATGCTCGGATTGCCACCTTCAACATCTCCCTGTTTCACCAAGCTCCCATGTGTGGCAGTTGTTGCTCAACAACTTGCACTTTTGCCTAACATGAGACTTACCAGCAAATTCAGCACATTTAAGAGGAATGGGAGTTAACAGAGGCTCATTCGTGAGGACAAGGGAAGCAGGTTTTCCTGAAGGAATTGCCTGTAAATGTTTTTAAGTGTTTAGTCAGTTAGAGCTGCATACTAAAAATACTTAACTGTCCTGCCCTGACCAAAGATAATGACAGTTCGCACTTATAAAAAGAGTTTATGTATTATTAATGTAATGGCTTCAATTATTTTACTGTTACCTGGATTTACACAAAAAAATACTTGTTTCCAGGAAGAAAATTATTGCATTTAACACAGTTGTAATACCTATAATAAACATGTACTAGTTACTACAAAATCTACTATGAAAAGCGCAGGCACGTGCTATTTTTGAAATACATGAAACTATATATTGAATGGCAGTTCTAATTTAAAAGAAACAAAACAAATTCAAAAGCATCTCCTTCATATAGGCAAATAAATTTAAAGCAGAACAACAAATCAAGGAGGGTATTTCTGACTTTACCTTAGGGGTGTGCACTGAAAAAGGATTGAGCAAAGCTCCAGCTCTTTTTTTCTTTGGTATCAATACAGGTGGTGGAGCTATTTGAGCTGTCTAAAAGCGAAGGGGAAGACACAGTCACTATCGTGCCTGGTTTACCACATAATAGACAAAAAGTACATTTCTGCTCTCATGCCCAATAAGTAAAGCATTTTTCCTTCCCTGCCCCCCCCCCCCCGAAACAGGATCCAGGCTCATGCACTGCAGTTACTATAGCAACAATACTACAGAAATCACTAGAAAACCAGAATAGATATTTAATCCATTCCTAATTTTTTCTTTCAAAAATTTAACATACTTTCTTCACTTACCCTTCTAGGTATTACATTTAACATCCAACAAAACAGAACTACATGTATTGGTATTAGCCGATTAATCTGTAGTCCCTTAGAAAGTATAAATAAAAGCTTAGTCTTTATGATGTATGGACAATTCTCAAATTCAGTGTAACGGAGCCTGTTTGAGTTCTATCAAAGGCAGCTCACTTACTCTTCCTTCACTCCCACTCAGAATTCAGAACGGGGTTCTCATGCCCAAGTATGCAGATTGACAGGCTTCAATCCATTTACAGAACATACACTATAGCAACTGAATACAAGCAATGAATATTCACAGAACTGACTCGTGGGTGTATTCTTACTACTTCCAATACACACCCACACAGCCCATCTACTTAATCTTAGAGCATAACAGTTGGAAACTCCTCACCTAAAATGGTGAGAAGAAACCTCAATAAGAAGAAACTAATATAAGGCCTTTTGTTTTCTTTGTGTGGGGTTGGGGGTTTGTGTGTGTGCATGCCTGGTGACATTCCAGTACTTTTCTTTCCAGTGATAGTCTTCTTTGTATAATTAGTAAACTGTTTGTTTAGCCTATGTTCCCTGTGTATTTTACTACTATTTCACTTACCTCAGTGTTCAGATCCTGTAGAATGTCACCTAGGAGATCATCCTTGGACAAGTCTACTGCTTTCTGTATATTATTTAAAAAAAAAAAAAGCTCAAATGAGCACATTCTAGATTGAACTTTCACTATCAGTCCTTCAGTGCACACTCTCATCTACTATTCAGACTTTAACAATCATTTGTACACACTCAATTTTTAAATTTATACTTTCAGCCTCTATTTTCATCTTTACTCTGAGATTTTCTGGCTTGTCACTAAAATTAAACATACTGTCATTGCAGCTTTTCTATTCAATTTTCTTTTGTCTCCTAAGTTCAAACCACTGAGGTATCTATATTCATATAATACCTAAATTCATCTTACTAAGTGCAGTTCATAGAATGTTACTCAAACATGTATTCAACACATACCATTTGTGCAACGAAAGATTAAATTCATTTCACAGAAGGAAACCCCACTTTATATAAGGAAACATGAAACTCACATCTGTAGTTTTCTTCCCAGCACTAGCAATGAACATTGCCTTGATATTGTTTGGTTTTGTCACTGAAGGTTTCTTTACATCCTTCCTGTCCTTTCTGTGTGCTTTGCCATCACTTCCTATTGAAAAAGAAAGTATTTAGGAACATACACTGAATGGAAAACTAAAGCCTACTATACTCATTCATTGTGTAAGAATTTAAGAAGAAAATAAATTACTAATTTGAAATACAAAATTGGGAAATTCTGCACAAAGTACATAGAAAAGAATCTTTTAAATGGGATCAATTGAAAAAGATCTCAGGGCTAAGTTATAAAAAAGCAATGAAATATACTGAATTAAGAAATATCATGGAGAACTGGGTGTGACTAGTTACTGTGAATGTGAAGCTTTCGGAAAGTGAAGGGATAGTTGTTTTTGTGCTTCCTACAAAACTAACACTATACAACTAGTCTGCAGCCATTAACAACTGGACACATGCTCTATGCTGTATCAAGCTGAACAGCACAAGCTCACTTGCTCATCCCATGAGCACTTTTGTCTTCTGTCTTCCCATGTGGGCATGACTAAATCACCTATGAACTTTCCTAATACTGTCCACTTTAATATCACTTTCTGATTCATTCCAAAATAATGTAAATCTTAAGAGAAACTGGAATGACTAATTAAAACAGTACAGTAGCAATATACAGACTAGATGACACCGACATAGAAAAGTCTAAAGGTGCGACTCTATGAGAAGCCCATATACACAGTTGAGTATGTCTTACTCTTTCCAAATACCTTGCTTTCTACTAATTCCTGTTTTTAATAGTAAAATTTTCTTTTAATAATCTCTGCTTCATAAAAAGTCTAAAGAACAACCAAATCACTTATGAAGATTTACTAAAGGTGGCTACTCAAATTACTTCATTTGTCAATAAGCAGTGTCCACTAACCATTTTAGAGCATTAAACAGTATTAACACCAACATGACAAATTTAAAAATAAAATTACAAAAGTATTTTTTAAAGTATTTTTAGGAATTTAAAAGTATTTTTAGGAATTGCTCAAATTTTAATATTATATTTTATAATTTTTTGAAATTTTTTTGTTTTTGTTTTTTCAAGACAGGGTTTCTATGTGTGACTCTGGCTATCCTGGAACTCTCTCTATAGACCAGACTCAGAGATCAGGCCTGGAACTCAGAGATCCACATGCGTCTGCCTGCCCAGGGCTCGGATTAAAAGCATAAACCACCACACCCGGGCAAAATTTTCCTGTGTATACAATATACTTTGAGGACATCTATGCCTCAACTCCCTTGCCCCAACTTTCCCCTAGCTCTCCAATACAGCTCTCCCAATTTCCTTTCCTTTTCTACTATAACCACTGAGTCCAATTAGTGCTGCCTATATGTGCATCAGTATGAGACCATCCATTGGAACAGACTACCTACCCGGAGCCAATCCCTAAAGAAAGTGAGTCTCCCTCCCTCAGCACTCATCAACTGCCAATAGCTCCTCAGTTAGGGGTAGTGTAGTTTTGAAGGTTTTGCTGTGGGTGGTAGTTTGGTTTTGGTTTTGTGTGTTTTTGACTTTTATTGAAAATAGATTCTTCCCTCATAATAAATCCCAACCACAGTTTTCTCCCTCCACTCCTCCCACCTCCTACTACCTCCCCTCTCCCTCACATCCATTCCCCCTTTTTTCCTATTCAGAAAAGAGCAGTCTTGCAAGAGATGGCAGCCAAACAGGACAAAGAGAAGATGCAATAAGACAAGGCAAAGGCCCTCCTCCTATAGAGGCTGACCAAGGCAGTCCAACAGAAGGAAGAGTCCCAAGAGCAGTCAGAGATACAGCAGCCCCTACTGTTAGGAGTCCCACAAGAACACCAAGCTAAGAGCCATAGCATATATGTACACAACCTGTGCAGAGCCACGCAGGAACCGTGCTTCCCACTTCAGTCTCTGTGAGCCCATGTGAGTCCTGCTTAGGTGATTCAGTGGGCCATGTTTTCTTGGTCCTCAATCCCCACTGACTCCTACAATCTTTCCCCCTCTTCTCTGGGGTTGGGACCCAAAGGAGACCTTAATTCTTTGTAACCTACATATTGTAAACACTGTAATTCAAAAATCTACTTGTAGAAAAAAAAGTAATAAATTTTAAAAAACAGAAAAGGTTTCTTCAATATGTATCATGGATAAAGGATAAATGAACTTAAGGCCAAAATTCAAGAGAAAGTGATCAATAAACACAAATTAAATTTTACTTAAAAATCCTCATCTTCATATATAAAACTGTAAATGAAAATTACAGAGATATTACTTCTCACAGATCATAGTACCAAAATCTCAAAAAGCTTGACAATACATTGTTAGCAAGACTTTGAGAAAGCAGACATTTATACACTGTTAATGAAAATGTATAATTCCTATGAAGACCGTAAATTGCGCATAGTGGCTCAGGGATATAATCCTAATACTCAAGAAGCCGGGACTGGAGGACTCAAGAACCTGAGAGAAAAGGATCTTGAGTTCAAAAATAGTCTGTGCTAACTAGTGAGTGTCTAAGTATTAAAAAAACAAAAAACAGAGGTTAAGAGATGGATTAAAGGCACTGACTGTTCTTTCAAAGGACCCAAGTTAAATTTCCAGCACTTACAAGATGGCTCACAGCCATCTGTATAACTCTAGTTCCAGGGAATCCTATGGCCTCTTCAGGCCTCTGTGGGCACTAGATACATACTTGGTACAGACATACATGTAGGCAAAATACAAACATAAGAAATGAAAATAAAGATAGGGGCTGGAGAGATGGCTTAGAGGTTAAGAACACTTTTTACTCTCTTGCAGAAGACCCAGTTCAGTTCCCAGCACCTACGTGGTAGCTCACAACCATTCATAACTCCAGTTCCAGGGAATCCAAGGTCTGCTCTGATTTCCATGGGCATCAGGCATGCACATGGTACATATACATACATTCAGGCAAAATACTCATACACTTGAAATAAATCTTTAAAATAATTTAAGATAATTTTAAAAATAAAAGTTTTCATGTACACTTACTCTCCAAGCCAGCAACTTCACATCTAGGAATTTTCCCCGAGGAAGGCACAGAGTTATTGGATGTTGTACTACTTGTATTAAATTACTGAAAATAAGTGTTCTTCCAAGAAGTTCATTATAATTAGTGAAAACTTATATTCTGAAGCACCCACATGATTCTTCACAGCTATAGACATACACATAAACACAAAAGATTTCTATACACTCTATGTATTACAGTAGAGTGATTTTCAGAGTACTTTGCTAAACAAAAAACTATAGACATCATTTATTTAACAAAAATAAATCAAAACACATACACAAAATCTTGGTAAATAGCCCCTCAACTAAATAAAATTGTTCAAGCAAACTCATGAACACAGATGTTTAGAGTTTCAGTAAGGACAATAAACAAGATATGGAAACAACAGATACCCAAGTAATGAAGAGATAAACAAAATATGGTATACACAACTACATAATAGTATATTATTCATTCATAAAAAGAAAGTACTAGCATATGCTCTAACATGAATGAAATTAACAACTTTATGCTAAGTCAAAGAAGCCAAACCCAAATGGTCAATTATTTTATTCCATTTATATGGAATGTCCTAATAGAATAAGCAAACACATAAAGTAACTCAATGGCTGCCAAGCACTGAAGGAATACTGGGAAGTGACTGCTCAATGAGCATTGAGCTTACAACTAACATAAAGTTATTCTGAAATTACATAGTGGAAATGGTCGTATACATTGCAAATTTACTAGAAGTCATGAACCATATATACATTTTTAATATATTTTCCATGTGCCTGAACTGTGAAAATTGTAAGACACCTGTGAAAACTTTAAGACAAGAAAGTTACATTAGATCTTTAAATTTTCATTGACATCATTTGGAACAATGTTTAAATGCCAGTAAACAAAACTCATGCTTTAAGACTGAGTATAGACGACAGGTGGTAGTGAAGCACACCTTTAATCCCAGCACTCTGGAGGCAGAGACAGGCAGGTCTCTGTGAGTTCAAGGCCAGTGCAGTCTACAGAGTGCATTGTAGCACAGCCTATGGCTACACAAAGGAACCCTGTCTTAAAAACAGAACAAAAAAAGGTAAATACAAGAGGTCAATAGAGGTGTGAAAAACAAAAACAAAGACTTCATGAGAAGCCTTTAATCTTACCACAAAAGGTTAGTAAGATTTATACAGAAATACAGGAAGAAAAGAAGTATAAGTAAATACTGATGCAGAATTCTTTCACAGTTTAGTGCTAGCTTTGTTTTACTGTGATTTCTCACTGGTTTCTTTTCACAGCGAAGTAGTTGATATATTTTTCTACCTCTGGTACACAAGCCAATCCATAAGGTGTTTTCAAATAAAGTTCACCTTTTACTTCTAGCCAAAATTCTGTAACCTTTTTGTAAACTGTAAAGTAAATTGTTGGATTCTATTTCCCTTTATTTCTCTTGTGATATTCCCTTTATTTCTCTTGTGATTTTACCAGGCTTCTGGCAAAAGATGGTGGTGAGCTGTAGGCATATTGGGAGGGTGGGGGTGGAAAAACATGAAGTAAAAAAAATTTCTAAGACTAGCTGATTTCTAGAATGTCAAATCTTCTCTTCACTGACATCTAATCAAGAAAAGAGAAAAATACATCTTGGAAACACAGTGATGATGGTTCCTTCATTAAAGAAATATTGCATACTTTTTTTTGTACTGGCTACTGTGTGTGCTCAACACTGGAGCAACTGGGACAAGACTAAGTCTTTTCTCTGAGATGCTTCCTGTCCATTCTAACTTCCTACTACACAGTTGGCAAAACTAAGATCAGGTGATACAACCAGGTCAGGATGATACAATTAACAACACTGCCCTAACTCTAGCATAGTCTCTCCACCTCAGCACCAATGAGCATATCCATTCCCCAGATCTGAATACAATTCCCCACTTAAAAGAAATTAAGATTCTAGGGAGAAACAGCCAATTCCAGGTTTATAACAGAAGAGTACAATATAAGCCTGAAACACCATTTTGGCCCTAAAAACTAGGGAATGCTCAAAGACTGGTAGGATCCTATGAAAAGGATGCTTAAAGGGACTCCACTGAACAAGTCTGAACCTCAAAAGGAAAAATGGGGAAATGGCCTAGTGAGTAAGACCACTTGCTCTGAAAGCAATATGACCTCTGTTGAAATCTCCAGCACCCTAGTACTAACCAGGTATAGTCTTGCATGCCTGTAACCCAAGTTCTGATGGACAGATGACTGGATTCAGGGAGTCTACTGGACAGCCAGCATAGCCAAAATCAGCAGACTTCAGACCCTGTCTAAAAAATTTGGTGAAAAGTGAAAAGAGAAATCCCCAATGTTGTTCTCTGGCCATTGGCACACTCACCCACACACATGTGCTCAGCAGCTCACATACACAAAAGGAAACATGCTAATGGCCACCGAACTTTAACAGTGAGGTTCTTAGGAATACACACCTTCAAAGTGATATTATAAAAAAAAATAGAGAAGCTGGGTACAGTGATGTTTAATGCTTAATGAACACGAGGCTAAATAAAGCAGAAGGAGCCCTTGAGTTCAAGAGTTCTATAGCAGCCTGAGCAACATAGCAAGACCTTATCTTAAAATTAAAACAATAATTTAAAAATAAAATAAATAGGACCACCAACACCCACTCAAAGGATTGGGTGAACTTTTGTGAGGAAACAGGATATATACAATATACATGGTTTAAAATCACCCTGTATCATACAAAGGGAGAAATGAAGTTTTGCATGTAATCTGACATTATCATCTTAACCAAGAAATCTAACTTATTATCAATATTAATGGAATAAATGACATGAGAAGGTCTCCATTCCATATTTATTCTAAAATCCTTCTTTACTGTTGCCAAATAACCTGAACCTAACAGACACAACAAAGCAATTAGGAAAATCCAAGATTTTGGGACATTCAATTAAACAACAAGCCCTTTAAAACTTTTAATACCGCCGGGCGGTGGTGGCGCACGCCTTTAATCCCAGCACTTGGGAGGCAGAGGCAGGAGGATTTCTGAGTTCGAGGCCAGCCTGGTCTACAAAGTGAGTTCCAGGACAGCCAAGGCTACACAGAGAAACCCTGTCTCGAAAAACCAAAAAAAAAAAAAAAACTTTTAATACCATGAAAGACAAAAGAATGGGAAGAGAGGTATAGCTGTTGAACACAAAATAAGATCAAAGAGTGAAAGGACACAAAAACTCAAGTAGATTCTGCATCTTAAAAAAGTTATGGGAGCCAGGGAGATGGCTCAGCAGGTGACAGCACTTACTGAGCAAGCCTGACACCGAGTTTGATCCCTGGAATCTAGGTTTTTAAAAAAGCCGTGTGATGGGGTGGCATGCATCTAATTCTAGCGCTCCTACAACCAGAAGGGAGGCTAAGATAGGAGAATCAATTATGCTGAGGTTCAGCTAGCCTGGACTTTCACAGCAGTGCATCAACAGAACAAGAAAGACCTCACCTCAATGCAAGGTGGAAAGAAGTCCTCTGACCTCCATACACACACACTGTAGCACACCAGACATGCCAGTGCACCCCTTTCCTTCTATCCCTCTCCCTCTCTCTTCCCACACACGAAGTAAACAAATATCTAGATACTTTTAATTATAGAAGATGTTGCTGAGCTAAGAAGAATTTTTTTTTCCTATAGACAATGTATTAGATAATACCATGAAAATGGTGCTGTGGTTACTCTTAGGAAGCCACTGTTGAAGTTCAAGAACCTAACCACATAAGTCTCTGTATACGTGGTTAGGAAAAGGGAAAGGAACCAAATGTTAAACCAAAGTGAGGGTTATATCATATAAATTTCAATTAAAGCAAATTGGTTCCCCAAAAGGTTCATTCAGCCTCTTGGGACAGCAACCTACATGATGCTATAATTCACAAAATTTAGTACTGACAACCACTTTCTCAAGTTAACAACAACAAAAGCATCATGTTTTAAGGAAGTTTATATTTTAGTATTGGGATGACTTCATTGCTACCCTGGGACACATGTTAGATAAGCTAAACTTTGTTTTTCTACTATATAATTATTAAAGCGCTAATATTCTAGGTATATCAACTCAGTAGGAATTAAAAGATATTACTTATTGTTGCATCCCTCAAAATCTGCAATTCTAAAATAACTAAAGAACTGAAATTTTTTAACATAAGTAAAAAATCAAAGTCTTCAGATAATGGGGACATAAAACTTTTTATTTCCTGCTAAAATTTTTGCTTCTTACAGGTAATGTTCAAACCAACTTTTTCTCTATTAGAACATATTCTCAAAGACAGACTGTATCAGAATACCAAGTCATTTCAAATTTTAGACAATTCTTTAAATCTCAAAATGACATTTTTTCAAAACAAAATGTAGATACCTTTCCTACGGGTGTCAAGTGCATCATCATCAAGGTCATCATCAAAAATTTCTCTGCCATCTTCCACATAGCCTGTACCATCTGAAAGAACAAAATTTAATATTGGAATCAAGTTTCTAAAAGTAGCCAGAAGCTGGGCATGCCTGTAATCTCAGCACTCAAGGTGCTAAGGCAAGAGGATTACAAGTTTGAGTCCAGCTAGAGGGACAAAATGAAGTGGAAGCCAGCCTGGGCTACAGAATGAAAAACTGCCTCAAAGTAACAAAAAATAAAAGGTGAATAATGAGACAGTATATACTCACTGTCACCCAAAGTGACAGGATCCAGAAGTACCTAGAAGATAAACCTCTCGCATGCCTATGGTCAGTCCTGCTAATCCAAAGCTGCAGGATCCCCATCACACAGGGCAACAACAGGATAACCAGGAGGTTAGTTGGTGAGGACCCAATATTGGAAGTGTCACAGAAGTCAGAAATCTTGAACCAGATTGACACATTGCAATGAACATTTGCAAGTGAACACGTGTGGACAGAGGCATACGCTGTGGGACACACTGACACACCGCAGCTTCTTTGATGAGATGGTTTCTGTGCTTTGTTTTGTTATTATTGCTGTTGACAGTGTGTTTTTTTATTTTAGGGGGGAAAGTTGCAAGGGCAAGAAGCCACAGAAGCATGCTTTATAGTTGTTTGCTTTAAAAACAAAAGCCCTGAAAGGCACCCTAATTTCCAAGGGAAATCTAGCCACACAGTTGACCCCAATTACATAAATAGGAGTCATCAACATAGTCTTCATTTCCTTCCTCGGGTCAGCATTCTCATGCCAAGTAGTCAGAACATATAAGCAGAAACCAGTGAGCTTTATACAAGAAGAGTTAAGATCAACTTTCACGGTGCTTTCTGCGGCTCATATTACAACTCACATTTACAACATGCTCTACTCTTTGCCAAGGGTCATGCAGGAAGAAGGACAAATACAGTCCACAGGTTAAAAGAACCACATAGATGAGCCCCAGTGTGGCACAGCCCCAGGACTATGTGTCCTGAGAGCATTATGATGGAGTTCTCTACTTGCTGTCCTCACATCCCTCTTAATCTAAGAATTATATGAAAACTTTAAGGGGGCTTCCAGCCCCTCACTGGGCAGTATCTCTGGCATTCACAATAACAATGTTTGGTCTCTTTCAGGCATTGCTGCTGGAGCAGATTAACGATTCTATCACCACCCCAGAAAAGAACTTAGAGATGCAGATTGTCAGCAATGACCATCAACCATTCTTAGAAAGCACTTGGAAAAAATAAAATTGTAAATGAAGCTAGGTTGAGATGTTTTATCATTGGCTGATATAGAAAATCTTAGGAAATAATATGAAGTTCAGAAAGGCACACTCTTATTCGTTAAGCTAGGACTTTTATGGTCAGGGAACAAGAACAACGGCAGCCCTGGCTGCCATGACTCTCACTAAGGCCAGATTGGTGATGATTGATTTCTTATACTCATTTTTACCCTCAGCTTCCTGATATGATTTATTAAGAATTGCTAATGGCCGGGCGGTGGTGGCGCACGACTTTAATCCCAGCGCTTGGGAGGCAGAGGCAGGCAGATTTCTGAGTTCGAGGCCAGTCTACAGAGTGAGTTCCAGGATAGCCTGGGCTACACAGAGAAACCCTGCCTCGAAAAACAAAAAAACAAAAAAAAAAAAAAAGAATTGCTAATGAGTAGATATGCATTCTAAGGTAGATATAACTATTATAGAAAAGTTCAGATTTGTCATTTTCTTAAGATTCTTACAAGATTACTTTTAAAGATAAATAATGAAATAATTACTCCTTTGTAACAGCAAATTGCTGCCTGCCAGTAAGAGAAACTAGCTGAGAAAACTATCTTGCTTGCTTACACTTTGATAATCTATAACAAGTTGCTTGGTTACAAATACACATGGGTTTGGGGGAATAATTTGTTTTCTTTATCTGTACTATGTAATGTTATTTCTTGTAAAGGTTTTGGGGAACACACTATTTTTTCATAATCATTTAGAAGATGACGAAAATGTAGTCACATTGTAATTTTATATAGCTTGAAAGATTTTGCTGGGATATATAAACTAAAGAAAAAAGAATAAAGTATGAGTGGCTGGAACACTGTTTCTCCCATCCATCAACTATGTGTGTATGTGTATTTGTATGAATGAGGTCAGAGCACCCATCAACTATGTATGTGTGTAAGGTTTGTGTATGTGGTGGGTTGGAGGATTGTTCCTTCCATCCATCAGCTATGTGTATGTATATGTGTAAGGTTTGTATGAATAGGGGCTGGTACATTGTTCCTTCCATCCATCAACTGTGTGTATGTATGTTTACATGTAAAGCTTGTCTGGGTGTATGTTGGAGCTTACTGCATCCACTTACTGTGCGTGTGTGTGTGTGTGTGTGTGTGTGTGTGTGTGTGTGAGAGAGAGAGAGAGAGAAATGTTTGGAGCTTGCTTGCACCATTCTATGTGTGAATGAGTATGTTTGTCTATAGGTCTGCATGAATATATGTAAATGTGTATATATGTATGTTTGTGTATAAGACATTATTAGACTTGGTCTTTTGTTTTTTTTTTTGGTTTTTTTCGAGACAGGGTTTCTCTGTGTAGCCCTGGCTGTCCTGGAACTCACTTTGTAGACCAGGCTGGCCTCGAACTCAGAAATCCTCCTGCCTCTGCCTCCCAAGTGCTGGGATTAAAGGCGTGCGCCACCACCACCCGGCTGGTCTTTTGTTTTATCCACTCTGTGTGTGTACACGTGTGTGTGCATACGCAAATTTTCTCTTTTTCTTCATCATTCTTGCTGGTCCCAAGAAGTTAACTTCTGTAATCATTGGCTGCCTTTGGCGGCAGCCCCTGTAGATATCAGGATCCACCCTTGTCAGCTGCTCTCAACACTGGCCCTTTAATAGCTGCCTGCTTCAGTTTACCCTCTGGTGCCAAAGCAACTCTTCAGAGCAACTCTGGAAGATAGTCTCTATCTCCGCCGTATCATAGGCAGAAACTCATGGCCTAATGATATTAACTGACTTACCCAAGACTAGTTGCAAAGTGGAAAAGATAGAACCTAAAGTTTATCCCTTAATTCTACCAGCTATGGGACTGTCCCTCACTATTCCTCTTTTAGAGGGGCATTGATGATTAAACCTAGTACCCAAGCATTCCCTCTCAATTCCTACATGGTGGTGTCCTAAGGGATTTATTTATTCTTGGGTATGTGCATGTAATTTCTTTTTTTTTTTTTTTTACAATTAAAGCATGTTTCTGAGTCTTTTATTGTCCCATCTGTATTCTCTCCCTACAGCAGCAACCAGTCCTGCCTGTATTTTCTTTTCTTTTTTTTTTTTTTTTTGGTTTTTCGAGACAGGGTTTCTCTGTGTAGCCCTGGTTGTCCTGGAACTCACTTTGTAGACCAGGCTGGCCTCGAACTCAGAAATCCTCCTGCCTCTGCCTCCCAAGTGCTGGGATTAAAGGTGTGCGCCACTACCGCCTGACCCTGCCTGTATTTTCTAAAGCAGTGGTTCTCAACCTTCCGAATACTGCAACACTTTAATACAATTCCTCATGTTGTGGTGACCCCTGAACCACAAAATTACTTTCACTGCTACTTTGTAACTATAGCAGTTACAAAGGGGTCTTGCCCCACAGGTTGAGAACTGTTGTTCTAAAGGATTCTCAAATAAAATTCCAGTTTCATCTCCAAATAACTAAGAAAAATCTAAACATAAATATGACTCTAGCAATACTATAACAGTGTATACTGACTGTCAACCAAACTGACAGGATCCAGGAGCATCTAAGTAGATAAGCCACTGGGCATGCCTATTGGAGGATACCTATTAAGGCTAACTAAGGTGGGCAGACCCATCTTAAGTGTGGGCAGCACCATTCCACAGGCAGGGACCATGGACTGAATAAGTGGAAGGAAGTGAACTGAGCACAAAGCATTCCCCTCTGCTTCCTGACTGTATATACAATGTCACTTCTGCCAACATGCCTGTGCAAGAATGATGGACTATATAGAGCCTCCAACTGTGATCTAAATAAACCTTTCCTTCCTTAAGTTGTTTTCATCAAGTATTTTATCACAGCAAAGAGAAAAGTAACTAATGAAAATGCCTCATGTCTCCTCAGGCATAGCAACTGCCCTATATGACAATCAAGAAGTAACAAAGTGCCTAGCAGGCAATTTCCTCCCACATACCGTCATCCACGATCCAGTCATCATCCTGACGTGCCTGAACCAGTTTCGAATACTGTTCTTCATCAACTTCTTCATAAACACTTGTAAGGTCCTCAACCTGCCATTGCAAAGTTTATGGAAAAGCTTCAAATAGAATGAAAGTGTTAAACAATTCTGATGAAAAAAAAAATTATCAGATTGGAATTGGAATGGCAGCCTGATGGAGTAGCTGCAACCAAATCATGAGTTCTGACATTCAACACCACTGCAGGGTTTTCCTTAAATAGACACCAATTAACTTAGTATTCCTTTTAGGTGGGTGTTAACATAAGATATTAAATGACTCCATTAGCATAATACACTTGTCACACCATCAATTACTCATCTATTCCATAGAAAAAAAAACAAACTGAATTATAGCCAACTCTTCATTAGCTGCTTTGGGGATTGTTCACATAATTTCCAGACTGGTTTTTTCCTATAGTTAACAAATTCGTAAGGCATACGACACCCATTCACCACTAACTGATGAATGCCCTGCAAAGACACTAATTTTAGTAATGGTTCAACTAACTAAATAAAATTCAAAAGAAATGCATTAGTCATTCCCTCCAAAAATGAGCAAAACAAAATTCACTCTATAATCTATAGGCAAAGAAGAAACGGTTTTTAAGTCATCTATTTGTCTTACCACTAATCCTCATTGAATTTGAGGTCTTAAAAGTACATGCAATGAGTTCTCAAATCACACTGGATGCCTGAGTGCCAGAAGGCCTGAGCAACTTGACCCACAAATATGAAAGTATCAGACCACCTCTGCACAGTAAAAGTAATACACAGAAAAGATGCACACCACTGTTGCAGCTACCCATAGTGACAGGCCATTGACCTGTCAGACTGAATATATGGAGACTGGTTATCAATCGTTTATAGATACTTCATTTAAAATTGCCCTATCCTTGGGAGTCTGCCTTTTTAAAGGAAAAACAACCAACTGTACCTGAAAAATTAGGATCTTAGGGAAAAAACTTCAAGATAAATACTGGAGAGCCTAGCAGTAAACAGCTAACTGGATTTCCACTATACAGAATAACTCTAAGATGGAGTTAAAGAGAGATGATCTCAGTGCTTAAGATCAGAGTTCAGTTCCCAGCACCCACAAAGGATGGTTGAGAACCACCTATAACTCTAGCTCCAAGGGATCTAACACCCTTTTGTGGTCTCCAGGGGCATCTGCATACATATGTGTAAAAACACATAGGCACACACACATATACTTAATATTTTTTAAAAGACATGAGGAAATGTTTTACTCTATCTTCTGCATGTGGGGTTCCTGAGGATAAAACCCTGGGATCTGCTCTTGCTAAGCAAGCAATCTACTGGTGAGCCACATCCCCAGTAGAGCAGACTATCTTTACAAAAATGAATGCTGCTACTACTCAGAAGGAATCCTTTTTAGAGATATATGATTAATAATACCATGCATAAAGGGACTCAGCCACAAACCATAAACATCTGAAAGGTCCCAGAGAACTCCTTTATAGAAATGCCTACATAAAAAAATGCACTACTGTGCATGGTGGTGCGTGCTTTTAATCCCATCACTTGGGAGGCAGAGACAGGTGGATCTCTGCAAGTTCGAGGCCAGCCTGATAAACACACTGAATTCCAGGACAGCCAGGACTACACGGAGAAAACCTGTCTTAAAAAATTGTTAAAAATGCTTTACCCCTGCTTGACTGTAGTCTTTCTGGCAACTCTGTATGTTCCTGGAGCCTTACTTAACTTGAATGGTGTCAAATAGAAAAATCCTTTCTAGTTGCCTAATCCCAACAATATAGTACAGGCCAGAGTTAAATGTGAATATTCCCAAGCAAGATCACCTAGGTTCACATAAGGACTCTGCCACTAGGATCTCACTAACTTCCCAGTGCCTAGCTACTTCACCTGCAATGTGTTGTTAATCATACTATCTATCTCATATGGTCAATGAGAAGATGAAATGAAAAGCATATTGGTAAAAGTACTTAGAATGGTAATGTGAACTCAGAAAGTATAGTAGCTGCTATTATCTTCTAGTGTTTGTTTTTGTCTTCCTAGTGTTGACAGTTATGATACACAGAGTATGGAAGGTGAGGCTAGACAACACTGTGCATTCTGATTTGACTTACAGGCAATTAAAAAAAGAGAGAGAGCAGTCAAGACTATCCCATTCAATCTTACCAACAGGAAGAAATAAGGCCCAAATTTCCATTACCACTACCCTAGCAAATGAACTTTAAGAACAATTCTAAGAAGGTGCTTAGCTAAACTACTTAATATTATGAAAGTAAAAACACTACTCATTTTCCTTAAGCAAAGGAACATGCAGTATATTAAATAAGGGAAAATCTACCAACTAGTCCCACTTACAATGGTATGCAAAGCTCCTTACAACTTTAAAGGGTCTAGTATTCTCCATAATCTGCAAATCTACCTCATGCCAACATTTGTTCACTATTATGATGTAAGAAGCATGAGCCAGTGTGATTAACTCATGTTGTTATCTCTTTTATAAACATGTTAACTACAGGAAACCTACCCAGATCTACCTCTCATGGACCAAATAGGCTCCATCCAGATAAGTACATCTGCCCAAAGTTCCCACCTGTTACCTATTCCCTCTGAGTTTCAAATGTACACCTTAAGAAAAATTTTTTCCTTCTCCAAAACATACTTAATCTTATTCTCTATCTATAATAACGTGTTTCAACATCTTGTCAAGTCCAGGCCCTTGCTACATCCAGGACAGCTCCAGAGAAGCAACCTTCAGATGCTCCAATCTCCTCTCAGACACTGACAGCTTCACTGGACCTGTTCTTCTGACCTATCCTCAGAGGGCTCCACAGACCCTGGACAGCAAGGGAACAGCCAATTCTCCTGAGACTGGACAAACATCCCCCATACCCATTCCTCTAGGTTCCCCAGAGACATGTCGCCCCAATGTCAGCATGAAGCAGCCAGATATCACAATGATGACCCTATTCCTGCTTCCCCATCACCTCTTTCTAATTTTTTCTTTAATTAAACCAAAACAGGGGAATGTCAGAATTCTGTCTAAGCTCCACCCCACAGTTACCTGGCAACAGTCAGGTAGGTCTGGTCCACTATAAAAGGGGATGCTTGCCCCTCCTGTCCCTCTTATCCCCTTGTTCTCTCTTGCCCTCTTGAGCTTTTCCCTTCCCCCTTCCCTTCTCCCCTCTCTCCACATGGTCATGGCCGGCCTCTGCTTCTCTACTCTCTCCTTCTCTCTGCCTTTCTCTGCCTCTGCTACTCCCTTAACTCCCCTCCCCATGCCCTAAATAAACTGTATTCTATACTTAAAAAGAAGCATGAGCCAGGCCCAGTGAGAGGGGCCCGTAATTCTACCTAGTAGGGAAGCTGAGGCATTATGATTGCTAGGGAAACTGAGGCATTATGATTGCAAGTTCAAGACGACCATACGCCAATTAATGAGCTTCAATCACAAAACACAAAGTGAAAAAAAGATCTAGGAATAAGCTCAGTGGTAGAATGCTTGCCTAGCATGAAGAGGTCCTAGAGTCTATCTTTGATCTCCCTATCCCCCACCCCAATAAACCTTAAAGTATATTAATATTTCTAATGGGGTGATGAAAGGGACACAGAGCTGACTGCAGAATGTGAATTATATAAAACACAGGATTAAAACCTTACTTACTTCATATTTATACTTCTCACCAGCTTTAGCCTTTTTCAGTCTATCTAAAGCTTCTTGGCGTCCTTTCTTTGATTTTTTTTCTCGGCGAGCTCGGGAAGCTGCAAAACTCCCTGAATCTGACACAGCTGAAAAAAAGTCGAGTTTATAAGATATTATAAAATTACCAGCCATCTTCTCTCAAAACCAAAAGATGGTTTCTAGACAATAATAACCAAATGAGTATTTTTAGAATGCAAAGTAATTCACAAAGCATGGCCAAATACGTATATCTGTGATTCTCCAGAAATCTCCCCTAATTTCCAGTTAAAACAGCTGAAACCAATTATCTTGGTTCACTCTGTAGTTATGATAAAACACTGACCACAAGGCCAGGCACAGTGGCACACTCCTTTAATCCCAGTGCTGGGGAGGATCTGTGTGTTTGAGGCCAAACTTGGTTTACATAGTGAGTTCCAGGACAGCCAGGGCTACACAATGAGACTCTGTCTTTATAAAAAAGGATAATTAACAATTAATAAAAATGGCCACAAACAATTTGGGAAAGAAATGGTTCATTTCATCTTACGTCAGAGAAGGAATCTTGAGTCAAGAACATAAAAAAAAAGAAACATGATGGAATGAATATGCTTACTGATTTCCTCTCAAAAATCAGCTACTTTTCTTATATCTCCCAGGACCTACCCATGGTGGCACCTCCCCACAGTTGACTGTGCCTCAAGAAAATGCCTCCATAGACTTGCCTACAAGCCAAGCTGATAGGGAGGCATTTTCTCAACTTGAGGTACCCTCTTCACAGATGATCCTACTTTGTGCTAAAACTAAGTAGCACACCAGTTCTAGTCTTCCCCTAGAAGGAGCAAAATCTCAAAATCATGTAGAAAAACATGAAAGATGAGAATCAGACTTAACATTTCCATCAGAAAAGAAAACAGACCATGAGCAATCCAGTGAGTCATAAAAAGACAACTTATTTGGTGTTCTAATAATCAAAACAAAAGAATTAAAATAGTATCTATTCTTTGCAAAGTATAAGATGCTATGAAGACAGATCAAAAGGATACGGTCCCTAAACTCACAGAAATGTACAATCTAATATGGAAGATGAATACCAAGGAGCTCTAAAACAATGTTAAGTAGCATTTGCTGTAATGAGATACACAGGAAGCACCTGGAATGTTAGAGCAACAGACTGGCTAACGGAATTTCAAAAGAGGGTTGAGGATCATGACAGTATAGGACTGTAGGAAAAATTCACAACGGTTGAAATGCCCTTTGTCAAAATTACTGAAATACCAGAGAACCTTGGTGTTCACTCAGTTTTTGACCCATCTATGCTTTTGATCATCACAAGCTGGCCAACACACACACACACACACACACACACACACACACACACACAAACATGCAGAATTAAGACTTCCTGGAAGCCATGAGTTTAGGCTCAGCACGACTGCCACATGTCTGTGAAATTGAGTATTTTATCTTATTCTATATTAATTTACTAAAAGGAGTGATTCACAAAAAAGGAAAAATTGATAAGAAGCATCCTAAAGGGAGCTGGTGAGATGGCTCAGTGGTTAAGAGCACTGATTGCTCTTCCGAAGGTCCTGAGTTCAAATCCCAGCAACCACATAGTGGCTCACAACCATCTGTAATGAGATCTGATGCCCTCTTCTGGTGTGTCTGAAAACAGCTACAGTGTACTTACATATAATAAATAAATAAATCTTTAAAAAAAAAAAGCATCCTAAAAACATCACTGAAACATTTGTGACATTAAGCTGTTTGACTAAGTGTCTGAATGAATCAGAAAATAAGATCTAAAGAATGTGTACCCAATGTTGGCAATAAACTGCTGAAAACTGTATCTTAAAAGTAAAGTGTAATTAGAGATCTTATTTTCTCTCTAGTTTTCTGGAAATAAAATCTCTAACATCTCAGTCTATTGTTGAACATTCACATTTGACTTTAAAATACATTTTTCAGAAAGGAATTAAGAAAAAATTAAAGATTACAGATATTTGATGACAGTCACAAAATCTTGAGTGTCATTCAAATGATTTAAAAGATCTTCATAGGCCTACATGAAAATGGTCACAGCCCTTAAAAATAAATTCAGTGTATTTAAGACCTTGACAACCCCACAAATTCTCTAGATCTTAAAATAGATTTACTCCACAAGCAACTGTACCACTACACAAAGTTTGCGATACAAATACAAATAAGACAGTTTTCTTATCCCCAAGTGTATCACAGTCAAGTAACACAAAAAGACCTAAGGCTAGGATCAGAATATAAATGTATGGGGGATGCAAGTGCATGTGTGTGTGAGTGTGAGCATGTGTGTGTTGTGTGTGTAGTTGTAGGATAAGCAAACATATACACATACATACATTCCACACATCACATATAGCCAACACTTTCTAGCTTCAGAAAACAAAACTAAAGCAATTTCCTCAGGGAAAATTCAATGTGGCAGTACATATGGCTGTTTACTCTCTCCACTCATGAAGACAGAAGCCACACCATTCTACCCAGCATGCTAATGCCAGAGCCTGGCAGAATGCCTATGCCTAGTACCTGCATAATAAATATTTGCTGAACAAACCAATAGACCAGATTTTTTTATCATTAAAGCCTCCAATGACTTTCTATACACAATAGCAGCTAATTACACGCCTTGCTACATTTTGCTGCCACTGTCCAGGTGTCCCACCTTCCAACATAAAAAAGGCTGGATTTTTTTTTTTAAGCAATGTCTCTAACGCTATGTGAATTAGCAAAAAAAAAAAAGGAATAGGAGAAAACACAAAGATTCAAATAATGTTTCAAATCACCACTTGGAGTACCTACACCCTCACCCAAAGCAGGCAGGGACAGTAACCTGCAGCAGTCTTCCGCATAACAATCTTTTGGCCTGCTCTAAAGGAAAAATTCCAGTCACAAGTCCCCAGGAAATACTTAATCAACACTGTGACTTAAGAGGGGTCTCAAGATTGCACAGTATCCTCCAAAGAGTGATTTCTTGATGTTCACAGATGGCGTACAGATTTTTAGGGTGAAAAAAGGACTTAGAAGCAAATGACTGATAGGGGCTGCAGACTGTTCATGTACTCACATCCCATTTGTAATCCAAGCTAGCCGACTCTCCAAAATAATTTGTCTGAGAGAGAGAGAGAAATTGAAACCTGTGATTTTAAACTAGCTGAATGCAAAAAGAAACTGATTACGAAGCAAGATCTCATCGATGGCAATGCACACTGAATGGCAGAACATGTGACACTAGGGTAAGAAAGTATCTGATTTTAAGTTAGAACTGAAGTTAAGTCCTACTTTAGTTGAACACCGTTTAAAATCAGAAATCAGACAAAGCCATCTGCATTTTTGAATTCTACTTCTGGAAATAAAAGATTACTACACACAAAATGCCTGACATATAGGGGCATCCGTAATGCTACTCAACTGATAAGTTTTTTTTCAAACTTCACCCAAAACGAATAGACCTGAACACTATTTCTATGCAGCACTTGAAGAACTTCCCGTAGAACCTGAAAAATTCTTAACAAAATGCATCTGTATCTGGTGACAGCACTTTCATCTCTCTCCTCAACGACAAAGCTAACAATTTTCCTGGGACTTCCTAGAAACGGAGGCACAGGTATGCTCCCTCAAACTGACACCTGAGAAGGGAGCAGATAAACAGTTCCAGCCAGGAGAGAGCAAACCCCGCCGAGACAGGTTGCCATGAAGTTGTAACCCGCACGTGTGTGCGATTCATCAAAGAAAATGAAAATAGCCAGCGACTATGAAGCCTGTCACAAGAGAAGGAAACCTCCCAAATCAAAATACCTTCAGCAAGTGACCCCATAAGTAAGCCCCGTCCCACATCCCTAGGGTCTCCGCCCAGAATGATTAAGGCTGGCGGCCAAACAGACCCAAGGGGCGGTCCAGGAGCGTGCCACCTTCTTAAGAATAAAAAGCAGAGACCCTCCACTCCCCTCAATCATGCCGCGACCCCCACATTTCCAACCAGGTGCCCCGAGCATGGGCTCCTCCCTCACCGCTTGTCTCCAGCTTACAGTCTTCTCCTTGCATGGGCGCCATGGTCCGATAGTCTCCTTATTCCGCGCCAACCAGCCTGAAACTGGCGCGGAGGCCGAGACAGGCGCCAGTACGAAAGCCAATCAGCGGCCTGGAAGGCTACGGACTTCCGCCCGGAAGGCCACTGACGTGCAGCGCTGCGCCGCGCCCCGCCCCCGGCCTTCCCGCGGGAGTGCTTTTGGCGCCCTGTGATGACCCCCGAACGAAAAGCGGGAACCTCTTCGAGGACCGGGGAATTCTGAAGAAGAGAGCGGTCGGGCGCTGAAAAAAAACCTCCTGAAGACACTGCGCAGGCGCATGCACGCTATTTTAAAAATCCGTAGAACGCATGGGAAAAGGGGTTCTCTGGTCATGAGAGATGATTTTCTGGAAAAAGAAGTGTGGGCGGGTATAAAAGGGAGGGATACTGTCTCTCAATTTCTGCCCTCCATCTCTGCCCCCACCCCCAAAAGGAAGATTTCTTCGCCAAATACAATCTGATTCTTGCCCTGTTCCTTGTCTGAGTGTAATCATCCACCAAAACGCATTTCACTACCAGAATGTGCACCCTTTTAACATAGCTAAAGTGACAGCCTCCAAATGTAAAAATCTTGCATCATGACTCACTCCTGATGTGATACAGTTGAAACAGTAACAAAATAACTTGTGTGTTTTGGTTTCTTTGGGTTTGTTCTATTTGCTTATTTCTTTTAAGACAGTCATTGACAAAAAAAAAAAAATACAACTCTCACCTCAAAGGGGGTGGGGGACGTTAATCAGTAAACTTCACTCTTGGGAGGGTGGTAACTTTGAGCCCAAAATGGACTTCTAAGTTTGAGGCTAATTTGGGTTACAGAAGAAGTTCACGCCTCAAAAAGAATGAGAGTTGGATAGAAAGAAAGAGAAGCTAAGGGAAAAAAGGGGGAAAGTTTAATGGACAAACATCAAAAAGTTAAAATAATTATGAAAACAAAAGATGGGAAGTGTTTATGATATTTGAGATTAGAAATAGCAAATGGTAAATGGATGATGTCTTAGGGTTTTACTGCTGTGAACAGACACCATGATCAAGGCAAGTCTTATAAAGAACAACATTTAATTGGGGCAGTCTTACAGGTTCACAGGTTTAGTCCATTATCATCATGGTGGGAGCATGGCAGCATCCAGGCAGGCATGGTGCAGGAGGAGCTGAGAGTTCTACATCCTTCATCTGAAGGCTGCTAACGGAATACTGACTTCCAAGCAGTTAGGAGTAGGGTCTTAAAGCCCACACTCACAGTGACACACCTATTCTAACAAGGTCACACCTCCAAGTAGTGCAACTCCTTAGGCTAAGCATATACAAACCATCACAGATGTGTACATAAGTAATTGCAAACATATATCAAATATTCAGGCCTATAAAACCCATACCTAAAATGTGTATTTTGCAAAGATGATTGACTTATAAATGCTTTCTGTTTATAATGCTCTCTTTAATATTGGGAGGGTTTAAAGTTCAGGTGGAGTCAGGCTTGGGATTTGAGTCATAGACTTTTATATAACTTTGGACTACTTTCAGAGACCTGAGTTTCTTTTATAAGTTGT
Source organism: Tokudaia tokunoshimensis (assembly GCA_036184795.1). NCBI lineage: Eukaryota > Metazoa > Chordata > Mammalia > Rodentia > Muridae > Tokudaia > Tokudaia tokunoshimensis. Next base: position 52,142,722 of record BTHU01000023.1, read on the forward strand.
TTCTACTTATCTAAGGAATTATCATAAAATTTAGTCAAAATAATATCTGAACAATTCCATTAAGATATCATCCTTTGGGCCAGTGAGATGACTTTGTGTGTAATGGTGCTTGCTGCCCAGGCTGACTATCTGAGTCTGATCCTCTGAACCTACGTAGTGGAAGGTAGAAGGAGGAAACTGAATTCCACAAGTTTTCCTCAGACTCACACACACACACACACACACACACATCCATAATACACACATCCATGAGCATAAAATAAATAAATGAAATACATCTGAGCTGGGTGCAGTGACACATGCACTTAATCTTAACACTCACAGTGCTAAGGCAGGAAGATAATGAACTCCAAGCGGTTCTAAGCTACAGAGTGAAAGTCTTATCTCATATTCTATCTGTTCCCTTCTGGACCCCCTTTTCCCTCTCCCCTGACCCTCACAGTGTTCCTGGACAGTCTCTCTCTCTCTCTCTCTCTCTCTCTCTCTCTCTCTCTCTCTCTCCTCTCTCCTCTCTCTCCCCCTCTCTGTCCTTCTCTGTCTCTACTCCCTCTTCAATTCCCCTTCCCATATGCTAAATAAACTCTATTCTATACTAACAAAAAAAAAAGCCTTTCTCAAAAATGTACCACCAGCTAAAGGACAGCTAATAAATAATTTTATGAGGGTGTTATTATCAATGTAAGCATGTAACCAAGGGATATAACAGGCAAAATTATGAAATCAAGTGTTTCAACTAGCAGAACCATCAGTTAACACATTTGAGTGTGATAAACTTTTTAATATGTTGGTACTTTACACACACTGATCTTCATAATTAACCATGTAAGGAAACCAAGCAAGAAATCTATGGTCTTCTTTCTTCTTACAAATGGAACACGGACTTTCAGTTGGGTACATTTACAAAAGGAAGAAAGACTAGTTCCAGGCTTAACCAAAAACAAAAAGGGGGACTCAGATATTTAACAAACTTCTAGACCACAAAATATAAGTGGTATCAATAGGCAGTATTTAAAATAAGGGGTACTTGATTCATTTTTCTTCTCTTTTTTAGTCCCCCTTCTCTTTTTGTCTCTTCCTGCAACACAGATTTGATGTATGATGGTCCTGTAACCATCTTAGGTCATGGGATGACTGGAAAGAAAAGTCACATGCTGAAATTGTGGAACAGAATGGTAAGAATATGGTTCCCTAATGTCTACAAAGCCACCATAACATCCTTGACTTGACTAACTGCAGAGTCCTACATGAAAGGAAAGTAAATAGCAAGCATATTTAAAAGTACTATTTTTGAGTTTCCTATTATATTTAGCTAAACCTATTTCTATAAAATATACTTTTTCACTTTTACCTTTATTTTTACTAATTGAAACTTAATAAAAATAAGTACTAGACAAAAGATCCATCCTCTTGATTTATGTAACACCTGAAGTGGAAACTTAAGGGTTCTTTGGAAAGTTAGCTGTGTCAGATGGTGTTTTGCTGGGGCAAATGCATGAAGGCGTGTTTTCCTGAAGCAGACAAAGGTGAAAAGATGTTTCACTAAGGAAGACTCATGAAGAACATTTCACTGAAGCAGACACAGGTGAAATAAAGTTCTGCTAAAGCAAGCACATGAAAGGACACGTGATGAAGGAGTCTTTGCTAACAATGCGCATGAATTGGTCCACCTTTTGCATAGTTAAGCGCCTTGGTTGGGACTCCATAGAGAGAAAGGCACCAAAAATCTTCTGGTGGTGTGTTATGGCTTCTTGCTGCTTCCACAGACTTGGGCTGATTGGCAGAATGTTGTCAGCTGGTACAGACTCACATGGAGTTTTGCTAAATAAGACTCAAGTGCTAAGGCAAGACACATGGTGAGGCAAGACTAGTGGAGAATATGTGATATTTAGAGGGAATATAAATAGGACTATAAAAGAGGCTTGCTTGGAGAGCTAGCTGTGCAACACTTTGGTGATCTTTGCTTCATTGAGAGAGGCATAGTGGCTGACTGCTCCTGGTGTCTTTGCTGGTCCAAATCCCTCCTGCTGACTCATGCCAATTTGTCCCAGGCCTGGTTGTTCCTGCTAGGTCATGCCACCGCTGCTGCTATCCAGACACTACTGAACTGCACTGCTGGCATATTTGTGAAGTATTTACGAGTGGATGGAGCAGATGCGATTTGCTCCAAAGAACAATTTCTAAACAGGTCCACTTCCCCCATATCCTTTCTTTTCCACTACCTCTGGTGGTTGGTGGACTAGAAATGGAATTAAAGCATGTAAGAAGCATCATTTAAAGTAGGCATTGAGGTGCTGGAGGGATGGTTCAATTGTTAAGAGCACCAACTGCTCTTCCAGAGGTCCTGAGTTCAAATCCCAGCAACCACATGGTGATTCACAATCATCTGTAATGAGATCTGATGCCCTTTTCTGGTGCCTGAAGACAGCTACAGTGCACTTACACATATAATAATAAATAAATCTTAAAAAGATAAATAAATAAAGTAGGCATTGAAAAAAATTAAAGCTACAAACACCAAAGCTGATACTTTTTCCATTGTGCAACTGTCTCTGCTGAATGCCTATAGACTTCATTTAGATGACTTTAGTCGTTAAAAGCAGAAAAATAATGTTCAGAGCATTCTTTCATTCACCAAATGTTCATCAAGTGCCTACTATCCTCTGGCATTGCTCAGAGCATAAGAGATAAGATGGTGAACAAGATGATTTTCTTCTTCTCCAGCAACATTTATAAACTAGATTTTTCTTTGGAAAAGAAGGAAGGGAGCTAGAGAGATGGCTCAGCAGTTAAGAGCACTGACTTCTGCTCTTCCAGGGATCCTGAGTTCAATTCTCAGCAACTACATGGTGGCTCACAGCCATCTGTAATGGGATCTAATGCCCTCCTCTTCTGGTGTGTGTCTAAAGACAACCACAATGTATTCAAATATATAAAAATAAATAAATCTTTAAAAAAAGAGAGAGAGAAGGAAGATTTTTTTTGTGTGAGAGAGAAGGAGGAAGTAGGAGTAGGAAAGAGAGGAAAAGGGAGAGAAGAAAGGAAAGAGAGGAAATGGGGGACAACTACAACAGCCAATCAGACTATATTCTGACATGTTTGCCAGGTATGCTTCTGAAGGCAAATCACCAAATTATCACTCTGGTTCCAATGCGTTTGTTCACATGAATCTAGCCCTCATGCCTGATTTTCTTTAGGTGTATTGTCAAAAATCAGCTTTAGGGTCATGCAAAGATTCTAAGCTCAACTAGGCCATGCTATATATTTGTGGCTGTGGAGATAAGATCATCTGCTAGTTGGCAAAATAAACAGTGATAGAACTTGTATAATATGTTCTTAATTGACCACAAAGAGTCCAGGTGACAGAAGAAACACACAACTCCCTTAGCTGACCATGCCAAAGTTCAGACTATTTCCCCTTCTGCATAAAATGTAAGAGCCCTCTCTTGTCTTCCCACCTAAAAAGATGCATGACATTGAACTTTTGATAGGCCTGTCCTCCTGCTCCTGGAGAAAGTACAGTCAACACCCAATAAAGTCAAATTAGCTCAAAGTGGAATCCATGTTACCTCTAAAACAAGAACCAATGATACTGCCAAAATCAGGACCAGACAGGTTAAAACCAATCACTTGGTTATGGTTTGCATATGCTCTGCCCAAGGAGTTGAACTACTTGGAGGTGTGGCCTTGTTGGATTATGTGTGTCACTGTGGCTGTGGGCTTTAATACTCTCATTCTAGCTGCCTGGAAGTGAGTATTCTGCTAGCAGCCTTCAGATGAAGATGTAGAACTCTCAGGTCCTCCTGCACCATGCCTGCCTGGATGTTGCCATGTTCTCCCCTTGGTGATGATGGACTGAACCTCTGAATCTGTAAGGCAGCCTCAATTAAACGTTGTTCTTATAAGAGTTGCCTTGGTCATGTTACCTGTTTACAGCAGTAAAACCCTGAGACAGCCGGGCGGTGGTGGCGCACGCCTTTAATCCCAGCACTTGGGAGGCAGAGGCAGGAGGATTTCTGAGTTCAAGGCCAGCCTGGTCTACAAAGTGAGTTCCAGGACAGCCAGGGCTACACAGAGAAACCCTGTCTCGAAAAAACCAAAAAAAAAAAAAAAAAAAAAAAACCCTGAGACAGAAGTTGGTGCCAGGGACTGGGGTATTGCTGTGATAGGCCTGACCATGCTTTTGTTTGGAAGAATGTGGTTTTGAGGAGTTTGGATTTGGAAAGCAGTAGAATGCTTTAAAGGGGGCTTAATGGTCAGGCTATCCTAGTAGGTATATGGAAGACTTTGCTACTGAGAGTTATTTGAATTGTGCAGACCTGGCCCAAGAAGTTTCAGTGGAGATTTTCAATATGTGGCCTAGAGACAGTTTTGTGGTATTTTGGTGAAGAATGTGGCTCTTATCTGAAGAATGTGCCTCAGGCTAAGGTGAAGAAACTCAGATTAATTGCATTGACAAAGGAAGTCTCAGAAACACCCATCATAGACTGCGTTCTCTGGTTAATCTCATTTAAGAGCATTTTAAACAAGAATAGCAATCTGAGAAAGGAAAAATATAAAACATATGTTTCGAGTATTAAAGGGGTACCAGGAAATGAAATGGAGCTGAATCCTGAGTTCTAGGAGATAGCAAATTAAAGGAGTGAGACTTTGAAGAGCCTACCCAGCTAAATCTAGGTCCAGGCATGGTGGTACACACCTTTAATCCCAGGAGACAGGCATTCAGATTTCTGAGTTCAAGGTCAATCTACAGGGCTAGATCCAAGACAGCCAAGTTTAGGCAGTGAAGGAGTTGGAAAAGAGGAAACTAGTGATAATGTAATAGAACAAGGGGGCCATGTTCGGTTTCTGCAAACAGCAGAACTCAGCAGCTTCGGCCATGTGTCTCTGGCTTTGTAGGAAAAAGGAAGAGACTACTGGGATAATTGATGCTGGTTAGCTGGAGCTAGGAAATTAGTGGTGATTAAGAGGAGACCAGAATAAATGAGATGAAATTTTCTGGGAAGTGTTCTCTGAGAGCACAAAGAAGCTGTATTCTAGAGATAGCCAAGGTTGTACCTTGTGCTGCAGCTGGACTTGGTAATGTGTGAGGATCACCCAGGTGGTACTGGTATTGGAGGCATGAAGGGGTCATGAAGAGCAGCTGAGGCTTGGTACTGTGAGAGGCCATGGTAGGCCATTGGGGAAGGTGCAGCCTCGGTTACAGTTGATGGCCCAAGACTGAAGGGTTCATGCAAGGGATTTGAGGTTTGGCACTATGAAGAGAGTCTATGAGAGGCTGTTGGTGAAGCCTAGTTGCAGTAGAAGACCCCAGTCTACTGGAGATGCCAGTACCATGTGATGATCACCAAGAACAGCAGTGGCAGTAGAGTGGATCAACCTGGGCTGAGAGTGCTACAGAGGGCAGAGCTGGGGAAGTCATGCCAGCCCTTTGGAGCAGCCCAGAAGATGATGTGTAGATCCCAGACATTGAAACAAGAAACACTGAAGTTGCCTTGGAGACCCCAAGATGTTTGAGATGCCAGAGCCATGGGCTATCTACTGAGGAAAGCTTCTAACAGGAAGTGGAACCAGCCCAGGAGAAAAAGTTTGCTGCAGTCAACAAAGATGAAAAAGGACTTGGAGATCTGAAGACTACTTTGACATCAGACATGGAGATGGGGAGTTGGAGTTTGCCCAGCTGGCTTCCCATCTTGCTTTGGGGATTATAGTTAAGTGATTGGATGAATCTCAGAAGAGACTTTGAACTTTGGACTTTTAACATTGTTGAGACTGCTATAGACTGTAGAGACTTTTGAAGTTGGACTAAATGTATTTCACATTATGCTATGTTTAGGTATGGCCCCTATAGACTCATGTGTTTGAACAAGCCTATGGGGGCCATAGAGTGGAATGTGATGGTTTGTATATGCTCTGCCCAGGGAGTGACACGATTAGGAGGTGTGGCCTTGTTGAATCATGTGTGTTACTGTGACTGTGGGCTTTAAGGCCCTCATCCTAGGTGCCTGGAAGTGAGTATTCTGCTAGCAGCCTTCAGATGAAGATGTAGAACTCTCAACTCCTCCTGCACCATACCTGCCTAGATGCTGCCATGTTTCTCCCTTGGTGATAATGGACTGAACCTCTGAAACTGTAAGCCAGCCCCAATGAAATGTTCTTATAAAGAGTTGTCTTGGTCATGGTGTCTGTTCACAGCAGTAAAACCTTAATTAAGACAGAAACCTACAAGGAAAAGAGACAAACACACATCAGGACTTCCCTAGCTTTAACACAAAATACCCCTTCACAATGAATATGTGCTATTATTCTGGCTGCCCAGAATCTAAATACCTCTTGCTATATGTGGATCATTTCCCATATTCCAGATTTTGCAGAAGATAAATTGTAAGTCTACAAACTGAATATGTTTCTGTCTCAGCAATGCTGCACACTACAGCATGAACATGTCCCATTGTCCTTTCCACAAGGGATTTTGATTTTGGAGCTAGTGACATGCATTTGTGTGGGTGCACATTGCAGGTGCACACATATACACATACACAGATACAATATTGAGCAGTAATGTATACAGAACCATTGTAAATGCCAGTGTTCAGGCCAAAGGCTGAAATAGCCAAGATACCCTTTACCAGAAAGATCAAAAATATGAGCTTATCTTCAGATTCTTCCTTTGTCCCTGCCTATACTGACTGGGCTCTCCTATACAATCTGTAAGCTACTTGATATTCTCTTCAAACCTTCTTTCTCTTCTCTTCCTTGTTATCCTAGCCTATATGCCTTCCTTCCTTCCTTCCTTCCTTCCTTCTTTCTTCTTTCCATTGAAAATCAGTTTCTGTTGCTAGTTCTAATATCCCTTACAAACACGCCATTATGATTTTTTTTTCTTTATGCTTACTTCACGTGAACTAAGAAATCTCCTGGTTGAGCCTTACAGATACAGAGGCAGATGCTAGCAGCCAACCATTGGCCTGAGCGCAGGGTCCCCAATGAAGGAGTTAGAGGGTGGACTGGAGGAGCTGAAGGGGTTGCAGCCTCATGGGAAGAAGGATGATGTAGGCCAACCAGACCCCCCAGGGCTCCCAGGGACTAAGCCATCAACCAAGGGGTACACATGGTTCCAGCCAAAAATGTGGCAGAGGAATGCCTTGTTGGGCATCGGTGGGAGGAGAGGTCCTTGGTCCTGTGAAGGCTCAATAGATGCCCCAGCATAGGGAAATTGAGGCGGGGTAGGTGGGAGTGGGTTGGGAGGAGGGACGTCTTCTTGGAGGCAGGGGGTGGGAGGAGGGGTTGGGGGTTTTCTGGGAGAGGGGAGACCGGGAAAAGATATAACATTTGAAATGTAAGTGAAGAATATATTCAATAAAAAAAAAGAAATCTCCTGGTTAAAATTTCAGACAGTTGCATAAAAGACAAAAGAATACTGGACAGAGGATGAAAGGAAACATTCTTCAATATGAAAGTGATAATCCCCTACAGTCAACTAATAGGTGATTGTTCTAGTTAAAACCTGTCTTTTAGGAGCTTGAGGAAAATAGGACTGTCTCCAAGAGAATCCTTGGGTGCTCAAAGAAAATCCAATAGCTACAACACTAAGGACGAAAATTGACCTGTGGAGACTCAGAAATCCTCCCCTACAAAAGACCAGCACTTGGCCCTCCCAGGCCATAGTCCCAGAGACACACCCTCACTAACCAGAGAATTTCTCAGAGGTTTGGCGTTCACTGTATTCAGGCAAGAAAGAGTAAATTCAATATCTTTCCCCCATTCAATCCTTGCAGACAAAATAATTATATAAGATCTGGCCTTGTAGCTCTATTGAGTTGAAAGAAGAGGGAGAGATTTTAGAATTAGACATTAATTGTTCCATTTCATAATTCATTTTATATCATATTGTTAGTAGCACTTGAGCTATTAGCTAAGCCCAGAAAAGTGGACACGAACTTAAATGTGTACTGATTAAGTAGCTATGGTACTATGTTTTACAACTTATAAGAGTTAATTAAAACATTTAATCTAGAGACTATCTCCTGGGATGACTTCAATCCTAATCCCTACAGCCCTAGGAACTTCTGGACAGAAAATCAAAACATATTTGCATGTTAATATCTTTGTGAGAAGATTTTGTTTTTATTTTTTTAGTTTTGTCTTTTGTTCTGTAGCCCAGATTGGTCTTGAACTCCTGACCAACCTTCCTCTATTTCCCGTGGCAGGATCACCTACACCTTCAGCATATCCATCTTAACTAAATAGCATTAATGCAACCTAGAATATAAAATGAAAATTAACTGTCTCTGAAAAATACTTTTATACATTCAATTTTATCTATTTAGCCAATGCATTTGCATCCTTTCCTCAAAGCCAGTAATGCATAATATCCTCGACCCTGCTCTCTTACAGAACTGTATTTACTCCATGCCTATAAGTGAACCAAAATGAATTATTGGCCGGTCAAGAAAAAAATCTTCTGTAATAAGGGGGCCTTGGATCATTGTGTGAATATGCAATGTCACTTTGAATGAAACCTCCCCCAAATAGCAGTACTAATGTTTCAAAACCTTCTAACTCATCAAGGAAAACTACCACTCAGAGATGGAAAACTAGAATTCATCTAGTATTAAAGTTTCCAGATAGGGCAATAAGATGACTCAACAGATAAGGATGTATGCTGCTGAGCCTGATAACCTGAGTTCCATCCCCAGGACCCACATAGCAGAAAGAAAGAACTGACTCCCACACGTTGTTCTTTGACCACCATATATGTACTATGAGACACACATATACACTACACTATACACACACTAAGGAAATAAGTAAATGCAATTTTTAAACTAATGCAAAATGTAAACAAAGATGGTCAATATGAATTTAAGAAGAGGAAAGCAGCATGAAGGTTTCAGAAATTACACCTGGCCAATATTCTATAAAGTTGCAATTTTGAATCATCTGAGTGGTTCTTCCAAATGCCAGACCTTTTGAGGATGAGACTCCAATGTGCTGCCAAAGCTGGGAACAAGTATCCTTAATAAAGCACTGCTAAACTTCAATGGGATGGGTAACCTGGAAGGAGACATTTAGCTACAAGGCACAAGTGGCCCATCTCCTCCTACCTTAAGGAAGTGCTTATCTTTTACTTATATCTCATGCTATTTAGTCCTGTGGCTTCCTATAAACTGAATAATAACTGGGTTTGTGGAAAGATTTTATGGAAGGTCAGCAGTAACTTTACTAGAAATATTACAAAAGATCTTACTCCCATTGTTATGCATCTATCTTCAAAAGAATTGAATCTGCAAGGATCTCTGTGGTCTAAGATTTGGGAATGGAAAATGATTTTCAGTGCAAACAGTCATTGGTTGCTTCCTCGTGTTATCCTTGTGCTTTCAGCAGCACAGACAGTTTATAGTTTACTTCCCCTAGTCCTTAACTACTTACTAATATCTGCTAGTGCTACAAACTTACCCAAACTGTCAAGGCACAGTCAAGAGGTGTTTTGTTTTGTTTTGTTTTGTTTGATAACCATTTGCTTTAAAAGATCATCCAGGAAACAGAAAACAAAAAGTGCTGAACAGATGCAGGGGAATGGATGGCAAACATAACTTTGAAAGCAAATCTGCTGAAAAGTTATATATATATATATATATATATATATATATATATATATATATAAACTTGATGCTCTTCCGATCGTATATAAGTTATCTTAGATCCTCAGGAAACATTACCTCTTGATTGAACTTTAATCTCATTCTCTTCTACTGCCATAAATAATCAATGTTTAGCTGCACTTACTGATAACTATATTCAGGATTTCTGTACCTTTTTGATTCAGTGGGCACATTCCTTTTAATACTCAATACATCTTCCCAATGCATCCTCTCAATACTCACTTGAATTTTGCAGATTTTACATTTCCTTAAAGTCTTAATTAAGCTTCTTAATTTGAGATGATTGTAAATTCACATGCATTTGTAAGAAACAATGCAGAAAGAGTCCACATACTCTTTACACAGAATACAAATAATGAGCCAAGGTGTATGTAGACATAGATGTGTGAACACTTTACCCAGTATCTCCCAACGGTAGTGTCTTGACCTTAGCCATGGATAAATACTAATCTGTGTATGCTCTATTTTTATAATTATGTGTACCAGCATTTATACAAATATGTTCTATTTCCCTTGAATAAAGACTTAAAGCATGGGGTTGCTGGTAAATACATGTTTATATTTAAAATAAACTGCTAATTTTAAGGTAGCTGAGGCACTTTTCATTCTCCCAGCAATGTTAGAGATCCAGGCATTATGCATCCTCAGCAGTACTGTCAGATTCTATTTCAAATTCCTACCTAGTGGTGCATATTAATAGCCCATTGTGAATCTTGACATTCACTCTTCTGGTGACTACTGATACTGGGCATTTTACATGTGCTTATAGTGTCTCATAACCCTTTCCCCCCTCCCTGCATATATTGTTTCATTTTCTGCTTTAATGGAGCGGTTCACATGGTTCTTTTCTATTTCTTCTTTTGGTATAGAGTTTAATGTATTTTTTTTTTTTTACTTTGCAGTGATTGCCTTGAGGCTTACAACTATACATTTAAAAATAATGTAAGTTGCCAGGCAGGGGTGGCACATACCTTTAATTCTAGCACTTGGGAAACCTTTAATTCCATCACTCAGGAGGCAGCAGTGGGGCAGATTGCTGTGAGATTGAGGCCAGCCTGGTCTTCAGAGCTAGTTCTAGGACAGCCAGCATTACCCAAAGAAGCCCTGTCTCAAAAAATACAATAAATGAGTAAATAAATAATAAATAAATAAATATCTATACAAATGAGCAAACAAACTAATTAATGTAAGTTCACTTCCAAATTATACTGAAATACATGTAACTTTTCTTTTTAATGTCTTTTCTTTTCAGATATATCCATTGGTACTGGGCTCCACAGTTCTTTTTTTTTTTAACTTTTTGTTTAGAAAGCATTTATTTGTATTATGTATATGAGTATACTATAGCTGTCTGAAGACACACTGGAAGAGGGCATCAGATCCCACTACAGATGGTTGTGAGATACCATGTGGTTTCTGGGAATTGAACTCGGGACCTCTGGAAGAGCAGTTGGATGCTCTCAACTGCTGAGCCATCTCTCCAGCCCCACAGTTCTTTGTTTTGATTGGTTGTGGGTTTCTGTAGTTGTCTCCATCCATTGTAAAGAAATGCTCCCTTGATGAGGGATAACAACTTCTACTACTACTCTTACCCCTAACCAAGGAACTGTGCTCAGTTGATGGCTTCTGAGGCAGAGAGAGCCCACTTTCTTTAAGGGTATAGCCAACAACATTCCAAAGGATAGCCCCCACACCCAGGAATATATGGGTGGCACAAATTGGACTTGATGAGTTATTTTTTTTTATTTTCTAAGTTTTTTTATTTACATTCCAAATGATTTCCCCTTCCCCGTTTCCTCTCTCCCCAAAAGTCCCATAAGCCCCCTTCCCTCCCTCTTTTCCCCATTCAATCCCCCCTCGCTTCTCTGTCCTGGTATTCCTCTACATCCAGTCTTTCCAGGACCAGGGGTCTCTCCTTCCATCTTCTTGGACATCTATTGATATGTGAATTGTGTCTTGGGTATTCCGAGATTCTGGGTTAATATCCCCTTATCAATGACTGCATACCATGTGTGTTCTTTTGTGATTGGGTTACCTCACTAAGGATGATATTTTCCAGTTCTGACCATTTGCCTAGGAATTTCGTGAATTCATTGTTTTTAATTGCAGAGTAGTATTCCATTGTGCAGATATACCACATCTTCTGAATCCATTCCTCCGTTGAGGGACATCTGGGTTCTTTCCAGCTTCTGGCTATTATAAATAAGGCTGCTATGAACATAGTGGAGCATGTGTCCTTATTGCATGCAGGGGAAGCCTCTGGGTATATGCCCAGGAGTGGTATAGCCGGATCCTCTGGGAGTGTCATGCCCAGTTTTCTGAGGAACCGCCAGACTGCTTTCCAGAGTGGTTGTACCAGCTTGCAATTCCACCAGCAGTGGAGGAGTGTTCCTCTTTCTCCACATCCTCGCCAACAACTGCTGTCTCCTGTGTTTTTGATCTTAGCCATTCTGACTGGTGTGAGGTGGAATCTCAGGGTTGTTTTGATTTGCATTTCCCTAATGACTAAGGATGATGAACATCTCTTTAGGTGCTTCTCAGCCATTAGATATTCTTCAGGTCAGAACTCTTTGTTTAGCTCTGTACCCCATTTTTTAATAGGGTTATTTGGCTCTCTGGAGTCTAACTTCTTGAGTTCTTTGTATATATTGGATATTAGCCCTCTGTCGGATATAGGGTTGGTAAAGATCATTTCCCAGTTTGTTGGTTGCCGCTTTGTCCTTTTGACAGTGTCCTTTGAGTTATTAAACACAAAAAGGGGATACAAAGTTGATGGGGCAGGGAGATGATGGTGGAAATGAGAGAAGTTAAGGGGAAAAGTTGGAGATGAGTATGATTAAAATACATTGTATAAAATTCTCAAAAAATTAGTAGAATGTTTATCATCATCTTATTACATTATTTGGGAAGTTTAAGAAATGAGGTGGATATGGAAGGCAGTAAAGATGGAAGGAGAGGGGCTGGAGAGATGGCTTAGTGGTTAGGAACACTGACAGCTCTTCTGAAGGTCCTGAGTTCAAATCCCAGCAACAACATGGTGGCTCACAACCATCCATAATGAGATCTAATGCCCTCTTCTGGGGTGTCTGAAGACAGCTACAGTGTACTTACATATACTAAATAAATAATTTTTTTAGAAATTTTATTTCCTTTATTGAGACACTTAAGTCTTGGGTACATCAAAACCAGTTTCTGGGATGGACAGGGGTGGGGAACAGAACCCACAATAGAAAAAGTTATTATCTCAGCCACAATAGAACCCAGAGAATATAGTCTTATAATTGAACACTAGGTGCTTCATAATTGACTTTTTGATACAAAATGACCCATTGGCTCTTAGTGTAGAGGTCCCCAGACAAAGTAGGCCGTCTTCAGACTTTAGCTGGATGCCATGAGGGGTGGTTTGGCCTTTAACTCTTTTTTCTTGTCTAAGAGGTAGCAGCAGCAACAGCATCTACCTTCTGGGCAGCTTCTTTCTTGACATGATGAGCCTGCAGGACCTCCATAGCTTCCTCCACCTTGGAACGGAGGGACTCGGGGGATTTGAGCATGCGCAGCAGTTCAGAGTTGTCCATTTCCAGCAGCACCCGGTAATCTTTCCAGCCAGTTTTGAATGTATCGTTTGGATCAGTGGGAACAAACACTCACCCAGCATCTGCTTCTGTTCCTCGGGGAGGGGGGGGCACTGCAGCTAGCATGGAGGCAGTCAGGGGCTCTTGACCCTGGACATGGACCACAGGCTGGGGGTCCTGCAGCGGCTGAATGACAAGGTGAGGGCTTCCGACACTGGAGACATACATGTATGGAGTCACAGCCCTGGGAGCAGCGGCAGCAACTGTAACAGGAGGTGCAAGAGTTGGCACAGCCAACTCTTTCAACCGGCAGCCGTCAGTCAGCCCTTGCTGGGCGGCACTAGCCCCACCAAAGTCTATAGCCAAGTCTTTCAGGCACTCAGACCTGACTCTCTGAGCAATAGTAGGAAGGCCACCAGAGGCCGGAGCATTACTAGTTGGAGTCAGATGTCAAAGAGCTGGATGAGGCTCTGACTGCCACAGAGCACTTGGCATTCCTTGGAAGCCTTGAGGTTTCCTGCCTTACTGCCAGCGTGGATTAGGCGTCATTCGTGCTAACTGGTTAGGCATGTAATACGGACGTCTTCCCTGCGCCTGCGGAACTGCGCGCACAAAGTAGCCACTAGCTGCAGTCTGGAACAGATTTAAGATGGCGTTGGCAGGGAGTGCTCTCATTCCAGCCACATGCTGCATATACTGGTTAGTCAGATGAGCCTTCCGCTCTTCCTTCCTCTGGGCCATGGTGACATACAGTGGCTTGGAGCCCACAATGCGTCCGTTCATCTGGGTGACAGCTTTGGTTGCCTCTCCAGGAAAGGAGAAACAGACCAAGCCAAACCCTTTGCTTCTTCCATCTTCTAACCTCACCTTCTCACTGGTGATTGATCCAAAAAAGAGAAAACACTTTCTTTAATTTTTTTTTATTATCAATGGTGTCATTCAAGTTCTTAATGTAGAGAATTCACTCCCCAGAACCAACTAATCCTCTCCCACTTCCGCTGCTCAAATTTCCATTTTAATTCAGCCTGACGTTCTACTTTCTTCTGTGCATGGCCTACGAATATGGCTTTCCACATTTTTCATTTCTTTACCATTCATTTCTTCCACAGCCTTATTGGCATCCTCGTGTTTCTTGTAACTTACAAAGTCAAAGTCTTTGGACTTCCCACTGGAGTTTCTCGTCACCTTGACACTTAGGGTCTTACTAAACTGGCTAAAGAGCTCTTTCAGATTCCCATCATCCACCTCTTCTCCAAGTTTTTGATGTAAACATTGGTGAATTCCTTGGCTCCAAGCTCAGCTTCCCGCTCTTGGCGAGATTGAATCTGCCCACAAACACTTTGCGGTCATTGAGGAGCATGCCATTCAGCTTCTCGACGGCCTTGCTGGTGGCCTCTTGGGTATCGAAGTGGACAAAAGCATAGCCCTTAGATCCGTTCTCATCACAAATCACTTTACAGGACAGGATGTTTCCAAAGGCAGAGAAAGTGTCGCACAGTGCCTTGTTGTCTATAGATTTGTCCAGGTTCTTGATAATGACATTTCCCACACCAGACTTTCTCAAAGAGGAATCCCGCTGAGACCACATGATGCAGATTGGTTTTCCCTTAATCACATCAAAGTTCATGGTGTCCAAGACCCTGTCAGCGTCAGCTGACTGCTGGAAGTTGACGTAGGCATAGCCCAGAGAGTGGTGGGCGGTCATACAGCAGCAGACTGGGATGAACAGCACAGGCCCTGCAGGGCTGAACTTTTCATACAGCATGGCTTCCGTGACATCCGCGTACAGCTCGCCCATGTATAAGGAGGCCATGGAATAGCTGCTGGCTGCAGCATTCATCTCCCCGACTCCAACAACCCAGAACCCCTCCATGAGGACTTTTACTGAAGGACAAAAGGGGCTCCGAGGAGCTGTGGCACGCGGTCGCAGGGCACAGGTGGCACAGGCGATGCCAGGAGAGGCTGGAGCAGGGAGGCTCCGAGACGGGACTGGAGTGCAGGATGACTTGCACCAGCCCGCAAAAGCCCCAAATCAAAAGGCTCTCAAAAACAGTATGAAGTTTGTACTCTCCAGCTGTCCTGGCTTGGAACTTAAAAAAATAAGAATTAAAGTAGGGACTCCCTTTGCAAAGGTGGCATTTTTTTTTTCAAGAGACAGTCAATGCTGCTGCGCTCACGGCAGCCTTGGGGACACAGGTTTGGCAACAAATATAGCCCCCAGGATCCCAGCGGTTTTCATTTACAGCGGCCCAGAAAGGGGGAAACCAAATTTTTGCCAGTGCCTGCAAAGGACAGCGCGGAGTGGACACCTGGTGCGGTCAGCTGGGGCACGGGGCTGCCACGCGGTGAGGAGGTATGGAGGGGTGGGCCAGGCCGAGGGGGAAGGCTTTACCACCAGGTAGACAGTCAGACAAAAAGGACAAGCAGGTCAGAAGCTGTGAAAGTCACTTCCCTGTGGGCTCCCAGCACAAGTCGCGGTCTCTTTCCCTCTTCTTTTTTTTAAGGTTTTTGAGGCTTTTTTGTATTTTTTAAAAGCTTTTTCTCTTGTTTGCTTCAGGCTTGCGGAGCCCAAATGCAACACCGATGGCTAAGACCCGGGCGAAGAGAATAAGCTGGTCTTCTGTAGGTTCCAATAGATGTGCTAGCAAGTAAATGCAAGCACTCTAAGACGAATCTAAATAAATAAATCTTTAAAAAAAAGAAAGACTGGATGTAGGGGAACGCCAGGACAGAGTAATGAGAGGGGGTTGAACGGAGAAAAGAGGGAGGGAAGGGGGCTTATGGGACTTTCGGGGAGGGAGGAAACGGGAAAGGGGAAGTGATTTGGAATGTAAATTAAAAAAATAAAATAAAATTAAATTAAAAAAAAAAAAAAAAAAAAAAAAAAAAAAAAGATTTAAAAAAAGATGGGAGGAGAGAGTGAATATGATCAAAATATAATAAAAATTGTATGAGATTTGCAAAGAATTAATAAAATATTTGAGATATGATTGCATTTATTTATTCATTGTGTATGTACATGTGCATGCATGTGTCATTGTGTATGTACATGTGCCATGCATATGGAGTCAGGGAACAATTTAGGAAATAGTTCTCTTCTTTCCCCATGTAGATCCCAGGGAATAAATGCAGGTCACCAGACTCAGCAGCAAGCACCTTTTCCTGATAAACCATTCATCAACTCAGATAAGGTACCTTCAGTCCAGTGTTCCCTTCTCCTCATTCCCTTGCCTCAGTACATTGTTGCCATTCATTTCACTTATCCTTATGCTATAACCAGTTAGTACATAGTCACTATGTTGCTTTAAATGGTTGTTTTAGGTCAGCAATGAGTAAAAGAGTAGGAAAATGTATTTTACCTTAATTTGTTCCTTATCTGATATATGCTTCTTTTTTTTCATGTACATCCAAATTTCTGAATTATCCTATTTTCCTTCTGTCCAAATTCTTAACATTTCTTGTAGGAGTAAGGCTGGTGATGAATTTCTTTATGTTTTTATTTGTCTGAAAGAGTTTTTATTGCTTTTTTGTGCTTTTGCAGATTTATTTTTTGAAGACCACGCATATAAGTTATTTGAATGCCACGTATAAAAGAAAAAAAAAAGAAAGTATTGTAAGCAGCATTTAATTTCCTACAAGAGAATAATCATTTAAATATGGTAATTATCTAAAATGATGAAAATTTTAACAATCACTAAGGGTACTGTTTTTGATATGAAATAGATGGACAGGAATTAAAGAACATTAAAAATAATGAAAAAATTTGATAGCTGACATAACACTTTTATTATATCATTATTTCAAAGTTACACAAAAGACTATAAATTTAAAATAAAAAAATTCAGACAACTAAGCTTTAAACACACACACACACACAAAGTATTATTAAATATGCACAAAAACAAGAAGGAAAACAAAAGTGAGACTCTCACAGGGAGGCAATTAAGCTAACTGCAGATCTTCACCCCTCTCTTAGTTCTTCCAAATCCAATCCCCTAATCTTATCCTGAGTTCTTCTGCAGCAGACCACCTGCAGCAGCCTCCTATCCTCCTCTACCCCCATTTCCTGTGGCTCACACAGATCTTCCCCTCCTAACTTCCTTGCCTGACACATCAAATTATCGCAGCCCCTAACACCAGGCATTCTCTGGGAATCCACAGGTCCCTCCAGCCAGGGAAAGAGGTAAGTTAACTGGGGATCTTCACTTCTTCCTCTGTTCCTCCAAGTCCAATCCCCCAGTTTCCATTCCAACTCTACAGTAGACCACCTCTTCTCACTTGCTCTTCCCTCATTGCCAGGGGACTAAGTAGATTCTGGTGGCAGCTCCTGTATTTCTTCCTCCTATTGATCTCCTGAGTTCCCCTCTCCTAGCCCATTCCCATTCCTAAGTGTCATCTCCTAATACCTAGAAACACATTTTACCTGGACCCCAAGTGATAACACCTATCAGGATCCCAGAAGAATTTCCTACTAAGCAACACACAGCTACCATACTCTCCTAAGAAACAGAGAGGGCAACAGAAACCAAGGAACAAAACACTCACCCAACAAAGACAAGATCAAATATCATCACCTAGAACTACAATCTTCCTAAATGCAGATGCCTAGACACCAGCACAACAACACAATAATGTGTCTCTCCAAGAGAACCTACCACAGAAGCCCTGAGAACTGCAATAGCTGAAGCACAGAACAAAGATCTGAAAATAGCCTCTATGAATATGATAGAAGAGATGAAAAAAATCCCTTAAAGAAATCTATGAAAACACAAACAAATGAAGGAATGAATAACATAGCTCAAAGTCTGAAAGTGGAAATAGAATCAATAAAGAAAACCCAAACTGCTGGGTGAAGTGACATACACCTTTAATTGCAGAACTTGGGAGACAGAGGCAGGTGGACCTCTGAGTTTAAGGCCAACTGGGCATATAGAGCAAATTCCAGGATAGCCAGGGCTACACAGAGAAACCCTGTCTCAGAAAAAAATCTGGTGGAAATCTGAAGATGAAAAATTATATGAATTGTAACAGGAACTTCAGAGTCAAGCCTCACCAACAGAATACAAGAGATGGAAGAGAGAATCTCAGGCATTGAAGACACAGCAGAAGAAATGCATAGATAATTCAGTCAAAGAAAAAGTTAAATATTAAAAAAAATAATCCTGGCATGAACATCTAGGAAATCTGGGACACTATGAAAAGACCAAATCCAAGAATAATAATAGGAATAGACAAAGGAGAAGAAACCTGGATACAAGGCCCAGAAAATATTTTCAACAAGATCATAGAAGAAAATTTCCCTAACCAAAAGAAGAAGATGCCTATAAAGGTTAAAAAAAATCAAACCAAACAAACAAACAAAAACAAACTTACCAAATAGAATGTCAAATAGATTAGATCTGAAAAGAAAGTCTCCCCCCACCATATGAAAATCAAAACACTAAATGTACAGAGCAAAGAAAGATATTAAAAGCTGCAAAAAGACCAAGTAACATATAAAGGCATGTGGGGTAGTGAGCTGTGATAGGCAGCCTGGTCCCTGGTCAAGCTCAGGCTTAAAACCCGGTGACCCAGCAGGTGACTGTCGCCTGCAAGGAACAGTAGGCATTTGGCCATGCTCCTTGAGTCCCTGAGTCCTGTCACATAGCTCCAGCTCCCACACATGCCCATAGAGAGGTCTGTGGCCATCCATCAGTCACGTAGGAGGAGCAGCACCCCAAGCCCTCCCACATGCAGATAAGGACAGAAGCGCTCAGACCAAGCCAATGAGAAATACCTGATGTTAGACCCTTACCCACCCCAAAACTGTATATAAGAATCTTATCCAGAAGGGAAAAAGGTGTGTTAGAACAACTCCATCATCTGAGAGCTTCTGTCATAAGAGCTGTAGCACTGCCACTTGGGAAGAGGTCTGCTCTAATGAAACACCACCTGAAGCTCCCCTGCACTCCTCACTGGCTAGTTGGCCTTGTGTAGGCCCAGCCCTGCCTGACTGAGTGCACGTGGAACAACTGAGATGGCAACGGTGGAGACTGAGGTAGAGCCAGCTGCAGCAGCGGAGGCTGCAGAGATGATTCCCACTTCCTACTCACACTCTCTCCCCTTTGCCTGAGCCCTCACATCCAGCCAGGCCAGAGATATCCTGGAAAGACTCCAGTACACAGGCCTACAAAGGCAGACCTATTAGAATTACAATCAGTTTGTCAATGGAGACTCTAAAGGCCAGAAGGGTTGGGACTGATGTTTTACAGACTCTAAGAGACCACAGTTGCCATCCAAGACTACTACTCCCAGCAAAACTTTCAATCACACTAGATGGAGAAAATATGACATTCCATGACAAAACCAAATTTAAGCAATATTTATTTGTCAATGCAGCCCTATAGATGGTGCTAGAAAGAAATTTCTTCTGGGCAGCGGTGGCACATGCCTTTAATCCTAGTACTTGGGAGACAGAGGCAGGCAGACTTCTGAGTTCAAGGCCAGCCTGGTCTACAGAGTTCCAGGACAGTTGGGCTACACAGAGAAACTCTGTCTCGAAAAACAAACCGAAAGAAAGAAAGAAAGAAAGAAAGAAAGAAAGAAAGAAAGAAAGAAAGATTGATTTCCAACCTGAAAAGTTTAACCACACATAAGAAGACACAAAGAATAAATAATCTCAGACCAACAAATCAAAAGAGGGGAGAAAACCCAAACTTTCACAACAAAGTAACAGGAATAACAAAACAGTGCTCACTGATAACTCTCAATATCAAGGATCTCAATCCCCAATAAAAAGAAGCTGACTAAAAAACATAGGATCTGTAAATAGGATCCATCCTTCTTTTACACCCAAGACACATACCTTAACATCAAGAATAGATATCAACTCAGGGTAAAAAGATGAAAAATATATCCCAAGTAAATGGACTAAGAAGAAAGCTGGTATAGCTAATTTATTAACTGACAAAATAGACTTCAAACCAACACTAATCAGAAAAGATAAAAGGACACTATGTACTCACCAAAGGAAAAATCCACCAAGAAGACATTGCAATTTTTTTCTTTTTTTAAAAAAATATTTATTTATTTATTATAAGTACACTGTAGTTGTCTTCAGATACCCCAGAAGAAGGCATCAGATCTCATTACGGATGGTTGTGAGCCACCATGTGGTTGCTGCGATTTGAACTCCAGACCTTCAGAAGAGCAGTTAGTGCTCTTAATTGCTGAGCCATCTCTCCAGCCCGACATTGCAATTTTTAACATCAACACACCAAACACAGGGGCACCCAAGCCTTTGAAAGTAACACTACTAAAATTTAATCACATATTGATTGACCCTCAGACACTTGTAGTGGAAGACTTCAATATCCCAATATCAATACACAGATCACCAAAACAAAGAGTAAACTATGAAACACTGGAGCAAACTGATGTTATAACTCAAATGGACCTAACATATTTATAGAACATTTCACCCAAACAAAGGAATGCACCTTCTTCTCTGCATGTCATGGAACTTCCTCCAAAATTGACCACATACTTAGACGCAAGGGAAGTCTTGACAGATACAAGAAAATTGAAATAGTTCCCTGCATCCTATCAGACCACCACAGATTAAAGCTGCATACCAACAACAACAGAAACAACAGAAGGCTTACAAACTCATGGAAAGTAAACAACTACCTGCTAAATTTTTAAAAATGGGTCAATTCACTGTGCACAGCCTATCACAAAGTTTGAGAGAGGTAGTGATCTGACAAAACACCATCATATAACTACTATTGGTACATTATACTCAGAACTTTCATGTTCATTGATGTGTTATTTATAATAGAAATCGCAAACAACCTAGAAGTCCTTCAACAGAAGAATGGATAATGAAATTGTGCTACATTTACACAAATGGAATACTACTTAGCTGTTGAAAACAACATCATGAAATTTGAAAGCAAATTAATGGAACTAGAAAAAAATCATCCTGAGTGAGGGAACTCAAACTCAGAAAGACAAACATGATATGCATTTGCTTATATGTGGATTTTAGATGTTAAGTCAATGAAAACAAGTTATAATCTGTAGAACTACAGAGATTAGCTATAGAGTAAAGTAGTAGGGTAGGGAACAGATAACTCTCACTAGGAAATAGAATAGGTATTTATAGATGGATAAAGGGAACTGGAATGGTATATGTTACTCTCCACAAACTGTCAGCAAGGCCCCATTGCTGAAGACAACACCTACACAATTCATTGAACACAAGGAAGTCAAGTTGTTGCCAACATAGAGTCATCATCTCTACTTGTTAGCATCTTTGGCACAAAAAGGTATTCTGCCTATGACAAAAAGAACAACAAAAACAACAACCCAGCCACAGACCTTTTGATCTACAATGGTGTCCTGCCTGCAAGATATGCTAAATCAATGGTGGCAAGGAAAAAAAAATCTGATCTGACTTAAATAAGGCCCATGAGATGCCACCCATTCTTGACACTGCTAGGATGACTAAGAACCTGAGGCTAGATAGTCCAGGGTCCTAGAGTAAAACCAAATACCACTGTTCCAAAAAAAGAAATGTAGCAATAAAATGACTCCTGGTCACATTCTGTTAAATGCACAGATATGTGCCTTGCTCAGTCATCTTCAGAAATGCTTCCTTCCGCAGCAGATGGGAACATTTACAAAGACCCAAAGATGGACATTATGCAAAGAATGAGAGACCTTGTATCACTCAGCCCTCTATGGGATATCTCCATCAAATTCCTCCCCTCAGGTTTCAGGGAACCCTGGAGATGAGAAGGTGGAAAGAATGTAAGAGGCAGAGGAGAATGAGGACACAGAGAAAACAAAGCTTCTAAACTATATGACCCTCCTAGAACTATGAGCCTCACACATGAGCCTGCACTGGTCTGTACCTGATGGGCTCTAAGAGTTTAAAGGAAAAGTTGACACCTGCCCCCATCATTAACCCAGAAGCGATCTCCAATTGCACTTCCAAATAAGAATTTAGTTTTTACTGAAAAAACAAGCCATTCTTACTGAAAAAACAAGCTATTCTTTAAGGGTAGGCTACATGACCAACAAGAGATAACCAACAGAGAATAAACTCAGTGGCATCTTTGGAGGTTCCTTGTCTCATATTGTCACGTCAGAGCTTTTCCTTTTTCTTTTTAATTTTATCTTAATCTTTATTTTAATGTAAGTTTAATTTTATATTTTCCTCTCTCTTTTTATCCTATCCTTCCATATACTATTATGACCTCCAGTTTAGTGTTTTTCTAGAGTTCCTGACTGTGCAAATGAGCAGGTCTCTGAGTCTCATCTGTTTCTTGTGTCTTTTCTTGGGCTCTTTTCCTTCTGCTTATTTTGTCCTATTCCGATGTGTTAACATTTTTTTGTTTAATTCTTCTGTTTTATTTTATTGTTAACCTTCAGAAGCCTGTTTGTTTTCTAATGAGAGAGGATCTGGATAGGAGGGGAGGTGGTGAAGAACTGGGAGGAATAGAGGAAGGGGAAACCATAATCATATTATGTGAGAAAAAATTCTATTTCAATAAATGGAAAAAAGAGAAAGAAACTCAAAAAAAGAAAGGAAGGGCTGGAGAGATGGCTCAGTGGTTAAGAGCACTGACTGCTGTTCCAAAGGTCCTGAGTTCAATTCCCAGCAACCACATGGTGGCTCACAACCATCCATAATGAAATCTGATGCCCTCTTCTGGGGTGTCTGAAGACAGCTACAGTGTACTTAAATAAATAAATAAATAAATCTTTAAAAAAGAAAGGAAACATTTGGAGATGGTAGTGCACACCTTCAGTCCCAGCACTCAGGAGGCGGAGGCAGGCAGGTCTCTGATTTCATGGCCAGTCTGGTCTGGTCTACAGAGCAACTTCCAGGATGGCTAGGGGTGCACAGTGAAACTCTATCTCAAAAAAAAAAAAAAAAGAAAGAAAGAAAGAGAGAGAGAGAGAGGATAGAAAGAAAGAGGAGAAAGAAAACAAAGATATGCTTACATTTTTTTTAATGTACCATTCTAAGCAGTGAAAAGAATCACTTTCTAAAATTCCACAGGTTGTTTTTCTTCCTTCCCTTGAGGCAGTTAACTTTATTAACTGTAGAACTCTTGTTGGGAGGCCTTTTCTTTCAACAATTTAAAGACTTTTTTTTCTCAAATGGTTTCTAATAAGTGGTGTACTGGCTGGTTTTGTGTGTCAACTTGACACAGGCTGGAGTTATCACAGAGAAAAGAGCTTTTGTTGAGGAAGTGCCTCCATGAGATCCAGCTGTAAGTCATTCTCTCAATTAGTGATCAAGGGTGGGAGAGGGCCTAGTCCATTGTGAGTGGTGCCATCCCTGGGCTTGTAGTCCTGGGTTCTATAAGAGAGCAGGCTGAGCAAGCCATGGGGAAGCAAGCCAGTAAGAAACATCCCTCCATGGCCTCTGCATCAGCTCCTGCTTCCTGACCTGCTTGAGTTCCAGTCCTGACCTCCTTTGGTGATGAACAGCAGTGTGGAAGTGTGAGCTGAATAAACCCTTTCCTCCCCAACTTGCTTCTTGGTCATGATGTTTGTGCAGGAATAGAAACCCTGACTAAGTGCCGGGCAGTGATGGTGCACACCTTTAATTCCAGCACTTGGGAGGCAGAGGCAGGTGGATTTCTGAGTTCGAGGCCAGCCTGATCTACAGAGTGAGTTCCAGGACAGCCAGGGCTACACAGAGAAACCCTGTCTCTAAAAACAAACAAACAAAAAAACAAAAAACAAAAAACAAAAAACAAAAAAAAAAAAAAAGAAAAGAAACCCTGACTAAGACAAGTGGACTAAAATTCCAATTGTTGTTCTTTGGCAACTAAAGTTTTTCAATCTGTCTTCAATATTTTTATTCTGTCCAGGCATGGTGGAGCTGGCCAATTCATCAGGAGACTGAGACTAGAAGTCTATATGTAAGTAAGCTCAAGGATAACCTGGACTACGTGAAATGCCATCTCAAAACAAAACCAACCAACTAACCAGACAAAATCAGATTTCCAGCATTGGAATGTGATATTCTGGCGGGTGTTTTGTGGTCTGGTTTGGGTATTGATAGTGTCTTCTGAGCCTCACAGATGCATGCTTTGTGTCTGTTACATTATTGTTGCTTGCAAAGTTCATAGTCATTATTACTTCAAAGATATATGTGCAGGCAAAACAGTCATTTACATAAAATAAATAAATCTTAATTTGCTTTTAAAAACTGACATTTAAAACTCCAATGGAAACAAATATAGCCTGCCTGGGGGCGGGGGCAGCCCTGGCGGGGGGGGGGGGGCAATTTCTTCTTTCTTGTCAGTTCTTCTTGAAGCAGCGGATGGGGAAGAGCATAGGCAGAGGGTAAGACTTGTTCTTACGAGATTTGGGGGTAAAACTTTGTCTTACGAGATATTTAGGGTTGCTGTATAATAAAAAGTTTACTTATCTAAGTCTAAGTTACTATGCTATTGTGGCTGACCTACTTACTGTGTTCCTTTGAGGCCAGAGAGTACAGTCTCTGGCACTTAGCACCTCTTCCTCAAATTGCATAGGATTAAGTAAATAACCTTTGTACTATCTCAGCAGGAACTGCTGGGCTCTAACTTTCAGTCTGCTAGTTGGAAGTCACAGGGAGAAAATGGGACACTTAGAGAAGTGGTTATAACATTTATTACTAAGTTGTAAAAAGTGTCCTATGGAAGCTATCTAAGGGGAAAAGCAGAAAGATCCTAAATAGGGAAAGGGAAAAATTCTAGTTTAAGTGGGGAAAGGCAAAAATTCTACTCTAACTCCTTTTCATCTCTTTGTCCTCAGTACTTAGACATCTTTCAGAATACATCATCACATGTTACAAAGTTCATCACAAGTTCACACAAAATATCAAATCATAAATTGAAATAGAAGTTTACAACAGAGAAAGTTTACAGGCATATCCATTAGGAGCAATTATCGGTCTAAACATCCATCACCTGCTGCAGCTCCACAAGTTCACTGACAGTTTTAAACCATAACTAAATTGTTAGTGAAGTTTTGTGTGGATAAACCCAGTCGCTATTTTATCTTCTGTCCTAGCAGCTATAATAAATCGTTAGTTCCCTTTTTATGACCTTTGGTTGATTGTTTTACAACCTCTTGGAATGTGCTCTGAGTAGGAGAAAGACTGGTTTCCATCTAAGAGCAATTAACTGATAACACTTGGGAGACTGGCAGAGTTCTCATTGCAGTTTTGACTATCAGAAAAGGACATAATAGCAGACCCATTATAAAAGAGCTTAATAGCCGGGCAGTGGTGATGCACACTTTTAATCCCAGCACTTGACAGGCAGAGGTAGGGGAATTTCTGAGTTCAAGGCCAGCCTGGTCTACAGAGTGAGTTCCAGACAGCCAGGGCTACACAGAGAAACCCTGTCTCAAAAAAATTTTTTAAAAAGAGCTTAATAATCACAGATATAATTTTAGGAATTCTTATAGGATCATTGTTAAGACTTAAGAAGTCACCTATTTGTCTATATAGCATCACTACAAGACAGTACATCTTCGTGTGTCTGCAGAAATCTGCTCCAAAGGGATGTGCTACTACTTAGTGATTGTTATATATGTTTAATAATAACAGGAAAAACATATTAATAGCAGGAATCTTTCCTAAAATGAATCCCTTACAGCCTTGCTTAATAAGGGCTCACATGTCACAAATTATATAATAATCTGAAGCAGGCCATTTCAGGATGATCACCTGCTAGTTATTAGCTTGTCCCATTATGGCTCCTGACAATAGCCTACTCTTGCTGTTGGATAGATCATTACATCATATGAATGGACACTGATTCTAGTTCAGACTTTGTACACCTGTTAATAGATAATTCTAGAATATCAGGAGATAAAAAGGGTAGGAGTCATGGGTAACTACTTGCCCCCAAGACCAAGCAAGCTCCCATTTCTTCATTTGTTCCTTGGTTTCTCTAGGAGCCAAGATCCTCAAAGTGGCCTCAGATAAAGTCACAAACAATTTTCTTCAGTCTTATTAGCTGTAGAACACATAGTGTTCATATTATGAACACATAGTGAATGATGAGGGTCACTTTACAAAATGCTGCAGAGATTCTTTTATTCATTTTATAATCATTTTTAAAGCAACTCCTAGGGAGCTGAGGGTATTGCTCACTGATAGTTTGTCTAGTATGCACAGGCCCAGAGTCAGATCTCTCCTCACAGCAATAAATAAACAAAACAACTACTATATGCCAAAAACTGTTAGGTATAGAGTATTTTAGGTATAGAGTAAATCTATGTACTTTAGTACAGAATCTAGCTCTTTGTTACTTAGATTTGGAAATAGTATTGTTCATATATTCAGAAGTGATGAATCAACACATTACTAATAATTAGCTATAGTTAAAATTTATAAGAAAATGTCAAATCATTCATTTTCACAGTGATTTAGATGATTTAGAATACTTCTAGTCAGGCCTGCCTCTAAAATTTATGGAGTCAGGGCAAGAGTATAAAGTAGACACCCATGTACTATAAGCCTATGTATTTAAAAGTTAGATGTTATACATGGTGTATGTGTACACTACTAATATATAACCATTATCATAACTAGACAAAATTACCTTATAGATAACATAGGAGGCCAAAGACTTGTTGGAAAGGTGAGATGAGAAGCCAAAGCTCCTTCTTGGTCTACATCACAGGATGGAACTAGGCCAATTCTCTGCTTAGTCTCTTCATCTACCCCCTTGCGCCTATGCATGTGCCATTCTGCAGCAGCAATGTTTACCTGACCTGACCCTAAAGAAAAGACTACAAATGCTCTAGAAGAAGTTCAGGACACATGGGCAGATAACTCTAGAGCATTTTAGATGGGGGATGGGTCCCTAGATATGTACTCCATCCTCTCGACCCATGGACTTCTCAGAGAATGAGAGTCAAAGAAAGACCCTTCAATATGAAGCCCATAGCCATGATTCAGAAGATCCTCTGTCCACCGTGAGGTACTAAGAAAGCAAACTAGCAACTAGCATGGTACCCAGAGAAGTTACAGGATGAACTCATGGACAAAAAGGCTTAAAAGAATCCTTTAACAGATCCAGCAGGAGTACTGTTCTGGACATTAGACTATAGGGACAGCTTCTCAGAACTTTTTCCTGCTGGGCTGGAACTGAGGACAGCATTATGTTGGCCAAGGCTGACTGAGAATAACTATTTTCATACTGAATTGAGAGAGGTAAAAGATAGCAGCCAAAACCCAGTAGCACTTTGGTAGAATCAGATCTTTTTTAAAAAAGATTTATTTATTTATTGTATGTAAGTATACTATAGCTGTCTTCAGACACCCCAGAAGAGGGTGTCAGATCTCATTACAGATGGTTGTGAGCCACCATGTGGTTGCTGGAATTTGAACTCAGGACCTTTGGGAGAGCAGTTGGTGCTCTTAACCACTGAGCCATCTCTCCAGCCCTGGTACAACCAGATCTTAACAGAACGTGCTCCTCTAGCTAACCCAAACACACACATCTTTAGAATTCTTTTGATGTAGTGTTGGGGGGTGGAAGAGATGAGGCAGGATGTTACCTTAACACAAATTAGGAACACTTCGCATTGCTAAAATGCACAAATTCATTATCAACAGTGCTTACTTCTATGCTGGTTGTTAGCATTCTGTCTAAGCTCCACCCCACAGTTAGCCATCAACAGCCAGGTAGGCCTGACCCACTGTAAAAGGGGCTGCTTGGCCCCTCCTAGCTCCCTTGCTTTCTCTTGCTCTTGCTTTCCCTTCCCCCCTCTCTCCACATGCTTATGACTGGCCTCTTCTTTACTTCTCTGCTCTCTCTCTCTCTCTCTCTCTCTCTCTCTCTCTCTCTCTCTCTCTCTCCCTTTCTCTGCCTCTACTACCTCCTTAACTCCCCTCCGCATGCCCTTAATAAACTCTATACCGTTATGTGTTTGGTACCAGGGGGAAGGGATGCCTCAGCATGAGCCCGCTGAGACAACCCCTTCCCCCACACCTCACCACACTTCCATAGGACCTATCCCCCTTCTCCTTATCTTTTTATAAACATCACTGGTAAGAATATCACTCCTTACAAAAAATAAAATGATTATTAGAGTCAATTAAATATATATATGTAAATGCTTTATTTTCTCACCTGTATTTTCCTATTTAAAGAAAGTTCTTGCTGCGTTGTATATTCACACTTCAAGGTTTTTGGTTCTTTTTAATCTTTGAGAAAAAGAAAGAAAATGTTTGTCATTCCAGGAGCATAATCAGTCGAGCCAGCACACAATGACATAGTTAATTCGGAATTTGTTGCCATAGCTCCAGGGAGGGTAGATCAAACAATGGCCTTTTTCACAACTTCAGCTTTCACCACAACTTGCCTGTCCCCACACAACAGCCATCATAGCGGACAGAGCACAGCAACTGTCAATGAACAACAACCCAGAGGGGACAAGAAGACACTTGTAGCAAATCAAATAAAACAAAGGAACTAGACAGCTTGAACCTCTGCTTATCCAATAAACCAGAAACTCCTAGTCCTTTGGACCTTATCTGTCAGTGCTGGCCATATCAAGCTGCCTTGACCTTTTTAAACCAAGTGTCTCTCCCATATATCTAGAGCCACAAAACGTCTCCCTGTGACTCAAAAGAACTTGTAAAGGGAGAAGACTTTAAAGACGAAAGAAAGTTGGGAACGAACCTAGTGGTACACTAGAAATGCACCATGGACAAGGACAAATTCTCACGAAAGGTAATGTTAATGCTTTCTTCTTTGTTTCTGCTCCTTTAAATATCAAAACTGGTGGAAAAATAAATTCCTATATGTGAAAGTGTGGCAGATGTGTGTCACATTCACACTGAAAATGAAAGTAATAGCCTTTCCATCCTGAGGTAATTTTTAAAAAGGAGAAACAATGTGTCTAATGTTTGTTTCTTTTTCCTCAGAATGTTTTGTAAGGTCCTTGGATGGATTTAGACAACAGGAATAAACCTGTTTTCTAGAAATGTTCAATGCGATTGTAATGGTGGTGGCTCACACTGTCCATCCCAGCATTTAGACGACTGAGGCAGTAGGATTATAGGTTCAAGGTCAACCTGAGTTACACAGCAAAAAAATCTCATTAAAAAATCAAAGTTGGGCGGGGCAGTGGTGGCACATGCCTTTAATCCCAGCTCTTGGGAGACAGAGGCAGGCAGATTTCTGAGTTCAAGGCCAGTCTGGTCTACAGAGTGATTTCCAGGACAGCCAGGACTACACAGAGAAACCCTGTCTCGAAAAAACAAACAAGCAAACAAAAAACAAAAAAAAATCAAAGTTGGGAACTGGGCTTGTAACTGAGTGTGGAGTGTATACTTAACATACATAAGTAAGGCTCTGGGTCTAATCCCAAAATTCAAGCCCAAAATACAGATTACCTGGACCTGGAGCTTCCAGAGACTGAATCACCAATCAGAGAGTTGGTCTGAGCCCCCTCTCCACCTACCGCATGCACAGATGTAGCTGAGAGCTGTCTTGTCTGACCTCAGTGGGAGAGGATGCACCTAATTGATGCCCCAGAGTGTGGGGATATGGCAGGGCTGCTATCTCTGTATCTCTGAGAAGAGCAGAGGAGGGGAATGGGAGAGGAACTCCGCAGGAGGGGGCAGCATTTGAGATATAATTAATTAATTAATTTTAATTTCTTTTTTTTTTTTTTTTTTTTTTTTTTGGTTTTTCGAGACAGGGTTTCTCTGTGTAGCCTTGGCTGTCCTGGAACTCACTCTGTAGACCAGGCTGGCCTCGAACTCAGAAATCTGCTTGCCTCTGCCTCCCAAGTGCTGGGATTAAAGGCGTGCGCCACCACCGTCCGGCAATTAATTAATTTTAAAAAGTTATAATTTTTTAGAAAGTATGAGGAAATATAGGCAGTTCAAGGCAAAAAAGAATGTCTAGAAAACCTGGGGATATTGGAAAAATCGTTTAACAAAATCTTCATTATCATCCAAAGTGCTAGCTTTTTTTCTAGTGGAAATGTAAGATTATGATTCTTTTTAATTTTATGTATGTATGTATGTATGTATGTATTTATTTTACTTTTACTTTTTTTTTTTTTTTATTTTCCGAGACAGTTTACTTTTACTTTTATATATTCCAGTCATTACCCACTTCCTAGTCTGCCCTCCCACAGTTCCTCATCTCATTCCTCCTCCACCCTGTCTACAAGAGGATGTTCCCCCCACTCCTACTCCCAACCCCCCACCCCGCACCAACAGGCCTCTCTACGCCCTGGGGCCTCAAGTCTTCTCTCAATGAGTCCAGACCAGGCATCCTCTGCTTTGTATGTGTCCAGGCCTCAGACCAGCTAGTGTATGCTGCCTGGTCGGTGGTCCAGTGTCTGAGAGACCTCAGGGTCTGGGTTAGTTGAGACTGCTGGCCTACCTACAGGGTCACCCTCCTCCTCAGAAAGAAGATTGTGATCTTTTTTGAGAAGTCTTACTAATAACTCAAGTTGGTCTGAATTTCACTGTGTAACCTAGGTAGCCTCAAATTCTCAACTCCCTTGTCTCTGCTTCCCAAGGGCTGGAACTACATGTATGCCTCACCACAGAGAATCTTACCTCATTTCTGAGGTATATATTATTTATAATCCTCACTTTTAAGTGAGAAAACTGAAGCTCCTAGAAGTTGTGTAAATTGTTCAAGATAGTAAAGGAAGAACTGAATCCTAGGATCCACTTTTTAAAGGCCAGGTGGAGGTGGCTCACGCCTTCAATCCCAGCACTCAGGAAGCAGGGATAGGCAAATCTCTGAGTTTGAGGTCAGCCTGGTCTTCAGAGTGAGTTCCAGGACAGCCAGGGCTACACAGAGAAAGCTGTCTCAGAAAAACCAAAAACCAAACAAACAAAAACTTTCCTATCAAACAAGGAAGATAGCTACTAGCTATACAAAATTATTTAAATTTATTTAATTTTATGTGCATATATATATATGTACATTACATGCATGCAGAACCCCACAGAGGTCAGAACAGGCATCAGCTCCCCTGGAAGATGGTTGTGAGCCACCATAGCCACCATATAGGTACTGGGAACTGAACAGAGGCTTTCTGCAAGAACAATAGGTGCTGGCTCTTAACCCCTAAGCCATCTCTCCAATTCTAGCTATTTAAATTTGCCAGGCAGTGGTGGTGCATGCCTTTAATCCCAGCACTCGGGAGGTAGAGGCAGGCGGATTTCTGAGTTCAAGGCCAGCCTGGTCTACAGAATGAGTTCCAGGATAGCCCAGGCTATACAGAGAAACTCTGTCTCAAAAAACCTAAAATAAATAAATGAATTAATTAATTAATTAAAAATAATTACAATTAAATATAAACTAAAATTCAATTTCTCAGCTTCACTATCCATACCTCAAGTGCTCAGTAGCTTACATATAGCTCATGAGACCACCTTTATTTAAATGATGCAATTATAGACCATTCCATAATCATAGAAAGTTCTATTGAATAGTAAGGCAATAAACACTATATTTCTTTTACATATGTTGAGCCATGTTCTGAAAATATGTTGCAGTTTTGTTACAAGTAATATGGATTTTAAAATCTCATTCATTTGAAGTCTCCTCATTTGCATAGTGCCAAGTTAACTTTGATCTGCAAATTAATAATATAGATAAGAGTCAAGGAGACTATTAAATGCACTTCAGAGACCAAAGATTTTTAAGCATCATCAAATAACTCCAGAAGCACTCACTTAGTTGCAAGCAATTGATATGATAATTACACATCATTTTTATTTATTCATTAAAATAGGAATCCCCTAAGGTGCCCTTGTAGAGAATAATGTGGTTAGCCTACTTATTTCTAGTCACCCTTTTGCTGTTTCTACATTCTATGTAGATCATTTTATGCTACTGATTTTGTTCTCTTCACTTGGAACATACAGTAAGTTGGTAGCAAAAAATACTTTTGCACTGATATTTTGACCAGTTCAAGAACCACTTCCAAAACCTTTACTTCTTCTTTGTATCCCACAAAACCCTGGAAGGGTGTTCCTATGACTCCAGGATACAACCTTTCACAACACAGGGGTTAGATAACAGCTTGTTAATTGAGGGACAGGTCTTTCAAGATCCCACTTTCTCAGGTGAACTCTGATTTTCCAAACAGAATCTATGAATCAAATTGAAAACAACCTCATATTTGCTTCTTTCTTGGTACCAGTCTTTGTAGCAGGATAAGACCTTCCTGTGTTATGCGAAAGAACTAACTTCTGGACATTTGGGCAAGGAGAAGGGGGGATGATTTGAAAAGTAAATTGGCTAACTCCTTTAGAAGGAAGAACTGGATAGCTGAGAATAAAGAACTTCAAGATGTTTTGTTCAGAAAGCAGCACTTAGTTCTTAGTGTGTGTGTGTGTGTGTTCTCGAGTGCGCACACCTGTGCTAGGGATCAAACTGAGGGCATATATTTCTTGGCATATATTCATTGTAAGGACATATTCACGTAAATATATAATGCACTTTGAGCATGTCCTCCCATGCACCCCTACTCTCCTATGAAACTAACTCCTCAACCGCAAAGAATATTGTCTGTTGTTTCTTCTTTTTTCCTAGAGAAACTATATAGCTCACAGTCCATAAAGTGAGACAGGAAAAATTAATAGAAATAATTTAATGAGTACCAAATATTTATGCTTTATCTGAAAGTCATTGAACTTTTTACAATCTGCCAGATTTAGAACTTTTAGATGACTGAATATTTTTTAAAAGCCACCTAAGGGAAAAGTCAGGTATAGTGGCACAAGCCTAAATCCCAGCACTTTTGGGAGACAGGTAGATCTCTGTGAGTTCAAGGCTACCCTGGTCTACATAAGGAATTCTAAGCCCAGCTAGGGCTACAGAGTGAGACCTTGTCTCAAAAAGTTGTATAAAAGAAAGTAGTTATTAACTTTTTTCTTTTAAAGATTTTATTTATTTTATGTGAGTACACCATCACCATCCTCAGACACACCAGAAGAGGGTATTGATCCCGTTACAGATGGTTGTGAGTCACCATGTGGTTGCTAGGAATTGAACTCAGGATCTCTGGAAGAACAGTCAGTGTTCTTAACCACTGAGCAATCTCTCCAGCCCTAGGTATTAACTTTTTATTCTAACATATCATTGGGCCTTCTTTCCTCCTATCTTTCTGTAATCCCTGTACATGAATCTTAACATTACAGGAGCAGTATGCATTTGCATACCCTTCTGCTAACTTACAACAGTCATGAGTCCTTTAAACACTATGGTAGACTGTTCTAAGGGTCACACAGCCTCTTATCTCAATTAGCAGATAGAGGATCACTGCTATAGAGTGCCTGGATGAAACTTCTTCCTCTGAATATTGACAGGTAGAGCAGAAGTTGACTCTCTATAGAGTGCAGTAATTTTTCACTATACCTCACCCACTGTGATTCTCCAAGGCAAGCCTTAGTGGGTTCAAATTCTGTAAAGACTTCCTGCTCACTGACATGACCCAGTGATCAGGCAAAAAGACATGGAACAGGAGTTCTAGCCTTATGACCAAATGGGGATTTTCAGTGTTTCCTGACACTGGGAGCTAAGGGGGGTTGGGTCGAGAAGAGGCTTATTATTTCTTTCATTTTTGTTTTTCTATTCTGAAGGGCTTGGAGCTAGCTCTAAAACAACAAAAGATAAAGAAAACAGCACAATTGGCATAAAATTAATTTTGTTTCATTTTAATAATGAGACCTTAAAGTGTGAAACTATGTTTTATTTTTAGTTGGGTATTAGAACAGCTTAAAGTTCTCTTTGAGCCAAACATGATGTAGCATGCCTATAATCCCAGTACTT
The DNA here is from genome assembly GCA_036184795.1 of Tokudaia tokunoshimensis. Taxonomy (NCBI): domain Eukaryota; kingdom Metazoa; phylum Chordata; class Mammalia; order Rodentia; family Muridae; genus Tokudaia; species Tokudaia tokunoshimensis. The sequence goes on from BTHU01000023.1 coordinate 52,176,775, forward strand.
GAGAGATTGAGGCAGGAGTATTGCCATGAGTTGGAGGACTGACAGAAGTTTAAGACCAGTCTGTGCAGCAACAGCAAGAGCTTGTTTGAAAACTACAGCAAAAATAGTTTTCTTTGTTTTTCTACAAATGACAAACTCTTTCTCACATGTGTGTACTCACACAAAAAGACGGACTCACATGCTCTACATGCATAGACACATACAAGTAAGGAAAGAACTCCAAAAATTGCCAAGCATGGTCTGGGATAAAGAAAGCTATATCTATTTCAAATCTGGTTTTTTTAGTTACATTTATTTAAGTCATGAATAAAAAACATGAGAGGCAGCCGGGCAGTGGTGGCGCACGCCTTTAATCCCAGCACTTGGGAGGCAGAGGCAGGAGGATTTCTGAGTTCGAGGCCAGCCTTGTCTACAAAGTGAGTTCCAGGACAGCCAGGGCTACACAGAGAAACCCTGTCTCGAAAAACCAAAAAAAAAAAAAAAAAAAACAAAAAAACAAAAAAACATGAGAGGCTAGAAAAATGCCTCAGTGGATTAAAAAAAAAAATTACTAAGAAAGCAATGGGACCTGATCTCAAATCCCAGGAGCTTGCTGGCCAATTAGCCTGGCAAAATGGTGAACTTCAGGTTCAGTGAGGAAAAAAATAAGGTAGAGAGCAATGCCCTCTGTGTAACATACATGCATACATACATACATACGTACATACACAACACATACAAATAAATGAAAAGAAAAAATATGGAAGAATTTAAATAATTTCTGTTGAAATAAAAAAAAACAGTTTGATTAGAGTTTTTTTTAAAACCATATTTACTGAAAAAAATCAATCTTAGTTCTTTTGGGGAAGGATTATAGAGATTGAACTTCGGGCCTTGAACCATTCTATCTACCTACGTAGATATCTATCTAGCTATGTATCTCCAAACCCCAAATCAATCTCTGTTTGTTCTACATATTCTTGAAAGTGGAGACTTTCATCTGGAATCATAACTCCTAGTAATTTTTAAGTTATTATTTAGTTAGTTATTTATTTTTGTTTTGTTTTCAAGATAGGGCTTCTCTGTGTAACAGCTCTGGCTGCCATGATACTTACTCTGTAGACCAGACTGGCCTTGAACTCACAGAGATTTATCTGACTCTGCTTTCTGAGCCCTGGGATTAAAGGCATGTGTCATCACTGTCCAACTGCAATTTTTGTGAATAAATAAAAGAAATCTAAATTGCTGTTTATCCTGGATTTTTTTCTTGTCCACAAAGACTCTGAAGTTTCTCTATCTAGAGTCATTTCTAGATCATTCATGAAAAAGAATTTGTCACAACCCAGCCTTTGAGATATGGTTCAATGTCAAGTAGACCAACTTCAACTAGATGGTAACCTCTGACTTGATTGACTTTAACATTAGCACCAATAACAAAGATACTGGGATTGTTGTTTACAAGGTTCTCCTCAAATCCTGTGTGAGTCTACAACTTGTCATGGGAGTATAATGTCTGAAAGCTTATGGCTACCACAGAAAGAATACTCATGCTTTTACAACTCCTGCTCAGCTTTCCCAGAGGGTATGAGCTAGACCAGCCTCTGAGAGAAAGGAATAAGATTTGTACACACACACACACACACACACACACACCATGTAGCAGTTACACTTTTGTCTAGAGTGGCAACTAAAGGGTTGTTTGGTTTGGTTTGGTTTGGACAGATTCTTGTTAGATGGCTCAGGCTGACCTCAAACTGTCAGTCCTCCAGTCTCAACATCCCAAATTCTAGGGTGCATGCACCATCATACCAAGCTTGAAGGACTTTCTTAAAACTATCACACAAATCATTCATAATGATGTCCACCTAAGTTTTGTAGGGTTTTTTTCCATTGTACAAAGTCGGAGAGAGTTGCAATCACTAGGCATTGCAGTAGATGTCTTCTTACCCTGTACAAGGAGATATAATATTTCAGTTCATTGAAAATGAAAATGGTTATAATGGAGCCTCATTTTGAAAACCATAAGAACATATATTAATCATTTATTGAAATAGAAAAGGTATTGTTGATTTGCACATGTTCAGTGTTCTGCCTTGTCTTATTTTCATTAGGCAAGCACACATACATTGTCTACAGTTTCAGGTTTTATTATAACTGGAATGACAGCTTAAGATACTTCCAAAATATTCTGAGTACAGAATCACTAGATAAGACTTTTGAATTTTATTCCCTGGCTTTTACAGTTTTCTTGGCCTCATCAAACCATTCAATGGCAATTTTCAGGGTCATTTATCTAATACCTTACCAATTTAGTTTAAGATAACTCTTTTTTGCATTTTTTTTTGCAGAATAACTGTAGATTTATTAAGTAAAAGCAAGAAAAAAAAACACTAGAAAACAAGGGGTTTGCATTTAAATAAATAGTGACAACATCTCTGTAACCCAGACAGGTCTCAAACTGAAGATCTTCCTGCCTTAGCCTGACAAATGCTCAGCCTCCCAAAAGCTCAGTGTGCTATCATAATGGGCTGGTTGTGCAATAGTTAACTAGACTCTAAGCACAATTATAAATACAGTGGGCATAAACAGGCTTTAAGGGAAGCTCAGTTAAAGCAAAAGTACCTAGTGATCTAGAATAGCTTATCTACTAGCTGGAAACCTTCAGAGAACTCTTGGGACCCATGAAAGAAATGGCCAACATCATTGCTTAGTTTTCACAGAATGGTTAAGTTGGCAGTTACGTAATGTGGCAGTTACTTACGGAAACATTGTCTGTTCTTCTTCAGATATATATGGTTAAAAGACTAATAACCAGACAGGAGTATGTTTGTGTCTGACTTCTATTCCTCGGATCCACTGTATACCTAGGACCTATATATACTTTGTGAATAGATACTTAGCAGATGCAAAGACACATATTTAAAGACACAGTTCATGTTTAAAGCCACACTGTGAGTTAACTAAATAGATATTTGATCTCTTTCCTTTTGAGCACATATCATTATAGTTCTCAACTCCAAGTTTCCTGACTTTATAACAGGGATGGAGGGTAAATAATACATAATAGTTTCTATTTAATAGCTATCTGGTAGGCAGCCAGCATCTAAATGGAGATTACATTTTTTTCAAAGACAAGTTCTTGTTCTATATCCCAGACTAACCTTAAACTAATAGCAAGCCTCCTGCCTCAGCCTCCTGAATGTTAGGATTATAAGTACTATACCTGGCTGAGATGCGTTATTTAAATAAAAGAAATACAACCCTTGTGGTGATGAATATGTTCATCCCAATTCTTTCAATTAACAAAAAAAGTCTGCAGAGCTGTCAGAAGAAGGATCATCTTTTCCAGTAGTTAATGAAGAGATGCCCTGCCTTCACAGCCTATTAATTAAGAATCAACGTGAGCTTGGAGTTTAGTATTTGAAACTCAAAGGCAAAATCAGAACACTACTCAGATTTTTTTTCTCATAAAGAAATGAATAACAATTTTAGGCCAGCAAGCTAAGGTAATCACATTTTGAATGATTTCTCCTGAGCATGCTTCTAATAACCTGTTCCTGTTGGCTGAGAAGGACAAAGAAAGACAAAGTTAATTACTAAGGAAAAGCTTCATCAAAGAATTTTGGTTACCTTAACCCAGAGTTTCTCACTGTTGCCGCTACTGATACATGAGGCTAAGATAATTCTGTATTGCAGAGACTGACCTGTACATGGTGGGTTGCTTCTAAGCATTAACTACTAGTAGTATCCCTCTCCACCAAGTTGTGACAATCACTACTGTCTCCTGAAAATTTTAAATGTCCCTTCTAGGCTAAAATTATCACTGTATTACCCACTGAAATAAGTACTACCTTCCTTCCCACTCTCCAGCCCCTGGGGCTTTCTAGGGTTTGATGTTCTGGAGTCTGAAAACAAACCATTTTATACCAGGGTCATCTAGACTTCTCCTGGGATTATTTGAATAAAAAAATAGACTGGGTCCAGACAACAAAGAAATGACTCTTTGCTCTTCTGTACCGAGAAACATCAGACAGAAAGAACAGAAGATCTAGTAAGGTCGCCATTTAAAACACTCTAGTGAGCACTCAGCTTATTAGTAATCACCACAAGCCTCTCAGAGGTATTCTTCATTTTATTTTAAGGAAATTTAGGCTTACAGAGGTTAAGAGATGTGCTCAAGAACACAAATTTTGGAACTCAGTGTACCTTGGCAGCAGCTTTTGTGTGTATATACATATTGTATGCATTTAGAATGCAGTACCAAATAAGGCAAAGGGACCAGTATTTATCTTTTGTGAGATTTATTTTTACTTTATGTGGATATGTGATTGACCACACACACACACACACACACACACACACACACACACACACACACCATGGCCTGGTGCCTGCAAAGGACAGAAGGGTACACTGGATCTCCTGGAAGTGGTGTTGCAAGCAATTTTACACTGCCCTGTGGGTGCTGGGAACCAAATCAGGGTCCTCTGGAAGAGCAGACAGGGCTTGTAACTGCTTCACCATTTCTCCTGCCCAATTATTTATCTTTTTTAAAAATATTTTTGTTCAAGAAAAATATCAAATGTATATGCATTTAGACAAAGCTGTGCACTCCCATTTATAATGTTCATGTGCTCCTCAACTTGATTCAACATGATCAACTCATAGCCCATCCTGCTCATTCCAGATATTCTCAACCTCAACATTATTTACATCATGGGTGGGATCATTGCCATGCACTTGCACACCAGAAAAGCTAGATTTGACTGGTAACAGTACAATGAGCCACTTATAGATTCAAATTGTTTCACTTACATAGCAAAAGAAACAATGGCTTGTGTCCCTAACTTCCATAGCCCTGTCTCCCACTGGAAAAAAAAGATAATGCTGAAATAAAATGGGCCAGATGACTTGACTCCCATCACCAAGAAACCCAGTGAAGATTGAAACTTTTGCAGCTCTATACTGAGACAAAACAGAAGGTCCAGTACCCAAAAGAAGGGAGGAGGTGATTAGAAACCACCTTGTGACAGCAGATGGTTTAAAGAAAGATAAGGAGCCCAGAGGGAGATAGCTAAGAAGATCACAAGGCCTTCTCTAGTACCTCAAGCCTCTGGGTGATCCAAGGTCTTCACAGCATAGGAAATTCTAGGGTATCCTGTAGCATCTATTGCTTTACCCACTAGATACCTGTAGCACTATCCTCCAAGTTGACAAAAATGTCTATAGACATCACTAAAACTTTCTAGGGGCAAAACTTCACCCAACTGAAAACCACTGATCTAGAATGTAATCCACTTTTCACATCCAAATATTATACAGGGGCAAACACTTTAGTATATATTTCTAAAATAAAATTTTGAAAACATAAATAATATAATGCCATTGCTATACCTAAAAAATTAACAATGTCTTCATATCGCCCAAAACTTAGCCCAATTTCTAGTTGTCACATAAATGTTAGCATTTTTTAGTGTCTTGAATTTGAAATACTAAGACTGTACTCTACATTGACTGCTATCTTATATGCTTTATGTAATCAATAGATTTCTTACAATTGTTTGGCCCTAAGAAGCAAAGCTGTGGACTTTTCTACAACCTGGACTTTGCTGATTGCATCCCTATGGGGTTAACATACTTGTTTATCTCCTCTGTGTTTCCTGTAAATTGCTCTGAGATCAAGAGGTGTGGTCAGAGTTAGGTTCTATTTCCCTGGAAGACTACTTTATAGATGATGCAGAAGCACAAGGTAGCTGTGGTTGCCTCGCTGTCATGCGTGCCCAGTGCCTAGATGTAATCATTCATTAGGGGTAAGGAAGCAGAAAGGGTGAAGAGGCAGAGCAAATGCATTGCCTTCTTCAGTAGCCATTTTAGGAAGAGACTATTTGATGACTCAAGCCGACAGCTTGGAAAGAAAAGGGTTGTACCAGAAAATATAAGATTAATACTTGATCCTTTTTCTAGCTCCTAATTTTCAAAATTGTTAGCACCCTCAAAAACAGACAAGTGAAGGCTTTGGTTGTTTTGTTTCATTCGAGACAGGGTCTAATACAGCGCAGGCTAGCTGCAAACACACAATGTACTTGAGGATAACTTTGAACTCCTAATCCTTCTGTCTCCCCAAATGATGGGGGTCACAGGCCTGCAACATCATAACTGGCAAATGTGGTGACAGACAACCCTAGCTATTCTGTGCTCCTCTTTTTTCATCATTAGTACTATGGACTTATGGACTTAAACTTCTTATTCTTAGTGATGTTGAACTCTCCATTTTGGTTGGCAGGGGACTCTTCAGTTGGCTCCTAAGTTCTTTTGACAATTTCTATTATTGTCAATAAAAAGATTGATATATTCATGAGAATATATTGTTATTGGTCCAGTTTCACCTGATGGGTCTTGTATTTACTATATTCTCATAAACACTCTACTACAGTGTTGCTGAACCCCTGTGAACTTGAACAAAATTCAAATTGATGGGCCTACTGAATTAGAATCTCTGATTTTCATGAGTTACCTTAATGCATTGACATGATGAAAATTTCAAAAGACTTATTCTTAAAGTATGTAGAACAATGGTAGGTTTCCTTCCTTTTGAGTTCCTGTGGTTGAATGCAAGTGAACTTATTCAAAATGTTTTGCAGGAATAAAGAATCTCTTTTCCTTGGTGCTATGTTTATCCCACGTTCACTAATTTGCTTAAGAAAAAAATTGTTTATAGCAAGGATGGGCTTCTGCAGAAGACAATTGGCTTGCATAGAATTACTCTACTCAGGATTAGTAAGTCATTTTACATAGCCTCTCATAAGACTTCAATGGGCTGGGTGTTTAAAATAATTGCCTATTGGCAATTTTAGTTTTTAGATAGCAAACTTTTGGGAACACATACAATAATAACTATTTTCTCATGAAGCAACTATAACAAGGATTCTGAGGGGGGGGATATTTAATAGTTGGGGTTAAGGCTCAGAGGATAAAAGTACTTGCCACTAAGACTGCCAACCTGAGTAAAACCTCCACCTGGTGGAATGAGAGAACCAACTCCTACAAACTGTCACATATACATATACATAGTGACACAAGTACATGCGAGTATACACACACACTAAATGTAAAAGATCTTTAAATTTATACTTGTTTTGTTTTGAAACAAGGTCTTACTCTCTATCTCAGGCTGGCCAGGAAATCACAGTACAGGCCAGGCTAAACTCAAACTTGCAGCAATCCTCTTGCCTTGGGTTTAAGTATGGAGATAACAGTTGTGTGTTGCCATGTTTGATCTCCAGATGTTATGTTCCAAGTGTATTAGACCAGAATCTCTAGGGCATAAAAATCAAGCCTCAGTGTTATTAAAAACTATTCAATTAGTTCTCTATATAATCTAGACTGAAAACTGCTGTAATCAGGATTTTTCTAGAGGAACAGAATTTATACAATGAATATATATGTATTTGTATATACACATACACATACACACATATATGTAAGGGGCATTTATTAGAATGACTTATGAGCAGTGGTCCAGCTAATCCAAAAACAACTGTTGTCTAATAAAAGGGGGGGTCTAAGAATCCAGTAGTTTTTCAGTCTACGAGGCTAGATGTCTTTTTTTTTTAAATTTTATTTTCTAAGTTTTTTTTTTAATTTACATTCAAAATCATTTCCCCTTTCCCGTTTCCTCCCTCCCCGAAAGTCCCATAAGCCCCCTTCCCTCCCTCTTTTCCCCATTCAACCCCCTCTCGCTTCTCTGTCCTGGTATTCCCCTACATCCAGTCTTTCCAGGACCAGGGGGTCTCTCCTTCCATCTTCTTAGAAATCTATTGTTATGCGAATTGTGTCTAGGGTATTCCGAGATTCTGGGTTAATATCCCCTAATCAGTGACTGCATACCATGTGTGTTCTTTTGTGATTGGGTTACCTCACTAAGGATGATATTTTCAAGTTCTGACCATTTGCCTAGGAATTTGGTGAATTCATTGTTTTTAATTGCACTGCTGGTGGAATTGCAAGCTGGTACAACCACTCTGGAAAGCAGTCTGGTGGTTCCTCAGAAAACTGCGCATGACACTCCCGGATGATCCGGCTATACCACTCCTGGGCATATATCCAGAGGCTTTACCGGCATGCAATAAGGACACATGCTCCACTATGTTCATAGCAGCCTTATTTATAATAGCCAGAAGCTGGAAAGAACCGAGATGTCCCTCAACGGAGGCTAGATGTCTTAACTGGTCTTCAATATATGCCAGAATCCAGGAGAAGTAAGCTCTAATGCCAGGGAAGGAATGGACTTACTAGGGAGATGAGAGCAAGCAGGCAAAGAGAGAACCAGCTTTCTTCTTCCATGTCTTTTATATAGGCTGCCAACAGAAGGTAATGCCCAGATTAAAAATGGATATTCCCATCTCAAAAGATCTGGATTGGGGCTGGTGAGATGGCTCAGTGGTTAAGAGCACTGACTGCTCTTCCACAGGTCCTGAGTTCAATTCCCAGCAACCACATGGTGGTTCACAACCATCTGTAATGGGCATCCAATGCTGTCTTCTGCTGTGTCTGAAGACAGTGACAGTGTACCCACATATATGAAATAAATATGGCCGGAGCAAGTGGGGCTAGAGCAAGAGGGACTGGAACTAGCTGAAGGGGGGGGGAGGGAGAAGGGGGGCGAAGAGTGAGCAGGCCGGAAAAAAATAAGAATTTTTAAAAAAGATCTGGATTAAAGGTGTGTCTTCCTACCTAAAAAATATAGATTAGTGGTGGGTTTTTCCCACTTCAAATGATTTAATTAAGAAAAAAATCCCCCATGGGTATGCCCAGTCATTTGGGTTTTAGTTGATTCCTGATATAGTCAAGTTGACAACCAAGAAAAACCATCCAAAGAACCTTATGGGGTGAAACAAAGATGACACAAAGCTTGAACTTAACACCCTGTTAGGCTCTTTAAAAAAAAATAGGGCATTTGGTGTACTGGTGGGGCTTGGGAAAGATAATTTTTTTTGCCCATACCTGTTATCTTTTAGAGATTTATATGTCACTCACAAAAAGAGACTCCAATGAATTCATTTCAGATCACATTGTAGAGCAACTCATGTTGTGGAGATGGTAATGCAACTTTCTGAAAGATTGGTGGGATATGTGAAGGCCATTTTCCTCTTCTGGCTGTGGATAGAGCTCAGAGGCTAGTCTATGCTCAGCAAGTGCTGAACTATTGAGACTGCACTGCATCTCCAGCCAGGGTATCATCTTCAATGTACGTTTCTTGATGATGCTCTATGCTGACATCTTCTGAGTAATATAGAAGATATATGGGGCTTAATAAAAGCTTTCATCTGGCTAATTTGTATTATTAAATTCAAATGAAATGAAATGCTCTCAAAGAGAACTTATCTTAAGAGAGTAAACTGATCAGAACATTGCATACGCTGAGATACTGAAGCAGTACACAGTGAACCAAGGCTTTGAAGTGCCACAGCCCTGAATTTGAAACCTAGTTTTCAACAAGCTCCGAGATCCTGGGAGAATCATTTAGTGTCTCCAAGTACTGCTTGTTATCAGCAAACAGGGCATTGTGCCTGTACCTGACAACAGGGTCTCATAATTACTAAGTGTTGAAATTACAAGTAATGTATTCTTCTGAATATCTCAATATGAGACATGAGGTCAGGCTCCTCTTAAGGAATATGTGGCAGGAAGAATAACAGAACAATAGCCCCCCCCCAAAGATGTCTGTCCTATTTCTCAGAAGCTGGGACTATATTACCCTATATGGCAAAAGGGAACCTACAGATGTGATTTAAGATCTCAAGGTGGAAAGAGTGTCTCTGGATTATTCAAATGACCCAAGGACATCACCAGAGTCTTTCTGGGTGACAGAAGGAAGCCAGAGATTTAGAAGAGGAGATTATTGATGCAGAGGCTTGAGTGATATGATTGCTAGTTCACCCATGGAAGAAAACAGACCATGGAAGATGGGCAACATCTAGAGGTCAGAAAGGCAAGGAACCAGTTTGTCCCTTTGAGCTTCTAGAAGTACAATCATGTGGCCACATTGATTTTTATTCAAGGGAGACTCACTTTAGGTTTCTAACTTTGGTCCAGAACTTTTAAGATAATAGATTCGTATAGCTGTCAACCCATTAACTTTGTGACAAATTGTTATGTCATTCATAGGAAACTAACAAAAGATTCAACCAACTCTCTCTGTGGGCATTCAAAGATTTTGGGTGTAGATTTTGTGAGGAAGACATACTGGAAACAAGATCATTTAAAAATTTGTTAGTATAATATCCAAGGATCATAATAACAATCTACTTCAGAACAAATGCATCTATACTGACATCTGGTCTTGATTGCTTATTTGTTTGTCAGATTCATCTGTGTCACACTTGGATGGCCCCTGGGAAAACCCTCAGGACCTTGCAGTACATGTTGCAGGATTGGGAAACTGAGTCTTATTGAAACAGCAAAAAGGACCAGAAACATGAGCTTGGTGGGGCACGCCTGTAACCCCAAACTTCAGGAAGTAGAGTCATGATATTTGTAGGCTACTGAGTTGATACCTAGACTACACAATGAGACCTGTTTATTTATATTTTTAAAGAAAGAACAGAACTAATTATGGCAGATACTAACCAAGGAAAAAGCTGTTTAAGTGGATATAAGAAACTGTAGATATAATCAAATATTTTGGAGGATAATTTGGTAACGGTATAAAAAATATGTGTCAAAAGCTTTGAGAAAAGCAAGTACTCCAACTTAACAATTCTACTTATAAGAAAACTCATTGAAATGGGAAAAACCAGATTACTATGCATATCGTACATGTACTTCAATCCTTTCATGGTTCTGTGATTGCATCTAGAACAGCATGTGATATGAATGGGATACAGCAGTATACCCATTAAAGGTGAAGAATGAAGACTGGCAGGTGTTTGATTTGAACCTAGTTAAATTAATACCTTAAAGATCCTTCCCTTTTGGTACTTTTGATTTTTATTAAAATCACTGAAACTGTGACTATGACTAGCAGCTGCAATAATCTGCTGTCTGGCTTTGTATGTTTAGCTAAACTACCACCCAATGTTGTGGGTTAAGCAAAAGAAAATTTCATAGACACATGAAATTAATCTATTAAGAGTAGAAAACTGCCGGGCAGTGTTGGTGCACACTTTAATCCTAGTACTTAGGAGGCAGAGGCAGGCAGATTTCTGAGTCTGAGGCCAGCCTGGTCTACAGAGTGAGTTCCAGGACAGCCAGGGATACACAGAGAAACCCTGTCTCAAGAAAAAAAAAAAGAGTAGAAAACTACCTAGAGTTTTACTTATTGGCTGACATTCACTCAATGCATTCAGTACACAAACATTTTACATTTAAAGTGTGCTCAAATTCAAGTGGGGAATTTTTATCCATTTTTGTCTATAGTATTTCATGTTTCAGTCACATGTTAGACTCAAATCCCATGAGGGAGGGACCAAAATTTACACAGCATCCTGAGTGTGATGTCGGCAGCACTTGGAGTTTTGATTAAACTGCACTATATGTGTGATTATTACTTGTAAACAGATGATTAGATATTAATTAGACAATAAGTGATTGTAAAGCACTTAGAATATAAAAGTGTTTATAAATACCACCAAGTGATAGCAACAATAATTCTTTACTGACTACGCAGCTGCTAATGTCAGTAAGAATGATTTTTTTTTTTACAGCTAATGGCAACTCTAATTTCTGCCACAAATCCCTGTTATATCTGGTTTATACAGTAAAACAAAATATATCATATTTCTATTGAGTTTAATCATCAGTATTTAGATATATCTGTTGTTGAGAAAAAATTTCTTTTCTGTTCCCTTTGGTACTAAGAACTTAGAGTGCAAAATATTTGGGTTTTCTTAAATACATTTTTTAAATTACACTTATTGATGTGGTGTGTGTGTGCACGCGTGTGTGCATGCGTACATATGTGTGTATGTGTTTGTGTGTGTGTGTATGCACACATGTGTCTGTCTATCACTCCCTTGCCATAGCATGAGTGTGGATGTCAGAGGATAACTTGTAAGAGTTGCTTCTTCCCTTATACCACGTGGAATCCACAGATCAAACTCAGGTTATTAGGTTTGGTAGTGTCTTTGCCTACTGAGTCTGCTGGCCAGCCTGTTTATTTCATTTTATTTTATTTTATTTTATTTTTAAACACCTCCCTTTTTTAAAGATTTATTTATTATATATAAGTATACTGTAGTTATCTTCAGACACACCAGAAGAGGACATTGGATCCCATTACAGATGGTTGTGAGACACCATGTAGTTGCTGGGATTTGAACTCAGGACTTCTGGAAGAGCAGTCAGTGCTCTTAACCACTGAGCCATCTCTCCAGCCCTATTTCTTGTTTTATATGCTTAAGACCCAGTCTGTTTATTTTAAATATAGGATATTAGATCAGAGTTTGTCAGCCACATTTTTATTATACTGTAGGTTTGATATGTTGGGTTTATGCAGTTGCACCTTAGCGCCACAAAACAGTGCTCAGAATCAATACATTTTGATCAAACAAATGAGTGAAAGCTAACTCTTTCTTGGTTACTACAGAAGATTAAAAAAGAAGAAAATACATTTAAGAATGAAACAAACCATTTTAATTCTGTCTTCTGGATCTTTTTTTCTTTTCAAAAATAAGTTTGAAGCTCTGTTTTGTTATCCAGTCCCTCCCCGCCCCAACCCCCAGATTCCTTTATGTATCATGGACTTGTATCAACCTCAATCTTAACCAAAATCTTTGAGTTTTCTGTCAGAAGTAAATGTGAGAACCTATGATGTTAAGATCCATATTTATACAGATTTGAAATGAACTGTATGAATCAAAGTGCGCTGCATGTTTTATGACTTCAGTAGAAAAGGAGTAAAGGATAACAATGAAGGAAGAGATATACCCAAACCACCAAATAATTTTATTAATAAAGTAAATCTAGTTATATTGAACAGCGAACCAGTATAGCTTAGTGGAAAGGAGTGTTCAACTCTGATTCAAAAAATTTGGACTTTTATCATTTACTATGCAACGTTGGTTAAGTCACCGAAGCACACAGAATCTGCTTATTCATTTGAAGATTCACAATATTAGATTTTGTGCTACAATGATACCATCTAATGGGGGAAAGTACTACAAAAAGGGCACAATGCTTCCCATTGTGAATTCTCTTTATTACCAAGATTTTCCTGGAATAGATGGAAAGGATTTGTGCAGGGGTTTCATGACCTAACATGGCTGCTTTTCTCCAGACTGTCAGGGTTTAGACCTTAACTTTGATCCACAAAGGGACAACTGGAGCTGTGACTCAGATGAAATTCAACAGGAGAGAAATAGGTTATAAAATCTAGATGTGCCTAAGGCGGGCAGTTTCTGAACGACTACCCCAGTACATTTCCTCTGCCTCTGATAATTACACATAGCCTTGTTCCTTGCTTCAGCTTTCTTATTTTTTTTGCACTGAGATTCACATGCCTTTCTAGTTGCACATGTGCTAACTAGTCCAGCCTCACATGCCTTTTTAGAAGGAAGTAATGTTCTTTTCTCCCCTGTTACAAGAATAATGTAGGGGCACAAGCCTGTAATCTCAGCTGTAGAGAAAAGGTCTGGAAAAAGTCAAGACTAGGCTGGAATAGGATTAGTGGCCATGGCCTTGGTTAGCTGACTCTCAGGGCAACTAGAAGCCAAAGCTGGAGAGAACATAGGATGAGTAAGAGTCTGACATGGGGGACTCAATGAAGATCCACAATAACTAAGAATGTTGAACATTTCTTTAGGTGCTTCTCAACTCTTCAAGTTTCCTCAGTTGAAAATTCTTTGTTTAGCTCTGTATCCCATTTTTTAATAGGGTTATTTGGTTCTCTGGAGTCTAACTTCTTGATTTCTTTGTATACATTGGATATTAGTCCTCTCTCAGATATAGGATTGGTAAAAATCTTTTCCCAATCTGTTGGTTGCTGTTTTGTCCTGTTGACAGTGTCCTTTGCCTTACAGAAGCTTTGCAATTTAATGAGGGCCCATTTGTCGATTCTTGATTTTAGAGCATAAGCCATGGGTGTTCTGTTCAGGAACTTTTTCCCTGTGCCCATGTGTTCAAGACTTTTCTCCACTTTCTCTTCTATTAGATTCAGTGTATCTGGTTTTATGTGGAGGTCTTTGATCCACTTGCACTTGAGCTTTGTACAGAGAGATAAGAATGGATCAATTTGCATTCTTCTACATACAAATAACCATTTGTTGAAAATGCTCTCTTTTTTTTAATGGATGGTTGTAGCTCCTTTGTCAAAGATCGAGTGACCATAGGTGTGTGGGTTCATTTCTGGGTCTTCAATTCTATTCCATGCCTGTCACTGTACCAATACCAGGCAGTTTTTAACACAATTGCTCTGTAGTACAGCTTGAGGTCAGGAATTGTGATTTCCCCAGAAGTTCTTTTATTGTTGAGAATAGTTTTTGCTATCCTGGGTTTTTTGTTATTCCAAATGAATTTGAGAATTGCTCTTCCTAACTCTATGAAGAATTGAGTTGGAATTTTGATGGGAATTGCATTGTTCAACATCCTTAGTCATCAGGGAAATGCAAATCAAAACAACCCTGAGATTCCACCTCACACCAGTCAGAATGGCTAAGATCAAAAACTCAGGTGACAGGCTAGAGAGATGGCTCAGTGGTTAAGAGCACTGACTGCTCTTCTGAAGGTCTTGAGTTCAAATCCCAGCAACCACGTGGTGGCTCACAACCATCCATAATGAGATCTTATGCCCTTTTCCAGTGTGTCTGAAAACAGCTACAGTGTACTTACATATAATAAATAAATAAATAATTAAAAAACCCCTCAGATGACAGCAGATGTTGGCAAGGATGTGGAGAAAGAGGAACAGTCCTCCACTGTTGGTGGGATTGCAAGCTGGTACAACCACTCTGGGAATCAGTCTGAAGGTTCCTCAGAAAATTGGACATACTACTACCTGAGGACCCAGCTATACCACTCCTGGGCATATACCCAAAAGATGCTCCAATGTATAACAAAGACACATGCTCCACTATGTTCATAGCAGCCTTATTTATAATAGCCAGAAGCTGAAAAGAACCCAGATATCCCAGAAGAATGGATACAGAAAATGTGGTACATTTACACAATGGACTACTACTCATCTATTAAAGTGATGAATTCATGAAATTCTTAGGCAAATGGATGGAACTAGAAAATATCATCCTGAGTGAGGTAACCCAACTACAGAAGAACACACATGGTATGCACTCACTGATAAGTGTATATTAGCCCCAAAGCTCCAAAAATCCAAGATACAATTCACAGACCCCATGAAGCTCAAGAAGAAGGAAGACCAAAGTATGGGTGCTTCAGTCCTTCTTAGAAAGGGGAACAAAATATTCATTGGAGCAAATATAGAGACAAAGTGCAGAACAGAGACTGAAGAAAAGGCCATCCTGAGACTGTCCAACCTGGGGATTCATCCCACAGACAGTCACCAAACTCTGACACTATTGCGGATGCTAAGAAATGCTCACTGAAAGGAGCCTTATAAAGCTGTCTACTGAGAGGCCCTACAGAGTCAGATGTTTGCAGCCAACCATTGTACTGAGTGTGGGGTCCCAATGGAGTTAGAGAAAGGACTGAAGGAGCTGAAGGGGTTTGCAACCCCATAGGAGGAACAACAATATCAACCAACCAGACCCCCCCCATGCCCCAGAGCTCCCAGGGACTAAACCACCAACACAGGAGTACACATGGCTCTGGCTGCATATGTAGCAGAGGATGTCCTTGTCAGGCATCAATGGGAGGAGAGGTCCTTGGTCCTATGAAGGTTCAATAGATGCCCCAGTGTAGGGGAATTGAAGGCAGGGAGGTGGGAGGGGGTGGGTAGGTGGAAGAACACCCTCATAGAAGCAGGGGATGGGGGGATAGGAGAGGGGGTTTCCTGGAGAGGGGGAAACTGGGTAAGGGGTAACACTTGAAATGTAAATAAATTAAAATAATAAAGAAAAAGAAAAAATAGAATTTTACCAGGAAAAAAAAATAAAAGATCCACATTTTATGGAGAAGCAGCCTTTGCTTTGCTGGGACAATGAAGTACAAGGGAGGGGACAGTATCTGCCCATTTTGAAACAGAAATGCAGAGAGCTGGGGGTGCAAGACTGTGGTCTAGACTCTGGGGCGAGGGAGCTTCAGGAACTCAATTAGCAAGCAAACCTCTTACCTTAAGGTGAGCCTCTTATTCTAGAGAGGGAATTAGAGGACCAATCAAAAACCATACCAGCAGCACACTGACCCAGTATGCCTTGGGAGTTATTAGGTGCTTTCCAGTGTGAATATGTGACTCTAGCTCATGGTTCACACACAAACTTTAGCATATGTTACAATACCTACTAAACAAGGAATTTCTCCTAAAATCCCAGATTCCTAGGGTCCATTCTCATTCAGTAGGACAGGGAGGAGTGAGAATGTCTTAAGAATTGCCAGGATTGTTGGGCTGCTCCTCAGGGCACAACTCTCTGAGAACCACTTCCTAGGGAGTGGGGAGGGGCTGGGGGGGATCCAGATGGAAAATACCAAGAATGACAATGGCACTCTTACTATCCACCACAGGTGAAAAGGGGCTTTTAAATAACAATGAAAACGTAAAATCCCAAGAGAAGCTCAAGAACTTCAGAAAGACTATTCTAACCATAAAAAGTTCTTTGCCATGTAGATTTTTTTTGGGACTGACCAACCTTATTTTTTGGAGTGGCTACTCTAATCTAGTTGTATGATGTCTTTATTTGTACATTCATTACAATAAAGTGATTTTTTTTTAAATTTTAAAATGTAATGTAGGATTTGTTTCTTCCACACTGATCATCTCAGTAGAGCAAAACCTGTGGCCTGAGGTGTTTTGTGCTTCTAGAAGGGCAGGTAGAATAGGAAAGAGAGGACCCTTCTCAAGATGACCCAATAGTAGCTGGGATTTTTGCATCACTGGAGTTCTCTTTTATTTAAAGAGATGTTAATTATGTGTATATCCATGTGTGTGTGGGGGTAGGTGTAGGTATATGTATGTGAATGTAAGTGCTTTTGGAGGCCAGAAGCATTGGATCTCTCTGGAGCTGCACTTACAGGTTGTTGTGAGGTAGCTATCTAACATGTGTGCTAGCAACTGAACTCAGGGCCTCTGCCAAAGCAGCGGTGTGTACTCTTAACCACTGAGCCATTTCTCTAGTCCCTAGAATTCTCTTAAGCATAGGTGATATACTGTCAAGTGAGTGCCATCATCCTGACTTAAATTGACAAGTTTGGTGGGGTTTTGTTCGTTTGTTTTAGTGGGGTTTTTTTGTTTGTTTGTTTTGTTTTGTTTTTGGTTGGTTGGTTTTGGTTTTTCGAAACAGGGTTTCCTATATAGTCCTGGCTGTCCTAGAACTCACTCTGTAGACCAGGCTGGCCTCAAACTCAGAAATCCACCTGCCTCTGCCTCCAAGTGCTGGGATTAGAGGTGTGTGCCACTGTGAGAACCCTGTCAGAAACAGCAGACCAGCTCCCCACGACCAAGGGGGGTCACAGCCGGACAGGAACTTTCCAATCTGTCCATGACTGCCTGGGGTAAGGACAGATACAGAAATGGGCTAAACAGAACTACCCTGCCTAGGGTTAGGACAGAGAGGGAAATGACTAAAAGACAATGCCAGGAAATACCACGAATACCACAAGGTGGGCAGGACAGGGCTGAATAGCAGAGACAACCTCCCCATTCGAGTTGACCAATAATTTTAAATGTTACTCAGGGTAACCAATCACAGTCCTCGAACTCAGGAGACTGCAGAACTCCCCGCCAAAAAGTTTATAAAAAGGGTATGCTTTGTGAGCTAGTGGTCTCCTCTTGCCTGCGTGCTGGGGGAACCTCAATGTACATTGAAACATTAAACCTCTTGTGGATTGCAGCGATTCTGGTCTCTGTGGCCTTATTGAGTGGGGGGTCTTCCGACGGACTCTAACACCACCACTGCCTGGTTTTGTTTGTTTGTTTGGTTGGTTGGTTGATTTTGGTTTTTCAAGACAGGGTTTCTATGTGTAGCTCTGGCTGTCCTGGAACTTCCTTTGTTGACCAGGTTGGTCTTGAATTTAGAGGCCCTTCTGCCTCTGCCTCTGGAGTAAAGTGCATGGACTGTGCCTGGCTTAAACTGACAGGTTCTCAATGGTCAACTTAAGTAATATTCTGCTACAGTACCTATTTTTCTTCTTTTAAGGCTAGCCCTTCGTGTATTTGAGAAGTAATAAAAAAGTGTCTCTTTACATTAGCAGGCCAGGTTTGAATTTGCAGAGAGTGATAATGTATCCATTCCATCCTCCTCAATTCTATAAGAAAGACTAGACTGGGATTTTTATTCCATCCTTTGAATTACTGTTTCTCAAGTTATGGTCCCCATACCTGCAGCATTAGAATTACCTAGAAGGTCATTAAGAATGCAAATGCAAGCCCCATTTCAAACCTGCAAATTTTGATTTTTGGATCTGTCATAGGACCAATAATTTTCATTCCTAAAACATTCCTGGCTGGTGATTCTGATGTTGTCACTGCTGGTCTGGGGCCACCCTTGGATAGAAACCGTAGTTAGAAAAAAAAAAAAAAAAAAAAAAAAAAAAAAAAAGAAGGCGGCTTTAGAAGCATAAGGATTTATTTGGCTTAAGTGGATTCTTCCTTTTGTGCTACACTTGCTGCATCCCTCGCTGCTCCTCCCTCCCCCTTCTTCAAATGGAGCTGGCATTTTTTGCTTATGAACTTTGAGACCTACGCAATTACTCTAAGTTACAATTTCCTTACTTAGAATGTAGGGATAATAATAGGATCTGCTTTGGGTTCTTATGAAGATTAAGGAAGATCTAAGTAAAGTACTTGGCACTGCACCTGTGCTTAACAAATACTAGTGATTTTATTTCTTACTAATATTAGACATGGCATTTCACTAGAACAAACACTTTTGCAAGTTCTTTCCTTGGAATGCGTGTCTTCAGACTCTTCTTACACTGATGTTCTAGGATAATGTAAACACTAAGGCACATCATTGTGTGTTTTTTTTCTCAGATTTCCACGAGCACTTGGATAGGAGTCTAGGCCCTATACTATAGGATATAGGGATGTTAGATACGTGTACTGTGGAACAGATGACAGTAAGACTAAGGGGGAAAGGCTGGCTGAGGGAGGAAAAGAGAGCAGTCAGAACTGGGAGGCAGGCTGTCAAAGACAACCTACCTCCTTCAAACTTTCTCCTGTAGCAGCCCTAGGGATAGACTCCAGGGTTACAACAGGCCTTTAGGCATCTGTCAGTGTTCCTGTCGTCTTATGCAGCCCAGAAGGTGAACACGCAGGTGCCCACAGTGAGTTGCCTGACAAGCCCTCAGACACCAACTGGCAATTGACCTAGTGGTTTGGGGCTTTAAAGTGGCTCTGCCTTCAGAATGATTCCTATTTAGCAAATGTTCTGACTGCATCAAACACTCATGCCAGGGAATGGTCCTTTATAGCTATGCTCTTTTGCGACGCGTCTGGGGCACCCCAGGAAACAGCTTTATCTTATCTAAGAAGTGCAGGGAGTCCTTACCAGGCACGGACAGAGACCTTCACAAGTGAATTAAATACAAAAAAACAAAAGCAGCAAGTTCAGGCCCCGTGGGTAAGGCAGGCCAGCCAATGGGCCCCGGCCGCTCCCAGGTGGAGTGGTACTATGATGACAGTAACCAACCAGCGTGCTCCATGCAAATGAGGATACTGTATCCGCACCAGACGCTCCCGTGCTGTCTGGTTGTTATAGTGATAAACTGAGGCCCTGCCTCTGGGCTTCTCCGAGAAAGAAAGGGGTGGTGTGTGCAGGGGGGGGGGGGAGGTAACCTCTTTACTTCCCCCCAGGGAAGACAAAAAGAAGGGAAGAAGAAGGGGGATGGGTAGGGAAGAGAAAAAATCGTGACAAAGAAAACATTCTTTGCCTGGGAGGAGACTCCCAGAGGGTGTAGAGCTGGAGGGAGCATTCACTGGCCATGCCAGTACTTACCACTGATGCTGAGTCAGAAACAGGTATCCCAAAATCCCTTTCCAATGAGCCTCCCTCAGAAACCATGGAGGAAATAGAGCACACATGCCCACAGCCTCGACTGGTAAGTAAAGACAAAGGATGGAAATGTATGCGTGGCTATGGCACAAAAGAGTTCCTTCTGTGCCCGCAGCCAGCGAGGAAAAAAACGATGCTTACAGGATTTTCATGTAAATGAGAATGGAGCTGCAGCCTAATCCTTCTCAGCTGTTTATACTTAGCTCCTATACCGGACACAGTTCTCAGCTTACAAGCATTATTGTATTGGCTGGGTAGGAAACGGGCTGCTGGGGATATGTTGTGTTTTTTTTGTGCTTTGGGAGAAGAGAGAATGACCTTCCCCCTCCCCCTTTAGGTGCATTGTCACAGTTTTAAAATGGTTTTCTTCTTCACAAACCTTGGACTGCTTCCCTGGTGAAGTTCTAAATTCTAGCTCAGGAACGTTTTCTTTCTTTCTTTCTTTCTTTCTTTCTTTCTTTCTTTCATACCTAATGCCAAACGAAAACTATACGAAAACAAAACACCCTCATTCCTTTGATATTTTCGAAATAAACAAATACCTTAAGGATGCAAATAGAAATAACGTGCGTTGAAAATGAAGTGTGACCCTTTCAGGACGATACTAAAGATTTCTAGTCAGGCAATGGCAACATGGAGATGCTACATTTTTATTTAGAATGGGGATGCATGCCTTTAAGAATGAAAGTACGGAAACAGGGGGCTAGAGCTTTCTTCTCTCTCAGTAACTGGGTCTCTATTGAACAGCTTCTCTCACGCTTGTTCTATTCTTTAGGTAAATGGGGAAGTTTCTTCCAACCACTTCAGCAACTGGCCTCAAGGAATTAAAAAAAAAACATGTCAAATGGGTTGTGGGTTTCTTGAAGCTTGACATCCTATACAACTTGGGGATATTGCTCTTTGAACCCCCAAATTCAAGACACACACACTAGAGTTATCCTTTCGTCAAGGATTTCTTCCAAGTTAAAACGTAAAGTGTTTTGATTGGCTGTGCAGTTTGACACTAGGGAGACTTCTTTTAAAGAGATTTTTTTTGTGTGTGTGTAGAATTTTATGTGAGCCCCCACATAATCTGGATTTACAGATTTCAATGCTAATCCACTACAGAACTGTTATTTCTTAATAAGGGTTTGAAGACAGGCTTGGATCAACTTTCTGAAATCAGATAACCAGGGGGAGTTATATTATAGCAGTTTCTATGTTTTGAGGCATATTTTCAGGGTATTTGAATATTAACTACTTCTTAGCCCATTAGCCAGTGACTGACTGACATAAGTCATGTGGCCTCTGTGCACTTCTGTCATATAAATTGTCCTGATAAGTTGGTTATTTAAAAATGCCTCTGGGCCACTAAACAACTCATGGTTTAACAATGGAAAAAACTGACCGCTAAAGGTGAATTACAAAATCTCTCAGAATATACTTTTTAAATAAGTGCAATATACAAACTTGAAACCATATTCCTTTGGACAAAGAGTTAGGGGAGCAGAGAGAAAAGCAGAATCCAGCGCCAGTTTTCTTTACGTATTTCTTTCCCTCTGTCCAAAAAGCTAAAACAGCAAAAAGCTCACCTTTTAGCTGTTCCACTCCTGAGAAGGGTATGCAGAGGTAATCCTGGAAGGGAGTAAGTTTGGTTTGCTCTTTTGCTTTGACTTTTGACAGTTTCTCTCAGGTACTAACTGACAGGAACCAAACCCAGCAGTGCCTCATCTTCACCTTCCACACATGTGCAGAAATAAGGGATTGATAGAATTCCTTCAAAGAAACTGACTCCCTAAAGATCACTTTGAAGGGCCACAGGTAGGCACTAAGCCCAGAGCAATATACCTGAAAAGAGCCTGTAGAATATAGTGAGATGCAGTCTCTTCCTATCTTTTTGGGGGGCTGGGGTGATACAAGCACAGCAGAGGTATGAGAGGTGTGTTCCAAAACTGAACTGTTGAAATAACTCTTTTGATCTACTTTGATAAAAGGTTTCTGCGGGCTACTGAAATTGGCTATTTAAATACCTGCTTAAACTAGATTTTGTGAAGCATTTTTTTTGTTAGGAGCAAACTTTCACTGTAGAGTTATGTCCTACATTCTGATTTATTTATCATAGCTAACTTTCCTTTGCCTGGGATTTTGCTTCAGTAACTAGGGCACATGGTAACTACTTAATAAAATTTTTTGAAGAGAGGGAGGGTCATTTGATGGGTCAGGAAAATGGGAAATTACCATTTCGTGGTTTTTTGATTCTTTCTGTTGATCATGAAGCATTGCTAAGAATTCCATCAGTCAAATGTTATAAAGTCTGTATTTCGATATTCACTCAAGCTAATCATATGTGGGCCACTCATGATAACAGCCATCCATAGTCAACAGGGTATGGATATTGATTTGCATAAGTTACTTTGGAAAGTGTGTGAAGGATTTGAGAGAAGCCAGTTTAGGAATGAAACTCCAATATTCAGAATCCACCTCTGATGTCAGATCTCTTCTCCCAGTCATTGAAAGGAAGACTGGATTTTCCTGAATAAACAAGGCTTTAAAGCAATCCATATTTTAGGTGCAAATCGATAATGCTATTGATGCTATTGAATTATACTTCAAGGTGAAAATTTTCTAAGGGGAAAACATGTAGTCTTCCCAGCTGCTTTATTCTACATTGCCAAAAAATACAAAAGGAAAGAACTAAATAGAATAAATTAGTACTGCTGAAGAAATTATAAAAATAATCACTGAAAATCATTTCACTTTTATGGTAGTCTATGTTTTGGGAGTGTAACCTTATTGCCCATATTACTATGGTATCCAACTGGAGAAGTTTCTGAGAACTTTTCATTATTATGATATTTACTCTTGACTGGTTTTCTGTTACTTAATGTTTCCTGCTTAAATATGATGCAAGGTGATTCAGGAGCTTGGATTTGAAGAAGGAAAGCTGAGGGGTCTTGGGTGAGATGATGTGACCACTCTCCTTGGAAACCTGTCTCTTGGGGAGGAGCATTTTTATAGACATGGAGTGTCCTCAAATTGCCCCAACCCTCTGACTATGCCTAGACTAATCCTCTGGGACCAATGTGGTCTCTACAAACCCTTCCTAACAAGGACTAGCTGTCCAAAAAGCTGTCTGCCTGAGGATTTAGTTAATGACCTTGGTCAAGTTCTTCTTGGGGTACATTCTTTTTTTTTTTTTTTTTGGTTTTGCAAGACAGGGTTTCTCTGTGTAGCCCTGGCTGTCTTGGAACTCACTGTGTAGACCAGGCTGGCCTCGAACTCAGAAGTCCTCCTGCCTCTGCCTCCCAAGTGCTAGGATTAAAGGCGTGCACCACCACCGCCCGGCTTGGGGTACATTCTATTGTCAGAAGGAAGCTGTAATTCTAGCATACAAAAGTTCACGTACATGAAGATGGATGTGGCACCAATCAACATCGGAGACCTTGGAAATAAAAAAAGGGCTGGTTCAATGTGCCACGTTAGCAGGAGTTCATTTGGGGTTTTACTTCAAAATGGAGCATTGCCAAGAGACTGCTGTCTTGCAGAGAAGGTGCATTATGTCATTTGGGATGTAGATACTCATCCACTGGTACTCAAAAAGATGACTGGGTTTCCAGCTAATCGCTGTATTTCCTTTAGTAGTATCACCATCTATTTAGCCACTCAGAATAGCATACATTTTAAAAGCAAAATGCATTTAATGTGCTGTATTGGTACAAATAAATAAGCTTCCTTGGGTATTTTCTATGGCCAACTGGAATTCTGCCCACGGTTATTGTTAGACATTTTCCTATTGGTTCATGTCCAAATGCAATACCCATTTCTTACAGATTGATAATAGGTGTATTACCCATAGAATCAATGAATTTATTTATCTCACTATTCTCCTAAGCACCCATTTGTCTAATGCTAAATTCCTTATGGAAAAAAAAGCTTATATCAAATAGAAGGTCAGTAATTTGCTTTATTTTGGTGTTTGGGCATATAGATATCAAAAAGGTACATAGGTCATCATTCAAGCAATGCAGAGGATTTAAAGTGTCCAATGATATAGGATTTTAGGAAGTAACAGAGAAAATTCAGTCCCTTACCAAGCAGATTCACAGCCAGCCAAAGGGTGACAACTTCTAAATACAGCAATATACCAGGTGATGTAGAGAGAAATAAAAGAAGTGACACCACAACCCCCACCTTTAAAGATCATTTCCACCTAATAGTCTAGTGTGTGGATATTTGCCAGGATGCTGAAATCCCTTAAAAGAACCTTCTAGTGCTGGGCAGTGGTGGCGCACGCCTTTAATTCCAGCACTTGGGAGGCAGAAGCAGGCAGATATCTGAGCCCGAGACCAGCCTGGTCTACAGAGTGAGTTCCAGGACAGCCAGGGCTACACAGAGAAACCCTGTCTCGAAAAAACAAACAAACAAACAAAAAACTTCTTGTAACTGTGACCTTAATATATTGGGCCTTCTTAAAAAGTCATATTATATCCATTGAGTGGAAGAAGTTCTCAGCAGGGAGGGCTCTGTTAACCTTATCCACAAGTTAAGACAAGTTCTACCATTTGAGGGTAAGTTTACATGTTGTTAAGCTTTAACTGTATTTTGGGACAAGAAAAGGATCAGTCTGGAGCTAGGGCAATAACTTAGTTGGTAAAGAGCTTGTCTTGCTAACATGAAGACCTGAGTGAGATTCCTAGCACTCATGTAAAAGCTTGCATGGTGCCACACACCTATAATCTCAGTACTGGGAAGATGGAGACAGGAGAAAAAATTGCTGATTTTCAGGTTCAGTAAGAGACTCTCTCAAAATACAAATGGAGAACAATTGAGGACAACCCACATATGTACTCTCTGGCCCCGCAACTACACATGTATACCTGCACAGATACATATAGACACACACACACACACACACACACACACACACACACACACACACACACACACACACACGGATGGACGGACCAGTCTATTTTTAGGGTCTCTTAAAGACCTATTTTTCAATTGATTATTTTATTTGTTTACATTTCAAATGTTGTCCCCCTTCCTGGTTTCTGCTCTGCAAGGCCCCTATCCTATCCCCTTACCCTGTTTCTATGAAGGAGTTCTCCCACTCCCCCACCCACTCCCACCTCACCACCCTAGCATTCTCCTATGCTGGGGCATCGAGCCTTCACAGAACCAAGGGCCTTCCCTCCCATTGATGTGCAACAAGGCCATCTTTTGCTATATATGCAGCTGGAGCCATGGGTCCCTCCATGTGTACTCTTTGGTTGGTGGTTTAGTCCCTGGGAGCTTGGGGAGTCTGGTTAGTTGATATTGTTGTTCTTCCTATGGGGTTGCAATCCCCTTTAGCTCCTTCAGTTCGCCCCATAACTCTTCCCTTGGGGTCCCCATGCTCAGTCCAATAGTTGGCTATGAACATCTGCATCTATATTGGTCAGGCTCTGGAATTTGTAGGCAAATGGATGGAACTAGAAAATATCATCCTGAGTGAGGTAACTCAGTCACAAAAGAACACATATGGTATGTACTCATCGATAAGTGGAAATTAGCCCCAAAGTTCGAAATACCCACAGTACAACCCACAGACCACATGGAGCTCAAGAAGGATGATCAAAGTGTGTATGCTTAGGTCCTTCTTAGAAGGGGGAACAAAATAATTATGGGAAGTAGAGGGAGGGAAGGATCTGGGAGGGTGAGAGGAGAGGGAGAATAAAAGGGGGACAGGGTCAGGTGTGGGAGAAGATAGTGGGGAGAAGTTCAGAGGGTCAGGAAATTGAACAGAGGTGTGTAGCAGTGGGGGATGGGGAGCTGGGGCTAGGCACTAGAAAGCCCCAGATGCCAGGGACCCAAGAGGTTTCCAGGAGTCAGTAGTGAATGACATTAGCTGAAATACCTAACATAGGGGAGATAGAACTTGTAGAGACTTTATCCAGTAGATAGGCACAGCCACTGTTGAGGGATGGGGCCACCCATCTATCTCAAAAATTTTAACCCAGAATTGTTCCTATCTAAATAAAATACAGGTACTAAGAGTGGAACAGAGACTAAAAAGAAAGGCCATCCAGAGACCTCCCCATCCATTGATCCAGAGATCCATCCCATCTGCAGACACCAAACTCAGACACTATTGCTTAAAGACCTATTGTAAGTGGCACACTCCAGTCTTTAGAACAGTGCTATCCAATAGAAATAGAATTCAAGCCATATGTTCAATATAAATTTATCTAACAGCCACAGTTGAAAAAGTGAAAAAAATATATAGATGTATCATTTTTTAAAGATTTGTTTATTTATTTTATGTGTATGAGTACACTGTAGCTACCTCTGGACACACACCAGAAGAGGGCATCAGATCCCATTACAAATGGTTGTGAGCCACTATGTGGTTACTAGGATTTGAACTCAGGACCTTTGGAAGAGCAGTCAGTGCTCTTAACCGCTGAGCCATCTCTCCAGCCCCCATGATGTATCTTATTTAGTGCCATGTATCATGAATATTATGTCAACATGCCATCCATATAAACGTATTATTTATTATTTTATATGTATGTACATATGATATGTATGTATATGTTTGTGCATGAGGGTACATAAGATGGCACATGTAATTCTAGATATGTGGCCACTACATGTAGCATTATATGGTTTCTGAGGATCTGAACTCAGGCAATTAAGCTTGGGTGACAAGTCCTTTTTACCCACTGGGCCATTTTCTACTGTTTTTCTTTCTAAAGAGAAAAAAAAAAGTCTAAAATCACACACACACACACACACACACACACACACACATTATACTTAAATATATTGTTTGGTTTCAAATACTGGAACAAGGAACTGAGGTGCATATTTTACATACCAAGGTAGACCTGGCCTCCAAGTTCTCCCAGCATCCCTCAGTCCCTACCTGGCATACTCTGCCCCTAACCCTGAACTTTCCAGCCCAGGGACTGGGCTACCCTTTCCCCCAGAGGCTCTTCCCTATACAACCCAGATATTTTGTGTTTTTTCTCTCTCTCTCTCTCTTCTCTTCTCTTCTCTTCTCCTCTCCTCTCTTATTCTCCTCTCTCTCTCTCTCTTCACCTGTGCCCTTTCTCTCTTTCTTTCTCTCTCCCTCCCCTACCCAACCCCCTTTCCCCATCAAGACTTCCCTGGCCTTGATCCTTGAGGCCATTGAACTTGCCAGCCCAAAAGCAGCTTCCCAATAAACTTGCCTTTAATATAATCTAATCTGGCTTGAATTGGCTTATTTCACCAGTGTCAGAGAAATAACCAATCATTTATCTCAATTCAGAATAAAGTTTCAAGTGCTCAGTGGCCATATACAGCTTTAGAGTAAACTCCTTTATACCTAGTTCAATTCATGTTGAGCTTTGAGGATCTACAATAATTACTTCTTCTTAGTATACAGTTCATGTAGGGTTGGAATTATAGCTCAGTGGTAGAACACTTACCTTTCATCCATGAGGACCTAGGTTCAACCCCCAAATACTGCCAAAAGAGAGAAATCTTCAGTGTTCAATGCACCCATACATACATGTATCATAGCAAGTTGATCACCACCACCTCCTATTTTATACTCTTGTATTTTCTTTGTCAAGCTATTCTGTTTCAGTTAGTAGGATATTGCAGTAATCTAGAGAGTTAATGAGTTTTCGTTTATGGCACGAATGGGGAATTGGAAGATATTAGAGAGGCAAATGCATCAAGATTTGGTAATCAAGTCTGAAGTTGGGGCAGGGTCAAGGAAGGCTCCAGCAAGTGAGCATCAGGAGTGAGGAGTGTGTGGAAGGCACCATGGAATTTCCATTTACTATTATCTAGTCGGTGTTTTTTGTGAAGCTCAGGAGAGACTTTGGAACTGAAGGCAGAGATTGTAGGAACAGCATGGAAGAGGTAGCTTTCAAATCAATGACAGTGAAAGTGGGTCACCTCAGAAGGAAGTAGGTTGAAATAATTACTAAGAAAGATGCCTCGGGATAGTACTAATGGTGGGTGACTCACTGCTGTAATAACAGCACTTGGAGGCTAAGATGGGGTCTTACCAACTTGAAACAAGCTAGAGTCGTTTGGGCAGAGGGACTCTTAGTTGAGAAATGCCTCCAAATGTTTTGCCTTGCTCTGGGCTTGGTAGCACACACCTTTAAATCCCAGCACTTGGGAGGCAGAGGAAGGTGGATGTCTGTGAGCTCAAGGCCAGCCTGGTCTACATTAGAAAGTTAGTTATAGAACAATCAGGGTTACATGGAGAGACCTGTCTCAAAAAACAGACAAGCCTATAGGCAAGTCTGTCGTGCATTTTCTTGATTGATGACGGGTATGGCAAGGCCTGGCTCACTATGTATGGTGATACCCCTAAGCAGTAAGAAGCAGTCCTCAATGGCCTCTGCATCAGTTCCTGCCTCCAGGTTCCTGCCCTGTTTAAGTTCCTGCTCTGACTTCCCTCAGTGATAAAAGAGTGTGGTGTGGAAGTATAAACTGAATTAAACCCTCTCCTCCCTTCGTTGCTTTTTGCTCATGGTGTTTTATCACAGCAATAGAAACCCTAGTTATGATAGATATGATAGAAGGGAAGGTTAACAAGTATGAGGCTAGCCTGGACTGTATAACAAGACTTTGTTTTGAAAACAACAACAAAAACCCCATGTAAAACAAACAAAATCTTAAAAAAACCAATCACCAGTCACCTTAAACAATCCTGTGACAACGCTAACTCTAGAAGTCTATCTTAGTCACAGTTACTATCACTGTGATGAAACATCATGACCACACACAACTTGTGGAGAAAAGGGCTTATTTAGCTTACATATCCCAAGTCAAAGTCTGTTATGGGAAACCAAAATAGGGACCTGGAGACTGGAGCTGATGCAGAGGCCATGAAGGGATGTTGCTTACTGGCTTGCATTCCCGGCTTGCTCAGCTTGCTTTCTTATAGAACCCAGGACTACCAGCCAAGGAGTATCCCAACCTACAATGGGATGAACCCTCTCCCATTGATTACTAATTAAGAAAATGAACTCAGCCCCTCTACATCAATCATCAATCAAGGAAATATCCCAAAGACTTGCCAAAATGGGCCTAGTCTTCTGTAAGCATTTTCTCAATTAAGGTTCCCTCTCCTAAGACGATACTAGTTTGTGTTAAGCTGACATAAAACCAGCCAGCACAGAATCAATGTACACTAAATAATGTACATTATTATGTGCTTGGGGAAAGAGAACAGAAGAGCTGCAGATCAATCTATTAGAATAATCCTAATTGTGATCTGTCTGTACATGAAATTTGGCTAAATTAATCTACTTTTATCCTCAGATCTTTCCAGGACAGAATCCCAAGGAAGACACAGAAAGAGAAAACAGAGGATAGTTTTCGCTATCCTGGGATTTTGTTGTTGTTGTTGTTATTCCAAATGTATTTGCAGATAGCTCTTTCTAGCTCTTTGAAGAACTGATTTGGAATTTTGATGGGGATTGCATTGAATCTGTAGATTGCTTTAACCAAGGGGTACATATGACTCCAGCTGCATTTGTGGCAGAAGAATGCCTTGTCAGGCATCAATGGGAGGAGAGGTCCTTGATGATACTATGAAGGCTTGATAGATGCCCCAGTGTAGGGAAATCGAGAGAGGGGAGGAACATCCTCATGGAGGCATGGGGAGGGAGGATGGGTTAGGGGTTTTCTGGGATGGGGGGGAACTGGGAGAGGGAATGGCGTTTGAAATGTAAATAAAGAATATATTCAATAAAAAAAAGAAGGGGGAAAAACAGAGGAAGGATTATGGAAATGGAAGAGAAATGTATTTCTCAAATGTCTGAGAGATCAGGGTACCAAGGGGAGGGTAAATTCCCAGAGAGAACATCCAAAGTCAGCAGAGAGAGCAAGTGAGGTGAAAAGACAGAAGGAAGAATTTCAGATTGGATTTAGGAGATAGTCAGTGCTTATGTTTTGGTAAAGCTGTGTGAGTTTGGGTTCAATTACGTTATATGAAAGAATAGTGGAAGTTGAGGGTCCCTCTTATCTGATAGCATTCTGCTGCTGTCTGTAAAGGAAGAGGAAAGAAGTAGTGGCTTGATTCTGGCAGATGCAGAAGTATCATTTTGTGGTATCCTGGGATGTTGGATGTTTTTCAGAGGTTGTTAGACTGAGAGTAGGAAGAGGTAGAAATGGCTAGAGAAATAGTTCATTTGGTAAAATTCCACAGATCATGAAGATCGGTGTTTGATCTGAAACTTGGGCACAATATCACAAGCTTATGATCCCAGTTCTGTGGAGTGAAAAGAGGCTCTTTGATCTACACACATGAATACACACACACACACACACACACACACAGAGAGAGAGAGAGAGAGAGAGAGAGAGAGAGAGAGAGAGAGAGAGAGAGAGAGAAAGAGAGAGACAGAGAGGGAGAGAGACAGAGAGAAACAGAAAGAAAAACAGAGAGAGAAAGAGGCGGAGACAGATACAGAGAGAGAGACAGAGAGACAGTGATGAGGGTGGTAGGAGAGTATGCTGGTTCTTGATAAGAAAGAATGATGAGAGCAAGCAAACCTGGTCATTTGTGGTCTCTGAAGCACTACAGCTGCCAAGAAGAGGAACCTAGGATAGCCAGAGGGAACTGGCCTGGTCCGAAGTGCAAAGGCTGGGGACTGGTGAAGCCGAAAGTTGGTCTCCATTCACCGAAGCCTGCTATGTTATAGTTTTTTGTTTTTGTTTTTGTTTTGGTGAAATTATTGTATGGATTTGAGCAAATCACATTTCTTCTATATTTCAATTCTACCACCCCAAAAGAGTGAAGCAGGCGATGGTTTTACCATGGAGTGTGATCCACTACTGTATGTCTGTCCTACCTGCTATTCTGTCAAAAGTCAGGGTTCTGCCACTCCTTGTTTCTGTTTTATCGTAACCATTTGGAGACAAGATAGGTTGAATGATTTTTTTATGGTATGACACACTGGCTAAATATGTGTAAGAAATGTTAACAAAGTACTTTGAAATTTTACATTAATGTTGTACAAACCACTTCTTCCGATTTCTGCTTTTTGTCTTAGATGCCTTCTCAAAAGATTGAATGTATTCCAAATTGTATTTGTTACATTCTATTCATTGTTTAAAGAAAGCTATGTTGAATCTTCTCTTCATGTGAACAATAGTCTGCTAATTTACCTGTTTCACAATACTGAAGTTTGAAACATTGGCATTCTTTGAGGCATGGCAGTATCCCATTGAAGTAGAGTTTTCTTAACAGAGGCTGTCCATCTAAGTTCAATGCTTGGGGATAAAACCCAGCAACGGGGTGGGAGAGGGGGGAAAACAATAGTCTTGAAGCACTTGCATCTTTAGCTAGTGCCTGAGCAAAGCTTCTCAGTGACTCTTAGGGAAATAAACATAGAAAAAGAATTATTCCATCTGACCACAGGGGGCAGGATGAGAAGGAGAATGGAAGGAAGGTGGGAATGAAGTTAGTCATTGCAAGCCAGGCCTATTTTCTACCAATAATCTCCCAGGTAACAGCCTCTACCTTGCTAGGGTCTGATTACCCGTTGCTGGCCTCAGACCATAGTATTATTGTTTTAACATTCCTACCTTCCTCTTTATCCCAGCATGAACTGGGTTAGAAGGGAGGCTGGAGAAGCTGACCCTGCTTGGGGAAAGACAGTTTAGCACTCAATGATCTTGAAGGCGGACTTGAAAACACAGTGATTAGAAAATAAAGCAGCCAGCCCTGGTAGTGTAAGCCTGTGTAATAATGTGCAGGGCCACACAGGGCTAGCCTATTGAGCAGGATTCATTTTCATATAATCTCCTCCCTCCAGCCAAAGTCTTTGACTTGGGGTTTTTGTTTTCCTCTCCGTAATTCAAGCATGCTGAACTTGACATCAGTGTAAAAGGACGCTGAGGGTTATTTAAATGGGCATTTAAGAAAAATAACAACAGCAATAATAGGCTAATAGAAACATCATGAATGATGTGTAGAGCTTATTGCCAAATGAATGATGTTGAAAGCCCATTCTAGGACACACAGGTCTCTAAGCTTCATCTCTAGTATGCCTAATAGTGACTGCAGGCACAGTCACATAATGATAAACTGTATTGTGGCTCCAAATTGTTTAGTTATAAGGTAATTGTTCTATACTGGTTCCAGGCTGGAGGTCTTACTCATTTTTCTCGGTAGGTGATAGAGAAATGGTACAGCCATTCATAGTCACACTGGATTAGGCACTGTGTTGAATGTTCTATATGGGTTAAACATGTACAAACAGGCTATAAACTCACGACATAAGAATTACAATTCTTCACACTAAAAGAAAATCATGAAAAAAGTCCCCCCAAATTAGATACTAACCGATTAACCAGAGATTTCAAATTAGATCTGTTTGACTTCTAAACTATATACACATCTCAAACCAGTGAGCCATTGAGTTACCTGCTCAAGCCCCCAGAGGATTCAGAAGCAATATGTGTGGGAAAGCACTTTGCAGAGTGCTGTATTTAGACCTCCCGTGTCACACTTTTAAATTTCAGGACTGGGAAACAAATCTGATATCTAGGCTTTCTGTAGTAAAATTAAAAAAAATTCAAAGTAAGTACAATTTATTTTTGCAATGCTGGGGATTGAACTCAAAGAGTTTTTCATGTTAGGTATGTGGTTTACCACTGAACTATACCCCAGTCTCAAAGGAAAGACTTGGACACAGTAATTCCTCTCCAAAGAAACTTGTACATATGGTCAGAGCCACCCAGCCCCATAGTATGTTTTATCCAAATGCTCAGTAGAAGACTGGGCAAATAAGTTGTAGTCTATCTATATAGGAACAAGAATAAAGGCTAGACAACCAACTGTAAGACTGTAGCTAAATCTCACAAGCCAGACATGAGGTAATATGTACAACATAGTTTCCTTTCCACAAAATATAAAATGAGATAGGCAGAGCTCACCACTGATATGAGAAGTCAGCATAGTGGCAGGGGCGAGGGATGGATGATAGCACGGGTCAGTGACTTGCTCTGGATGCTATGTATACCCAGGGTTTACACGGGAACCAAAAAAGTGACCATTAAGGCTACCCAATCCTCTCCATATCCACCTGTCTCTCCATGAATTCTGATTAAATTTTTCTTCTTCACCCCACAATCCACCAGGATGGGACCCTGGGAGCAACATTTTGAGGGCTAATAGAGGAAGGTCCCATAAAGAAGGCAGAATGATATTTCTCTTAAAGCTGGGAGACCAGGAGTCCAAGGATAATGCCATCACCCCATTGACAATTCCCCCCATTTCTCCATAAAATAATAAACTAGTTTTGGTTTAAGAAGTCATATGTCTTGCAGAGTATACCTTCTTTGGAGCATTTTTGTCCATCGCTCAGAAAAACACTTTTATTATTAAGATACAATCTTGCGCATCCTCCGAGCTGAGCCGTGTTAGAAATCGCTGTTCTCAATGTGACTGCGTAGCAAGCCTCCCACACTACATCACTTGTTCTAATGCTTGTTTCTTCCAACCCTCAGCAATGTTTTCTAAATATATTTTCTGACAAGAGAATGTGTTTTACTTTGACATCGTTTTTTTTTTTTCCTCCTTCATGTTAGAATTATTTGTTTTACTGTGGCAGGGAGAGCAGGATTTTTCCCCCCTCTTTTAGACTACAGGAAACTGAAAAAATACTTCTAAATATTTATCACTACATGTGACAGTATTTTTTTTAAAGCGCTGGGTTGAGTATCCTATGACTCAAAACATGAAACTTAAAAGAATCATTTGTCTTCATGTTCTGAATGCTTCATTTTAGACTACCAGGATAATTACAATAGCTTTGTAGTACCTCCATTAGCTGATATCTTGAGGTATGATATACGCTCAAACTGGAACGTCTCGGCATTTCTAATAGTCTTCTGTATAATAATTTTCATTTCAGCCGTCTTCTTGTGAGATCAGATTAAGTTGTCATTGGTTGTGCCTGATCATGTGACTGATGCAGAACTCATGCAGGCAACAGAAGCATCCGCCCTGCTGTCCTTCCTTTTCCTCTCCCTTCTCTTCCTCTTCTGTGATTCATTGTTCTTTGTTTGTTTCATTTTGTTTTCTTTCATTTTTTTTAAAGACAGATTGTAATGTATCCGAGACTGACCTCCAACGTGCTATACAGCCAAGGATGACCTGTACCTCCTCAGTACTGAGATTAGAGGCATGTGCCATGGAACGTGGCTTTGTGTGGTGCTGGGTATCAAGCTCATGGCTCCGTATAACATGCTAGACAAGTACTCTGCCAACTGAGCTACATCACCAATCCCAACCCTGCCATTTTCTTGTTGTTTACCAGTGCTGCTTCCCTATTTTATTGCAAGAAATATTTTTTGAAAAACTCATTGTTATTATTTTTAATTCTGTGTATCCAGGGGGTATGTGCACATGAGTGTCAATACCTTCAGACGGCAGAGGCATGGGATCCTCTTGGAGCTGGACCTATAAACAATTGTTAGTTGCCTGGATGTGGATGCTGGGAAACAAATTCAGGTCCTCTGCAAGAGCAGTGTGGGCTCTTGACCCCTGAACCATCTCTCCAGCCCTTTGTTGCAGGAAATGTTTTAAGCCACTAACTGATCTTATGAATATCTGTTTGGCTAAAATTAGGTAATACATTCCAAAAGGCATTGATCTAAGCCCAGGTGATCTATAAGTCAGGCCACCCAATTTGTATACACACCCCCCACAGGCCATTGTATACTTTACTGTGACAAAGATGGAGTGCCAGTGTAAATCCACATGTTAGAATTAGATCTTAGCAATGTTGCCTTTCTTGATTACTGACATGAAAAGTAATTGTAAAAAGTGCAAGACTCATTGTCCTCGATGTTCACTGCTTTGTCTTCTGCTTTTCATATAAAAAACCAGTGGTCAGCCGGGCAGTGGTGGCGCACGCCTTTAATCCCAGCACTTGGGAGGCAGAGGCAGGAGGATTTCTGAGTTTGAGGCCAGCCTGGTCTATAAACTGAGTTTCAGGGCTACACAGAGAAACCCTGTCAGAACCAGTGGTCTACACATTCCAAATCTTGCTGTTGGGTGCTGCTGTAATGGGAGAGATCTGCATTTGGAGACTCTGTTTGGTTCCTTATAGAAATACTCTTCTCCTCTGTGATTGTTGTTGTTGGGTTCTGCCTTTCATGGACAGTGCTATGAAGGCAAACCTTCAAAACAAAACTGTCTTCATCTGGGAGCTGCCGTTGAACTTGTAGGAATTGTGACTGCATCCTACAACAAATCTTTTTAGGTAGCATCGTGCAGGGGATTTCTTCCAGAACTTGCCACCAGGAAATGCTGGCCTTTTCCTCAATAGTTTTCTTCTTCTTCCTCCTCCTCCTCTTCCTCCTCCTCCTCCTCTTTTTCTTCTTCTTCTTCTTCTTCTTCTTCTTCTTCTTCTTCTTCTTCTTCTTCTTCTTCTTCTTCTTCTCCTTTTTCTACATAAGAACAATGGCTACCTTTATTCTCCTTGTTGCTAGGACTGCATAGAGTTAAAGCCATTTTTGTAGTCTGCCTCTCAAAAGTGCTGATGGTACAGCACGAAATCCTGCATCCCGTGTGCTCTCGATCTTATCTTCTGGTGTCTAGAGATAGAGCCCGCAGGTTGGCACATGCCACGTAGGCAATCCTGTCGCTGAGCTTCGCCCCCAGCACTTACCCAGGGTCTATTAAGACACTCACCTATATTTCCTTCTTCCTCCAAATAAAGCAAATTTTAAACTGCCAGTTTTTACTATTTTTAAGCCATTTAAGGTTTAAGGGAAGGAAGTAGGATAAGATGACTAACGTGCATCATATTAAAGCTCAACTGTCTATGAAAACATAACTTAGCATACAGCATTTCTTATCTCCAGGTAAAGATTCTTAGTATCAGTGCCTATTAATGGCATGGACCTAAGATCTGTTAACTGTAAAGCTGCACTTGCATTTCAGAATAGTTGTGTGTGAAACAGTCAACACTGGTTATAAGACAAGATGTACTGGGAGACGTGGTCTAATCTTGAACCCTTTACAATTGGAAGGGAAGAAACATATTTATAATCAGTGAAATGTGATTTCAGGTTTAGTTCTAAGATTTGTCATGCTATATGAAAGTCACTGTCGTGTGTTCCAAAGCAACATTGGAGGGACTTGCAGCTTATGATTGGTTCTTGTTTTAAGAAAGTTCACATACCAGGGCATACTACAGTTTCTCTCCCCTGATCTCCAAAGGACCAGTAATTACTAGACTGATTTAGATACAGGTGCTTAGACACTCTTTTTTTTTTGTTGATGTTGGTTTTGTTTTGTTGTTGTTGTTGTTTGCCTTTTGAGACAGGGTTTCTCTGTGTAGCCCTGGCTGTCCTGCATCTTGCTCTGTAGACCAGGCTGGCCTAGAACTCAGAGATTCACCTGCCTCTGTCTCCTGAGTGCTGGGATTAAAGGTGTGCACCATCACTGCCTGGCTGTTGTTTTGTTTTGTTTTTTTAAACTTGTGTTAGTACTTTGTTTTTGAGATGAGGTCTTACTCTGTATCCTTGGCTGTCCTAGAAACTCTTTATGTAGCTCAGGGTGACTTAAACTCATAGTTAGACACCTGCTTCTGCCTCTGAAATGCTGGGATTAAAGTCATACACTACCACAAATGACTGGCCTAAGTTTTGTTTTTGAAAAGTAAACTATCAGACTCACCTCTATGACCCATCCCCTCTTCTCTAATGCCTCCCCTTTCCCCTTCAGCATGCATCCCTCTCTCCATCATGTGCTATTGTATTTTTAAGCCCACTGAACCCACTTAGAGCCGCCTTATGGACATGGGTGGAAGGTCATTTATTAGAGCATGGGTAGCCTCTCAGGTGCTGAATATCCCTGAAGAAAATTGACTCCCCCATCTCCCAGCAGCCATTAACTGCCAATAGCTTCTCAGGTAGTGGTGCTACTTTGTGGCTCCCTCCCTGATCCAGTTCGTGTTTGGACTTTATCTGGCTTGATTTTGTGCAGCTCTTGTACAGGAGCCTACAGTCCCTTCCAGTTCATAACTATAACAGCCCTCTAATGCCCAGATGACTGCATTGAAATAGTTGTGTGGGGTTTTTTTTTTCCTTAATGGAGTTCCTACAAGGCAAATCTAAATAAAGTTGCAAATGTGTTTAAAAAATATTTCACGTAACTTTTTATCTGTGCTATATTGTTTTGCTTTTAAACAGTTGCAACCCATTTATTCCCAACAATATAAAAAGTGGGCAAAGGACAGGTTATTTTCTGAAGAAAATACAAATGGCTAATAAACATTTGAAAAATGTTCAATCTTTCCTGTAATCAAAATAATGCAAATTGAAACAGCATGATGCCATTTTTTGGTCTATAAAATTGACAAAGATAATACTTCATGCCAGCGAGATGGCAACAAGATAGGCACTTTTCATACATTGTAATGTGAGTGTGAATGATGCAGCCTTTGTAGAAGGTAATTTACCAATAGATGTTAAAACATTCTTCAAATGTTTGTCTTTAAAATGTTTACACCCCTGATCTAAGTAATTTAGCTCCTAGGCATCTATTCAAAGAAAACAATCATAGATTCAGAATTATGTTTAGAATGTTACTTTTATTAAGAAAATATATTTTAAATTAACACTTAACATTAGGGGACTATTTAAGACTTTTCTTTTTTCAAGATTTCTTTAATTTTTAATTATGTGCATATGTGCATGTCTGTGTGTGGGTATGAGCATACGTGTGCACAGGTGCCTACAGAATCCAGTAGAGGGTATCCAATTCCCTGCAACTGGAACTATAGGCAGTTGCAAACTGCCTGATGTGGGTGCCAGGAACTGAACTTGGGTCCTCTACAAGAGCAGTATGCAATTTTAAACATGGAGCTATCTCTTGGACTGTATGTATAATTTTCCTATTGGGTGTAATATTTTATTGTCTTAAATTAGTGAGGTTGAAAGCTAATTAAATGGTATGATAAGATTGTTATAATGTTTTGGGTGAAGAAAGTGCTTATGCAGAAAAGTTCTAAAGTTTTTAGTGTATATACATGGCATATGGGAAAGGCTGAAACTGAACCATAAAGTATTACCAACAGTTGACTTTGGGAAACAGAATTAAATTATTTGAGGTTTGTTTTCTCTTAACTTCCCCTAGTTTCCTAAAATATATACTATGATGATAAGAGACATTTAGAGCACACTGTTAACATGTATACTTTCTTCCCGAGTTTAATGCCTATTTCTGTCTTTATCAGCAATCACTTTATCCAATACTAGTCAACTGGTATTTGTTAAGGACCTACTCTGTGCCCAGGACTGCATCGGGGAGTGGAGCTATAGCAACAAAGATGGCAGACCAAGTCCTTGCTTTCTGGAGTTTTCATAATGGTGGAGAAAGACTGTCTACAAATTTAGTGTCTCCTTATTTGCCAGTTTGGACCCTTCTTTTCCCTGCCTTCATGCTTTTAGATGTTATAATATGAATTTATTCCAATTGCTTTAAGTATCACTTATATTGAGCCGTCTTCTAGAGCCCTATTGCCAGCTTTTAGTGCTCTCT
Source organism: Tokudaia tokunoshimensis (assembly GCA_036184795.1). NCBI lineage: Eukaryota > Metazoa > Chordata > Mammalia > Rodentia > Muridae > Tokudaia > Tokudaia tokunoshimensis. The sequence goes on from BTHU01000023.1 coordinate 52,215,412, forward strand.
CCCAAATTTCAGCCTTGTATATACAGGTCTGACATCCCTACGTGGAGATCTAACAGTAACATTCACGTGACGGAGTGAGAACAGAACCCAAATCTTTCCATCCTTTCTACCACAGCCTTTCGCTTTTAGAACCTTTCCCATCCAGAGAACGGTAAGCCAGGTGTTCCCATTTTTCTGCCCAATTACTTTGGAATTATCCTAGCACCTTATCTTTTTCATACTTTGTATCCAATGTATTCCAAATTTTACTTTTCCAAAATCTATGTAAAATCGGATGTCTCATTACCTCTAGTGCAGTAGTTTTGTCTCTACCTTAGATAGATCTCTTACCGGTTTGCTCTCAATGTATCCGCTAAGGTCCTGTAAAAGCACAGTTAAAGCCAGGTGTGGTGGTGCATGCCTGTAATCCCAGCATAGGAAAGGCTAAGAAAAGGGAATCAAGAGCTCAGGCCCCCACCAGATAAATAGTGAGTTCAAGGCCAGCCTGGGCTACCTGACCTTGTTTCAAAAAAGAGAACAAAAACCGGAGACTAGATAGATGACTCATTAGGGAAGAGTGCTTGCAATGCAAGCATGAGAACTTGAGCTTTGATTTCAGCATCTATGTTTAAAAAATGTAGCCACATACGCACATATAACCCAGTGCTGCAGTGGAGAGAGGTAGGATGATTATTAACTAGGACTGACTGACTGTCAGCTTAGCTTCAGTTTCAGTGACAGACCCTGTCTAAAAGAAAAAAGGCAGACAGTGGTAAAGAAGGACATCCAGCATCTTCCTGGCAATCACCACTTAACACACTGCATATATTTTACATTCTTCTTGTTGTTTGTCATTATTGTTCAGTATTAGGAGGACAGGTTTTTTGTTGTTGTTGTTGTTGTTTGGTTGGTTGGTTGGGTCTTTTTGTTTTCTGGTCTTTTATCTCCTCTGATGTGACCTCAGAATCTACAACAGTACTGAACACACACTAAGTACTACTCACGTGGTATAAAATGTTGAACCAACGGGTAATGGGTAGATATTATGACAGTGATTTAAATCTTCAAAAGCACAAATGAGTTCTAAAATTTCCCTATGCATAGGAATTATATCAGCTAGTTTATAGATAATAGCTGAATGCTTTTATTTTCCATAAGACCTACCCTCCATTTTAAGGACACCTGAGCCTTGATTAAATTTTCTGCAAGTCTGAAATCACAGAAGAGGAAAAATATTTCTTTAAATTTATTTTTACATTATGCAAATGAAATGAATATGTTCTCATTATAAGAACAAAGCAAAATAACTCATATATCTTCTTTCCAAGGAGGTAATTAAGTACCTGCTGTTTATTCCTCTAGGCTAAGTAGCCCTTTCTGTGATAATAGGAATGTCTTCTGGCTGCACTGTCCAATAGACCTGTTGGCCATATGTGCTTATTAAATGCTTCCAGTGTGGCTAGCATGACTGAGATTCTGTTTTAAATTTTATTTTGTTTTAAGTACCATGTTAGTTTAAATAGCCACATGTGAACAACAGCTATCATCTCAGTGTAATTCTTCTCTCTTTCTACCTCACCCTTCCCCTTCTTTTTAAATCATAAATGATATTATACAGTATTAACATGCATGTGTACTGTTCAGGGATTTCCATCTTGCATTTAGGGAAGTAGCTTAGGAATGATTCCTTCTTGATACACATATGTCTGCCCCAGTCTTTGTGGTGACACCTATTAGCACTTCTTTCTTCATGTGTACACACTACAGTTAACAAAATGAGTAAAGGGCATTTCTTGGTGTTGAGCCACATTCTGGGCCTTGTTATCCTCCACTCCATGGATTTCTACTGGCAAGACTTTCATATCAACTATGTGGTTTGGGATTCTGCATAATCAATGACCTAATTCAAGACTCTAGTGACTTGTGTATTTTAGACCTATGGTCAACTGTTTAGTTTATTTTTTTTTCTATCTTGCAATCAGACTAAACGTTTATGATCCTAAATTAAATCTGGGTTTAAAATTATGTTTCAGAGATGAGAAATAGAATTTTTTATGTTGGCTTTTTTAAAATTCTCAATTTTTTGTTGCCGGTCAGCGATGTATGGTGCGTAAGTACAAGTTTTATGTGTCACTTTTTGCACTCCAGTAGTAATTGTATCATATATTTTATATTGTACCTGATAGCTATCTCTGTGTGCATGTGCATGCATTTATGTATTATGTATGTATGTATGTATGCAGGTATGGGCATGTAGCTGTGTGTGTATATGTACTTGCTTGCACACATACTTGCAGAAGTCTTGCTATGGAACTCAAGCTGCCCTTGAACTCCTATGTGACCTAATCTGGCTGGGAACTCATGAGCCTCCTGCCTCAGTCTCTCGAGTTCATTCCCAACTATGTAACAGTTTTTGTTTTAGGTGAATATTTGACAAGTTTCAGTAAAAGAGATTCTGTAAAGCAATGTCCAATATATGATGTCCTTCCCTTTGTCCTTGCCTTTTAGGAGTAGAGCTTTTGTATGACACTGTGGTACTGTTTACATAACTGGAACACATGTGACAAATGGGAAGCACATTTGCAAGTAATGGTTGGGTGTTCTGAAATCCTAAATTAGGCAGGAGGACTTTTTACTATGGCCTAGAACCAAATCTGTGATCTTCCAAGACCCGTGTACATGTGAGGTCTGGGGCACTGGGCCAGGGCTTCTTATCCCTTGAAAGTCATCACTCTTATGTTGAACAGTCTCTTGTGTCTCATAGTCCCAACTTTGAATGTGGATTATGGTTCTCCATGGAGGTGTGGTCTATGGTTCTGATGATACCCACTATTCTAATCACTTGATTTCTATTAATTGTACATTGAAAAGAATGGGGCTTTGGTTACAAATATGAAATGATTGGAAATTGTGCTTGCCCTTTGAATTATTATCTCTTCATGTTTTTACTTTGGTAGATTGCTGCCCCAGAGTCACCTCTCTTTCCTGCCTTTCTTATTTGTTCTTTTATTTGCCTACCTCTCAGACATCTAACATCACTTAACTATGTAACTTGTGCTAGAAACATTAGGAAAGGTGATCTGGGTGCCTTAAAGTCTAAGCTGAAGCTTGAGGCTCGCCAGTGGCTACATGCTTCACTAAGTCAGGGTGAAAATATCTGCCACTTGCTTTTACTTCTTCAGTTAATTGTTTGACTTTCCACTTCTGGATTATCAGGCATTTCAGTATCTTCTTTCTGTGATCTTCTCATCCTGTCTAAAAATTGGAATGTTTCTTTAGTTCAGAGGGAGCCAAAAATACAACCGAGTCTAAAGGGTCTACCACTGCTCTGACTTCTTGTCATCAACTGATATTACTATTGCAGACAGGTCCTGTATAGTTTCCTAGACATTGTACCTCTCCTACAGAGTTCTTATACAAACTAAATGAACAAATATATTTGACACTTTATATGGGTAGACAATCAAAGACTTAGTTGTTATACTGTGTTATTGGGTCCCGCCTTCATGTCTTTTTTTTTTTTTTTTTTTGGTTTTTCGAGACAGGGTTTCTCTGTGTAGCCCTGGCTGTCCTGGAACTCACTTTGTAGACAAGGCTGGCCTCGAACTCAGAAATCCTCCTGCCGCTGCCTCCCAAGTGCTGGGATTAAAGGCGTGCGCCACCACCGCCCGGCCCGCCTTCATGTCTTAACAAAGGGCCTATCTCTGGAATACATCAGAGTATCCCAGTAAGCATTTGGGCTTTGGTAAAGGTTCAGGAGTAGGTAGGGACCTTGGTCCCTTGTAGATATCTAGATAGGTCAAAGGCCAGATTGGCCCATCTTCTCTTCTCCTAGGAGACCCCAGGTATTTTATTCCCAATTGTTCTGAGGTGAGCCTATTGCCTGTATGTAGAGAAAACAGAACTTAATAAGCATAAATTCCTTAGACATTAAATGATTTATTTTTCTCTTGAAAGGGAGTTTTTTTTTTTAAATTGTAGTTTGATGTGTTCAGACTGAAAACAATATTACTTCAAGTCACAGGAAGTAGTTGGTATTCTTGCCGAATATAGTGTTTAATTGCTTTTAATTAAATTGATAATAATAATTACTAGATAATAATACTAGACAAATTGTCGTTTCATAAGGAAGATTATTAAGAGGTGTGAAAGCTGGCATTTAAAACAGAAATTGTACTTGAAGATGACGATAGTTTATGTGTGCTGTGCATTTTGCTCCTGATTTTCATGTTGTAATTTACAAATAATAATAATTTGTAGGTATAGAGGTCATAAAACAACTTTGTGGAGTCTGATCTCTCCTTCTGCCTTTACATGGTTTCTAGGAACTATACTTGGGTCGCTGGGCTCGCATGGAAAGCATCTTTACCCACTGAGCCATCTCCTTGTTCCAATGTAGTGTCGAGTGCTCAACCCAATGTCTATTCAGCATCACTTTGAAAGGAAATCTTCTGGAAAGCAGGCTTCAACTTGTTTATTTTTACATTGTCCCCATTCTTACAAAAATAAGTCCTTCCTATGCCAACTGCAGTTACAGATGCTCGTCTTTGTGTATGCTGCACACAGAAACACACAAATATACATAGGGGTTCTGTCTGTTTTCCTTCTCTTCAGTCTTCTCATTTTCTTATTTCTGGGCCATGAAAATCAACAGCAAAATGCACAGCACACATAAACTATCGTCATCTTCAAGTACAATTTTCTCTGTTTTAAATGACAGCTTTCACACCCTCTTAATACACCTTCCTTAAGAAGCGACAACACTTTGTCTAGTAAGCTTTGTGGCTAGTACATAAAAATATTTCTAAATAGTCATTTATTTGAGACTATTTGATAAAGGGTAACTGTTCATATACACATGTGTAAAATCCAAATATGTGAAGACTGAAGCAGCTTTCCAGGTTAGCCTGGACTGTATAGCAAGTTATAGCTAACCTGGGCTAGCATAATCCTAAGACTGTATCTTTAAAAAATCCTTACGATAACAACAACAAAATAGAAACAGATAAGAAATCATTGATATAAGATATTTTCATTTGGGTCTGGAGAGATGGCTCAGCAGTTAAGAGCACTTGCTACTCTTCTAGGAGACCACTCCAGTTGCAGGGGATTGGCTGCCCTCTTCTGGCTCCTGTGGGTACCCACAAACATGAGGCTTATTCACACACACACACACACACACACACACACACACACACACACACACTCGGACACTCTCATTTACAACCACTTTACTAATTTGGCTTGTGTTGTTAAAATGCATTCCTGAGACATTTTTCTTGTTTGTATGGAGAACTACATCATCTATCATGGTCCAATAATAGATAGTGCTATGTATGATCTAATGAGTAAGGATAGCAGTTGTAGATACAATGTATTGGCTACTAAGTATAGCACACATATAAACTCTGTTTCTCAGAACAATCCTGTAAGATAGTTGCCCCATTTACAGATGAGACTGAATTCAGATACATTACAGAACTTGCTTTTAGGAACATGCAAAGTCAAATAACTCTTTCACCACATGTGTAGCTAGTTCCTGTTAAAGGGATGATATTGGGCTACCCGTGATTTTCCCTGTCACCTCTGTTGGACCCAAGAGTGCATCTGATACAACTCTAGCCAAGTCTGGTTGTATTCTGATTTGAAAACATGAACTTAGCCAGGCAGATTCTACTCTATAACCTTTGTGTGTGTGTGTGTGTGTGTGTGTGTGTGTGTGTGTGTGTTACTGGGGATGGTACCCAGGGCCTTGTGTGTGCTAGGCAAACACTCCACTACTGAGGAAGATCATGAGTTCAAAGTCAGCCTAGGCTACCTGGCAAAGCCTGGTCTCAATACAAACAAGCAAGCAAACAAAGCAACCTCAGGGACAGCCTGTGAAGTGAAACTTGAGAAAGCCATGTGGAGCCACATATAAGCCGAAGTTCTGGGGAAGGGGAAGCAAACAGAGACCTGACTATGGTAGAGATGCAAGGGGATGGGGATGGAACAGAAAGAAACACATGCTGCAAATAGCCAGATTGGTGCAGAACACTTGGCATGCTAAGGGCACACTCTGCCCGTTTCCTCTTTCTCCACTTACTGTGCCTCAAAATACATCACCCACCCTAGAGCTAACTTTAGTGCATGTTTTAAACCAGAAGAGCCTAATTAAAGTGTACACTCAGCAAGTGCTACAAAGGAGATTTGAACGGGAGTCTTACAAATACATATGGCATTTCTTTGCCACATTACACCCATTTCTCTGCCCTACTAGAGCCCCTCAAACCACCTTAATGTATCTGAGAAAACAAGACAAAACAAAACAAAAACCAAAAGGGGAGTCACATTCTCCAATTCCACCCCCCCACCGCAGTCTTGGTTTGTTGCCAGAGCCCTGAAGGACAGGGTGGGAGTTATGGAAGTCTCAGGCAGCTAACTAGGAGATCTCCAAACGAAACTGCAGCAGGATTCCTGCCTCAGAGTAGAAGGTACTGAATGGGGCCACAGGACTGTGAGGCCCGGGTAGGGTTGGCTTCTTGTCAGTGTAGAGAACATGGTGTCTCGGAGAACATGGTCTCGTCAAGAGCAAGGACTAACTTCCATGTACATGCCTATTAGCCCAGCACTTGGGAGGATTCTGAGGTCAAGGTCAGCTTGGGATATGTAACAAGGCCCTGACTTGAAAAAATAAATAAATAAAAAGCCAAGGAGTGGGTTAGCTTTATCCCTACATCTAGCCCTAGATTTTCATACAGCCCCTGACATAGATTTGAGTGAATAAGTAACTGAAGAAATATGAATAGATTAATGGCACATGTAAATCACATCCTTTGTTCAAATGTCTAGTTCCTTCCTCAGTCACATCTTCCCAAGTTAAGAAATACCACCTGTCTCCATCTCTAATAAACAATTCATGCAGCACTTTGAGTAATGTTTACAGTGACTAGTGAAACTTAGCTTAAAACAAAACAAAACAAAACAAAAAAACCGAGGTGACTGTGGTAATGACATAGCTCAAAGGCTGCAAATGGACAACTCTGGATTGCCCTGTTTACAACAAACACCGCCCGCTTTGTCTTCCTCTGTCTGGAGAGAGTGAGGTTTTCATTTTAAGAGGCTGACTAAAAAATGCAGGGCCACTTCCTGGGCAAGCTTCCAAGTGACTACATCTTTCTCACAGCGTTCCCCAGAGCCTCAGCCCAAGCTGCCTGGGGCGGGGCCTCTAGCCATTGGTAGCTGGGGGAGCTACCACAGGAGCAGTTATCTGCAGCCCGCCTGAATTGCTGTGCTTTTAGACTCTCTCCGGTGCAGATATCAGCCTTGGCCTTTGCCTTGAAGAGACTTCAGCATCTGTGATTGGCCAGGCTGGTGTGTGTGTGTGTGTGTGTATTACAGGAGATGTCGTGCCACGCTTCTGAATATGAGGTCCCTTTCAGCCGAGTGTCCCGGGTGTGGGTGAGTCTAAATATCTGAAGACTGCCCTTGTTGGTTGGGAAATGCTCAAAGCTGGGCGGTTATGATTTTCCAAGGGCATGACTTAGCATATTTCTCAATCTTACTGAGCCTCGGTTGCCTTTTCTGTGAAATAGGCATAGTGTGATGGTATCCTATGGAAGGATAGAAATATGTGCATAGCTTAGTGTGTTGGGAGGCCAGAAAGAGATGGTAGCCCAAGAGCATCTCACATAACGCCTGGCATATGGTAGGCACCATACAGAGCTATTATTTCTTCTTTTTTTTAAATTTTATTTCTTCTTAGTTTTTTTGTTTTGTTTTGTTTTTTTCGAGACAGGGTTTCTCTGTATAGCCCTGGCTGTCCTGGAACTCGCTCTGTAGACCAGGCTGGCCTCGAACTCAGAAATCCGCCTGCCTCTGCCTCCCAAGTGCTGGGATTAAAGGAGTGCGCCACCACCGCCCGGCTTTCTTCTTAGTTTTTAAGACAGGGTCTCACTCTATAGCTCAGGCTGGCCTTGAACTCTCCATCTTCCTGTCTCAGTCTCCTGAGTGTTGGGATTACATGTGTAAGTCACTGTGGCTGACTAGCTCTTAATATTCCTGATGCATCAGTTAAAGAGGAGGGGGAAGGGACTGTGACAAAGCTTTATTTCTAGGAATACAATCTTGCCCTGGCAGGCCCAGCAAATATATTCTACTCTTTCCCACTAGCCCCATGGGTCTCACTCTCTGAAGCCTGAGCCATTGTGGAACACTGAGGAACTTCATAGCTCAGGCTGGCCTGGAACTCACTCTGATCATCCTGCCTTGAGCTCTTCAGTTAAACACTGGGACTACAGGTGCGAGCCATCCTGACCTGCTACTTTCTTCTTAGCCATACCTGCCTACCAAACAGGAAACTTCAAGGGAGGAGGAGGAGGAGGATGCCGAAGACATCTTTATCAGAATGTATTTCCCTTCTCTTTTCCCCTTCTAGACCCTGACTGCACCAGCCCCATTTGCTGACGAATCCAGCTGCCAGTGCCAAGCACCTCATGAAAAACTGACCATTGCTCAGGCCCGCTTAGGAACACCAGGTGAGGCTGTCGTTCTCATTTCTCAGACGGGCTTCGTCTCGACGACGTCTGAAGTTATCGCAAAGCATTGTGTGAACAGTGCTTACTTTCAGAGTGGAATTTTGTGATCTTAGCACAGCGGACATTACCAGCAAGAAGTAGTTGAGTTATAAGGACTTGCAAGTGTAATCTCAGCACTGAGGAGGCTGGAGCAGAAGGACAGCTGTGAATTCAGGAACAGCATGGGCTGTGTAGTGAGTTCCAAGACAATATCGGCTGCAGAGTAAGATCCTACTGTAAAAAAAAAAATCCAAACAGCAATAACTTATATGAATCAAGGTTGCAGGAGATGACTAGCTCTGTCATTTCCACAGACTTTGGCAACTCAGGAAAAAGATCTGGATTCATCTGATTTGCAAAACAGGGACCATGTCTTGTTCCACATGGCTTTTGTGGCAGAGAGGTTCTGCAAAAATTCCATTTTCAAGGTATTGATGAACTAAGTCACTGTAATTGGAACTGTTCTGAAATGTCTTCATTTTTATGTTATAAGTGAGCCCCTAAAAAGACTGGGTTCAGTTCTAACAGTGTATTCCTCCATCCATTCCTTTAGCCTATATCAGAAGGACCAATGGGATAGAGATGTAAAAGAAAGTAGAAAGTACCATTTCTGCTTCCCACGGGCTTTCATGATAATTAAAAGGGCAAGACTGTTAGACATAAAGTAAAAGCCACGGGCACATGTATGCTTATACAACACTGATGATAAGTGACAGTTCAGAGAATGGCACATTCCTGTGGCCTGGAGAGGTCAGGCAAGGCTTAAGGGAGGGTGCAGAACATAGCTGGTTCTTTTGAGAGAAGATTTGGACCATGTCTACAGAAAACAGTTATTCTGTAGGGGTAGAACAGGAACAGTGCCGGAAAGCAGAGCTAGAGAGCTATCTGGGGGGTAAATGTGGGTCAGTCCAGTCAGTTGGGATGGAGTGAAAAATAAGACTAGTTGAGTGAGTTGAGATTTAAGGCATTTGTGATGGGAAAGCAGACTGCGCTCGTACTGCCTCTGCAATACGCAGACAACCCAAGCTTAAAGGAATCCACGGGGTAAGGGACAGTGTATCAACTACCAGTAATAGGCATTTACTCAATGTGTACAAGCTCCTAAGGTCTTTATGTGTTTCCTATCATTTTGCTCTCATAACTCAACATGGTCAGGACTTTCAGTATTTCACACATAAGGAAGTGAAGGCTTAGAGAGGCTGCAAAGCTGCACAAGGTCCTTTAGCTGGCAAGAGGCAGGGCTTCTTACACTGGAGCCTGCATCAGAGTCACCAGGAAGACTTGCGGACATACAGCGATGTCTGGGACTCCCCACTGGAGTGTGTGATTCTGTCCGCACGGACTGGGGCCCACGGAACTGTAACTCTCACCAACCTCCTAGGTAATGCTGCTGCTCTGGGAGCACCTGAAGAGTAGGAAGGCTGGGGTCTCAGTGCCAGAATGTGCCTCATCTCATTTAATCTTTGAAAAATCCCAGAAGACTAGAGAACTGGTGTCATAACTGGGTAGGGCTAGGACTTCAACTCCCTATTACCTCATACCCCTACTTTAACCAGTACAAGGGCCTTCCCTGTGAGGGCTGTCCTCGGCTAACCTCAGGACTAAGTGGAACATGCTCAGGCCCTGCCATGAGGCAAGGTGTGTGGGTACGTACGGCAGGTAAAGAACGCTTTCACTGTAATCATTTGCTCCGTTTTAACCTGTCTATCTGTAGTCTCTCTCCTCTCTGCCCCTTCCCTCCTTTCTCATTCTCCCCCATCCCTTGAAGAGACCAAGAAACCAGGTTCCTCCTTTTGCTTTGGGCCCTGTAGGAGTTTTCCAGTCGGGAAGTTGCTGACACATTACAATTTTAAAAAGTGATCTGACTGCAAAATCAACTCTACAGATAGTCTTGAAATTTACTAAATGGCCTTTCCCCCAGTAATTATGGTGTCTTTCTTTACTTTTCTTCCTCTCTGCTTCCTGAATTCATTTATCCTGATCACCTCTGAATCGTTAACAAAAACTTCCACAAAACTGCCATCTGCTTTCTTGTGAGATTTATATCTTAAAACAAATTTTCCTCAATTGAATTGCAATTGAATAAGAGCATTGAAATCCAAGATCCCTCACTAGACAGTTTGTTATTTCAGAGCATTTTCTGTTTACTGCGCCTTATTTAGAATACAGTATCATCCTGTGAAAGCAATTCTGTTTGTTCAAAATAGTATATAATTGAAAATAGTTGCAGTTCTCAGTCTGACATAAAATCTCTAGATTTTTTTATTGCAGAAATTTAATTTATTAGCAAGATTGTACCATCTGAATCTATTAATGTGATATTTCTTTATGTTCTAAATTAATGAGGTCGGGTTGCATCAATAACTAATCACAATTTTAAATCTTAATCCTAAATCAGTTAATGGAAGTTTGCAATGATCTCTTTTGAGTTCAGTTCCCCATTTTTTGGTGTGAGGCGCTGAAGTCTGAACTCAGGCCCTTGTTACATGCTAGGCAGACACCCTACCATGAGGCCATATCTCATCCCCTTAATATCTCATTTTGTAGAATAAATATAATACATGCATGTATTTTTAAAAGCCAATATAATTCTTATGTTTATTAAAAAAAAAATCACCAGGCAAGTGAGATTGCTCAGTGGGTAAAACTATTTGCTGCACTGGCATGGTGGACTAACTGTGAGCCAAAATCCAATAGGAGTAAACAGATTTTTCAATGTCATCCTCTGATGACTTTGATGATACCACAGTATGCATGCCTGTCCCCCCTTTTCTCTCTCCCTCCCTGTCCTTCCCTCCCTCCATCTCCTTCGTCCTCTTTTCTTCCTCTTCTTCTTTCTCCTCCTCCTCTTCTTTTTCTTGACTATCAGGATAAAGATATCAAGAACAATAACCCTTTCCCTCCAGGTTGTGGCCCCTTTATATACTACAATGATGAAACCCAACCACTCAGCATGTAATTAAAAGGAAATTGGTGTCTGGTCTGGATCAGCAATAGCATCCTGCAAGACTAGAAAGGAGCAGGGCGTGGTGGCGCACGCCTTTAATCCCAGCACCTGGGAGGCAGAGGCAGGCGGATTTCTGAGTTCGAGGCCAGCCTGGTCTACAGAGTGAGTTCCAGGACAGCCAGGGCTACACAGAGAAACCCTGTCTGGAAAAAACATCCCCGTCACAGCTTACTTCAGCCAGCAACAGACTTTGGAATTGGAATGAAAACTGAACAGCAGTCTGAGTGCTGAATAGATACCAAAGCATCACTGTCTTTGAGAACAGGACTAAGGCCTTTCCTCTATGGTCCCACTTAAGCATATTATAAAGAGTAACTTTAAACGCTATATCCAAATTAGCATATGGCTACTTGTGGTGGCATATGCCTTTATACCAGCAGTTAGGAGGCAGAAGCAGGCATATCTCTGTGAGTTCAAGACCAGCATGGTCAATATAGTAAGTTCCAGGACAGCCAGGGATCCATAGTGAGATCCCACCTAAAAAAATCAACATGAAAAAAGACAGTTTGCCCATTCTTACCCTGCCATCATCTAAGAAACAGAGTCTGTATGACTCAAAGCCCTCAGACACAAATGGAAGGGGAGGAGATCTTAAAAAGGCCATATGCTACATGGCCGGATGCTTTGGGGGTCTCTTTATTCAGCTGAGGATTTTCACTGAAACTGTACTTTTCACTTTTTTTTAATTTTTATTTTTTTATTGGATATTTTCTTTGTTTACATTTCAAATGTTATCCCCTTTCCCGCCCCCCCAAACCCCCATGCCATCCCCCCTCCCCTGCTTCTATGAGGGTGCTCCCCCACCCATCCACCCACTCCCACCTCCCCATCCTACTTTTCACTTAAATGTTAAATGATTAAAATCGTCCTCAGGTTTCCTTCAAAGTCCATGTCTAAAATCATTAATGAACAAAATGAAGAACTCTAAAAAAGAATCTTAGTTTCCCCAGTAAGCAGGTAGATTTCACTGGTTCAGACATCTAGATTCTAAGTGGGGTGAAGAGAACACCCAGTGCTCTGTGTTTGTCTTCCTTGTTGGGTAACACTGTATATTGTATTCTTAATTTTTTGTTGTTGTTGTATTTCGATAGCTTTCAAAGAGTCTAGTTTTTAAAAATCAATTTTATGTACTGATGTTAAACTGATAATGTATAGATATTGTGTCTTCTGTAGGTAAACTTGTGGCTCTGGTCTAATGGAAGGTAATGGGTGTTCCTTATTGTGTAACTGTGTTAACCGTGTCTCTTTCTTCCACAGTTGACAGGCCTGTTAGAGTGTATGCAGACGGAATATTTGACCTCTTCCACTCAGGTCATGCAAGGGCACTTATGCAAGCAAAAACACTGTTTCCCAACAGCTACTTGTTGGTAGGAGGTAAGAAGTGCATTTTTTTTGTCCAGAAACAGCCTTATGATATGCTTCCTGAAAAGTACCCCTTTCAGATGTCCATCAATAAAATCTGACATTGCTAATGTTGCCAGTTCAGCCCATACCACCTCACTTGTGCAATACCTAAAATTTAAAGTGACATTTAAAACCATAGGAGAAATTACATCATGAAATTGTGTACCACTGCACCAAAGAAAAGGAGGGGGGGACAGATTAATGATACCACCAAGGGTAGCCACCTCACATTTTCCATTAATGCTTTTCTCCTGCTATTTGTGACATGATCCAATTTGCGTTTCTAAAATTTTCTACAGGATCAAGGAAAAAGTGATATTACTCAGATTTCAAATCTTGGAGAACTAAAGGGATTTAGGGTGATTGATGGCACATAAGGTCATTGTCTATGTCATTTGTGTGTGAACTGCAGCACTTAGGATAGTGTCATGCTAATAAGATGGACCTAATTGGTTGTACAACGAAGTACAGTGTAATAAAGAAATGAGGATTTATATATTCAGGCCATCTTGGTTCATAATGAAGGAGCTGATGTGCTTCCTAAGAATATGGAAAGAGAAATATGGTTTGCGATAGACTGATGTTTTCCTCCTCTAGAAAGCTTACCTATTCTAATTTTGGTGATGATCTACTTGACTGAGGAGACCTGCCTGTCACTTCTGTAGCTTCCATGGCACTGTATTGGTCTAGACACTGTAATAATCCTTGAGATCTCCAAGAGGGAAAAAATGTACAGTTAGGACATTCTAGTGTCTAATATCATGTTATATTATGCAAATGTTAAAAACTGCTTCCTGGAAATTTCAGAGGGAAGCTCGTAGATTTTACTAAGGGTATTAACTATGTGACTATTGAATGGAGTTCTTTGAGGATGACAAGAAAACTAATGGCTACTAGGCAAGTCATGCGAAGGGATCCAAAGGAGAAACTTTCTTGCTCACTTCTCTGTCTCGTCTCTAGACTGAATACTGCCACCTGGAGTCTTCTGGGCTACTGGGGTCCTTAGAAGGAAGGCCTCAGCCGGGCGGTGGTGGCGCACGCCTTTAATCCCAGCACTTGGGAGGCAGAGGCAGGCGGATTTCTGAGTTCGAGGCCAGCCTGGTCTACAGAGCGAGTTCCAGGACAGCCAGGGCTACACAGAGAAACCCTGTCTCGAAAAACCAAAAAAAAAAAAGAAGGAAGGCCTCGCTCGGCAGTGTGTGGGTTTCAGTTATTGAGGTGATCTGAACCTGGAGAAGGTTTGGTCTGGGTAGGTCAGAATTAACTATGTGACCCAGAATTTTGAACTCTCTCCTGGGTCCACATGAGCCTCAGCAAGTTGACACTTTACATCTTGCTGCCACTGGCACCTTCAGAGATTTCTGTCTATAGATTTCTGGTTCAGTAAGTTATGATATATATTCTATATGTTCATATTCTCTATCTTTCTCTTCCTCCCTCCCTCCTTCTTCCTTTCCCTCTCTTATCCTTCTTTCTGTCTCTCTCTCCCCTTCTTTACTTTTCTTCCTCCCTTTAATAGCAGTTTGCCCTTTGCCTTCATTTGTCTGATAAATATATGAAAGCATATTGATTTTTTCAGTTATTTCTTCCTGTTTACAATGGTGTGGTGACATGCCACACCAGGAGCCAGAATCATAACATGAATTTTTAAAACAAAATTATGCCCATATATGCTGGTATATAACTATAATCCAAGAATTTGGGAGGTTAAGGTAGGAGAATCATAGGTTTGAGGCTATCCTGGGCTATGTAGGTAGCAAGTTTCAGACCAGCTTGAGCCATTCAGCAAACTCTGTCTATCTCAAAACTATTAAATTAATTAACTTAATTAAACACTATTTTTCAGTCACTTACATGCCTTCAAGTGGCATGTAAAAACTTTGATATGTGCCATTATGTATTTGTAGAATACAAACAAACTTCATTTTTTCTTTTTTTTCACTTTTATTTTTTATTAGATATTTTCTTTATTTACATTTCAAATGTTATCATTTTTTCTAATACTTTATAAACTTCCATTTTTCTCCTCAAAGTTGTTCTTGCCTATAATTTTCCTAGTGTGATACTTCAGTGCCTGCAAATCTTTTAGTTGCCTCAGTTACAGTTCTAAAGAAGAAATAGGTGTGTAAATTCGAACACACATTACATTTTTTTTTTTTTGGTTTTTTTTTTTTTTTCGAGACAGGGTTTCTCTGTGTAGCCCTGGCTGTCCTGGAACTCACTTTGTAGACCAGGCTGGTCTCGAACTCAGAAATCCTCCTGCCTCTGCCTCCCAAGTGCTGGGATTAAAGGCATGCGCCACCACCGCCTGGCTACATATTTTGATAAGTGATTGTTAAACATAAAAATAAATTTGGGGCAGTGGTGGCTCACGCCTTTAATCCCAGCACTTGGGAGGCAGAGGCAGGCGGATTTCTGAGTTCGAGGCCAGCCTGGTCTACAGAGTGAGTTCCAGGACAGCCAGAGCTACACAGAGAAACCCTGTCTCGAAAAAAAAATAAAAATAAAAAAAAATAAATTTGATCAGCAATTTCTCTTTCAATAAGATGGATAGGATATTCTTATTTATGGGTGTATCTATGGGTAAATAGCTTATTGCCAGACTGAAGCAAGGTATAGCAATAATTCATTTTCCTTGCTTTAGTAAGTACTGAAATACTTGTTCACACAAATGTACAGGTGGGAATGGAAGGAGTTAGTTAAAGTGATATCACCCAATCCCTTGAATTCCTTAGCTCAGGAACACAGTTTATTGTTGTTGTCATTAAAGCAGTCTCATTTGTTTGTCAAGTGGCAGTCTGATAAGATCTTCTGCAAAGAATGGATTGGAGATGGTCTGACCTGCAAAGGGATTTGTTACTAAGCTCTCTTTCCCTTTCTGGGATGTTATAACAAAAGGTTTTATCAAGACTTATCAAATGGCTCTTAATTATCACCCTTGCTACTTTGCTTGAAAGCAACTTATTCAAGCAGATATGCAAAAGAGAGGGGAAATGGAAGTATCAGTAATCGCCTTACACCATCACCAATCCAACAATTTCTGGAAAAAAGATGTTTTTTGGCATTTACTTTTAAACCATTTTTTAAAAAGCAAAGTGCTGAGACTAGGATTTCAACCTATTGGATTTGCAGAGTATACTTTCTTTAATAGGCAAAATGGGGCCTTAGTATCAGATTTACTAAAAACCTGGAGATCAGCGTAATGGCTTTTAATTCAACTATATTAATACATTCCAGGAAGCTTTATATAAAAAATACCAAGAAATGGTCATAAAATGTATGTATATAAAAGTAGAATCACTCACAATTAAAATAATAAAGATCCAACAAATGTTATAAACAAGACAATGAGCCAGCATACTTAATTTTTTGCAATGCACAGATAAAATTATATGGTTTTTATAAGAAGAAAAATATGGATTTTTAAAAATATTTATTTTCTTGTTTTTAATCATGTGCATATATGGGGTGGGTATGTGTATGTGAATGCAGGTACTTGTAACCAAAGGTGTTGCATTTCCCTAGAACTGAAGTTACAGAAGGTGTGGGTCAGATTGTAAGCCACCTGATAAGGGTGCTGGCAGCTAAACTTCAGTCCTCTTCAAGAGCAGTACTTCTTAACTGCTGGGCCATTCTCCCTTTGAGACAGGGTTTCACATGAGAAGTGTGTTTTTGAAAGGCATATTATTTTGAGCTAGACAGGGTAGCACATGCTTTTAATCCCAACACTTGAGAGACAGAGGCAGGTGGATCTCTGAGTTTAAGGCTAGCCTAGAGAGTGAGTTCCAGGACAGCCAGGGCTATACAGAGAAACCTTGTCTCATAATAAAATAAAACAAAACAAAATGAAATGAAATAAAAGGCATCATTGCTTCTCGGCCTTTTGGCTAAGATCAAGTGTAAAAGGCATTTGTTCTTTAAATGTTTAGTGTGTGTATCAGATTGTAATATTTGGCTTTCAGGAATAACTCCATAAAATCAAGAATAAAAATCAGAATAACAAAATTATCTTTATTAGGTACCATGATTAAAAGTTTCCTATGTATTTAGAGAGAGAAAGAAGCATATTATTAAAAATCATTTTTAGGCCGGGCGGTGGTGGCGCACGCCTTTAATCCCAGCACTTGGGAGGCAGAGGCAGGAGGATTTCTGAGTTCGAGGCCAGCCTGGTCTACAAAGTGAGTTCCAGGACAGCCAGGGCTACACAGAGAAACCCTGTCTCGAAAAACCAAAAAAAAAAAAAAAAAAAAAAAAAAAAAATCATTTTTAGGTAAGTTTATTTTTTATCAGGAGGAGGTAAAAAATAAACATTTTAAAAGACAAAATTGGATAAGACATATTGAAAATAAAATATTTTATCATGGGAACTTATAAAATAGTTTTTAACTTCCTTTAAAATAATGCATGTAAAATATAGTGTAATGCATGTAAAAATAATGTAAATGTTTTACCCATGCCTTTATTCCAGTGTATCTTAAAATTTTTATAATTCTGGAAAATATTCCAGATACATTTTTGAGATGCAGCCGTACTAGCCTATAGAGCTTTGGCTTATTAAAGTGATTTTGAAGTGAATAGCTGGAAAAAATGCTTACTCTTAACTACAAGAGAAAAGCCATTTTTAGGATTCAATATGAGTGTTGAGAATAGCTGGAAAAATGCTTACCCTTAACTACATGAAAAAGCTATTTTTCACATTCAATATTTCTTTCCAGTGCTCCGTTTACTTTGAATTCCTGGACCTTGCCCCTCAAGATCCATGTGTTCTCTGATAATAGATGAGAGAAGCAGAAGCTAATTCTTAGGAAATTATACTGTTAGAAGCTGAGGTTCTGGACATTGGTTCCTTTCAAGTTCCCAGTTCTCAAGTCCCTCCTGAGCCACCCCTGCATGCCTTTGGGGCTATGTGTTCTCAGTAGAAAGAGACCTTTGTCTTAGATTATCTTTTCAGAGTATCACAATCCAGCTTAATAGCAGACAGTTCTAGCCTGAGGAGAGTTACGGCACATTTTTTTAAAAAAAGCCATTTTGTTTTGTTGGTTGAATGGCTGGCTCTGGAGCTTATGTGTGAACGAGTAAAAATGCTTGTGGTGAGTTGAAAGGATGTGTCATATTAATTACATCTACTGGTAGGTTTATGGTAGGAATTCCCCTGGGTGGTTTCATTCATAAAACCACTGTTTTTGATCCACCTGCACGGACAGGTACTTGGTGGAAGTCTTTAGGGTTCAACAGATATTATTTATTTATAATTTTTTGTTTTGTGTTTGTGTGTGTGTATGTGTGTCTGTGTGTCTGTGTGGGACCATGCACACACACGCACATATGCATATATGCATGTATGTGTTATGGTACTTTCCTTCTACCATATAGGTCTCAGAGATCCAACCTTGGCCCTAAGGCCTGTCTGCAAGTGCTGTTGCCTGCCAAGCCATTTTACTGCTCTCCAGAAATAATTCATTTTTTTAAAAACTCTCGTACTTTTTTTAATAAAGTAATTTTTAACATTTATTTATTTACATATATGAGTACACCATTGCTCTCTTCAGATGCACCAGAAGAGGGCATCAGATCCCATTACAGATGGTTATGAGCCACCATGTGGTTGCTGGGATTTGAACTCAGGACCTCTGGAAGAGCAGTCTTAACCCCTGAGCCATCTCTTCAGCCTCCAGAAATAATTCATTAAAGGACCAGAAACCAGAAGTGCTATGGTTTACTTTTGAATTTTAGTAACATATTTGCATCGTGATTACAATACTTGCATGTATGATTTTTTAAAGCATGAAACAAGTAATGATGTAAGTTTTTTTTCCTGTACAGTCTTACCATGTTGGCAGCATTTTAATGAACTGAGACTATCCACTTACAAAATACTTTTAAAAATCATTTTAATATTAAGTGGTATAGCTCCATAAATTAAAATTTTACAACAAAGGGAATATTTTAAGCCTAAACATTTTTAAAAGGGCTAAGTCTAATCAAACACCTACCTCCACCAAAAAGGAAGGAAACAGAATAAAACAATACAGTACTGTTACTACTATGATGGTGACTCCTAGTACAGTACATGTAAATATCACTTCACAAATTGTACTTTTATTAATTAAAATTAAGTCTCCCTCTACAGCTGAGGGTATATGTCAGGGGTTGACCACTTGTGTATTATACAGGAGGCTCTAGATTTGATTCCCCTTGTAACATGGAAATATAAGCAACAATATAAACAGCTCTTAAAAAAAAACATATTCTTCTAAGATTCCACTTTTCGTGGCAGATGGGAAAGTCAGTTTCAGTCCTTGTACAGTCATTCTGCAGTCAAGTATCTGAAACATCTGTAAAAATAGGAGAGGGCTTTCCTAGTCTTCAGCCCAGTTTACATTCTCCACTGTCCCCTTCATCCAGCTCCACATAATTACTAGCAGAGAGTGTATTCGTTGCACCTTTCTCAGCTGAGGCTCTTGAGGTCTTCACCCAGATGTGAACACCAATTACTAGAGATGTTCAGCCCTCATCTCTCTTAAGGTTCTGCCACTAGGCCTGCTGCTTGTGGTTTCCAGAGATATTTGGCCCTTTGTCCACTGCTTGATGGAATCTTCTCTTTTGTTACCATCTCCCTTATACAAATCCCCCAAGGAGCTTGAGCCAGGAAAGCCAACTGTCTACCAGCACAGTGAACACTAGCACTTCTACACGCAGTTTGTAGCAAGAGCCCTGGACAAGCAACTGAAGTTGGGGCAAGGAAAAGACAGAACAAAACCTAAAGGAATTTTTCCGCCAATGGTCCAATATTACTATTATTACTAATAAGTGGATAATATTTCAGAGCCTTACTCTCTGTTTGTGTGGATCATCACATTGAATTCTCAAAAATTTCACCCTATTTTAAAGACTAGACAGTTCGCATCTGAACAGCTTTCCCAGTAAAAGTGGAGTAGAGCTGGGATTAGAATCCATGTCTTTGCCAAGTGGTATTATATGCCCTTAATCTCAGCACTTGGGAGGCAGAGGCCGACAGATATCATGTGAGTTTGAGGCTAGCCCATCTACAGAGAGAGTTTCGGGACAGCCAAAGCAACACAAAGAGAGCCTGTCTTTAACAACCAAACACTAAAAACCAAAAAGCACAAAAAAGATTCCAAGATTGGGGGTCTGAAATTCAAGTCTGATGTTTTGTTTTGTTTTTTTCTCCGGCAGGGTGCTTCTGGAGCACAGTAAGTTGCTAGGATAGGTTAGTGGCGGCATGAGCTCCCAGAGTACAATGAATTCATCCATGGAATACCACTGCTTAGAGTTCTCCATCTGGTTGTCAGAGTGCATTTGCCAAGACTCAAGAACAACAATGCCGCTTTGGGCATAATTAATGTTTAGACAATATGGGTCAGCATGTTCAGCTGCTTCTTGAGGTCACTCCTGGAGTATGAAAAGAGCCGTGTGTTGCTGTAAACAGGATGTTTGTTTTCTTTGCAGTCTATCAGGAGGCTATTATCTCAGTCATGTAAAAGTCATATGAAACTGCCCAGGTGCAGGTTCCAAAACCGGGAGGCTGTGGGCTGGACCTAGTTTTGTGCTATCTGAAATATAAATCGGACAGATCTGAAATCTATTTCTACTCAATATGATTCTTGATGTAGTATCTTAAAGTCCTAGAAGAAAAATGTAAAAGTCTTAGATCTGTTTTGAAATAGAATAGTGTGGCCCATAAATGGTTCCTATTTATGGAGTCAAAAGCCGACACCATCAGTGGACCAATACCTAGTCATTATGGCCCTACTAGCTGCCCTCCCACATCCTCTCCTGCCTTTGACCATGATGAATGATTTAAAGACAAGCAGGTCTCTTTACTCAATTTGTTCATATTATGCCTCAGGGGACTTGCAAATGTTATAAGCATCAGAATGACCCATAAAGTTTGTCAAAGACAGAGCTGTATGGACCCCACCAGAGACTCATTGAGTCAAAGCCTCAAGGAGCAGAGTACACACACACACACACACACACACACACACACAGATTTTCTTTTCTATTTTTTTTTAAATATTCAGTAGATTTATTTTACCATTTAAAAAGGTGTTGCCTCTAGGTTATTCTGGCCAGATATAGAATACTCCATGACACATGCAGCTATGGCGATATGCTACAAGAGACACAACCATTATAGACCGGTTTTCATTCCAGGTGAAATGAAGCATAGTAAGGGTGACTTCTTTATTTAAACTAAAAACATTGATCAATATAGAAATTGTTTCCCCATTTGATTGAAAGGACTATAAAATCCCAAGTACTGGCAAAGCAATGTAGTGATGTAAGTAACACACCTGCTTCTTCTTACTTCCTCTGCTGCACGCTCAGCTGCACAAGTTTTCTAGATTGTACCATGGCTCTAATGCCAGCCTACTGTAAGTGACTGAAACCAAGTGGTTTGGATAATCTGCCGTTGACTCCTGTGTGATCTTAAAAACAGAGAGAAACAGAAACAGGAGCCAAAGGATCATTGTGAGTTAATGTGAAATAAATAAGTGATCACACATAGTTTCTCCTTTTGAGACAGGGTCTCACTATATGGCCCTAGCTGGACTAGAATTCACTATGTATCCTAGGCTGGCCTGGAACTCAAATAGATCCTTTAGCCTCAGCCTCTAGAGTGCTGGGCCAAAAGGTGTGCACTACCATGTCTGACTCAGACAATTTTGTATTTAGCAAATTCCTTGGATGATGTAGCCATGCTGTTGAAGTTTTGATAATTTAAATTGCAGCAATAGAAAATATCTCAGGAAGAATTTACAGAAGATATAAATATACGGGAGCTATATAGGTGTGTGTGTGTGTGTGTGTGTGTCTAGAGATTCTTTAGACTCACATGCATGTATGTTATCAAAGTGTACTTATAGATAAAATTTTATTTTATTTATTTAAAATAATAAACAATGGACCAGGTACTGTTCATCAGAAAATGAAACAGCCACACCAGCCATGGTTGTGCACACCTATAATTCCAACATTTAAAAGGTTGAGGCAAGAGGATCTCAAGTTAAAGGTAAGCCTGGACTATACAGTGAGTCTTCACCTCAAAAAATTACAGTTTGTACAATTATAGGCAGTGTGCAATACTCGATAATGATAATATCTTACTGACCTAAATAGTTTTACTATATTATGCTTTTTTGTGTGTTCGCGATAAGGTTTTGTTATATATCCTGGGCTAGCCTCAAATTCATGATCCTCCTACCTCAGCCTCTCTAATGCTGGGATTATAGGTATGTGCCACCAAACCCTGATTTTGCTATATTTTCTATTGTTAATTTAGAGTATACCTACTTATTTAAATAGCTTAGTGTAAAACATTATTCAATCTTACATGGGCAGCAGCTCTGTGCATCTTGTGTTTATTGTATCTCTTGGTTGCACCAAAGCAATATCTAGTTATTGACCTGTATCATATAAGTTTGAATAAATGCATGCTTCAGTATTTGCAGATGTGAAATCAACTAGCAATGAACTTCTGAGAACTTGACTATGTTTTTAAGTGACATATGACTATCATTAACACAATAATTGTGTATATTTACCAGGTACAATGTGATATTTTGACCCATATATAGAAATCAGTAATTATATACATATAACATATCTGTCACCTTACTGATTTAACTTTTTTTGTTTGTGCGAGAGTGGTTAGTCTGTTTTAGTAATTTTAAAGTAGACCAAGCTTTATCATTAAGTGGTCACCATGCAATACATTAGATCACTAAAACATATTCCTCCAGTCTGACAGTTTACATCCTTTGATCAAGAATATCACAGTCAAAGGAATCTTTCCATAAATGACCTTCTTTCTTCTTTGAATTTTGTTGAAGCAATTTTGATGATGAATTGGATATTAGATGTGTGAAGAAGCCATGAAGGGAATGGCTATTTTCTGGGGATACTGACCACAGCAGTTGGCTACACTTACTCTGTGGCCAGTTTTGGTCCAGGGTATAGAACATGGCTTAGTTCCAGATCAGAGAATTGACTATGCGTATGTGATGCTTCAAAGGGAAAAAAAATCTCCTTGCAAGAGGCAGTGAGGGAAACTGACTATTTCAGCAAGCTGCTTAGCAGGTCCTCGGTAAATAAACACAGTAGTTATAGTGACCTTTCTTCCTGGCACATAGGGAACATTAGGAAACTTGCCTTAGCCAACCAAAACATAGGCGAGTAAGCATGATTTTTGCTTAGTTCATTTAAAAATACTTTTTAGTAAATCTTCAAGAAATAAAAATCTCATTTCTTTCTAAGGCCAGGGGTAAAGGAAATTACTATTCCCACTTCAGGGTTTTAGAACCTGAGATCTGGAAAGGACTGCAAGTTATGGGAAGGTTGAACTCTGTTCAACCAGATCTTCTATTTTATAACTCTCACTTCTTCATTGTGTAATGTGTAGTCACTGCATCCTTCTCTAGGCAGTCAATACTCACCCACTCCTTTCTCTGTCTCTGTCTCTCTCTCTGCCTCTGTTTCTCTCTCTGTGTGTGTGTTCTAAAAAATTGGGTTACTAAGTACAATAATTATGTGAAAGAATTGGAACTGATATTGATTAATCCAGCCTTGTCCAATGCAGGCCTCTTGGCTCCCCTCCTCTTTTTCCTTTGTCTCTTCATCTGGTTTCATCTGATCATTTCATTTCTGAATAGCAACAGATACCAAAGGGTGAGCTAGAAGGATGAAAAAAAAATGAGTCACATGAGATAATTTTGATAAAAGCCTCAAAAAATAATGCAGCTATAGTTAACAGTAAAATGAAACTCTGAATTCCTAGTGCCTTTAGGTTTGCTTGCCTCTCCTCATCCTTTTTTTTTCCTATAAAAAAAAACTGAGTTCAGTGATGCCAAACACCTACTGCAACTATGCCCCTTCCATCTTGCTGAAGAAGCCAAGTCTACCACAGAGTGGGCGGCAGAAGTGTTTAATATCTTTGCCTGTCTTCAGTTTGCAGTGATGACCTTACTCACAAATTCAAAGGTTTTACTGTGATGAATGAGGCAGAGAGATACGAAGCTCTCAGACACTGTCGATACGTGGATGAAGTCATCAGAGATGCTCCATGGACTCTTACTCCAGAGTTTCTGGAAAAACACAAGGTACTTTTCTTTCTTGCGCGTTCTCCCTCTAACAGGATTAGGGACTCTGGCTCTGTAGCTGAGATAGCAGGGATCCTAAAAGGGGAAATTTTAGGGGCTAACATGTGGCATCACTTGATGGAACAGTCTCTTTTGCCCAAAAGTAAGGACTTCTGTCTTCTCCTTGCCTGGAGTGCAGATATTACAGATGGTCGAGCCAGGACCAAATGCAGCCTCCCTCTTCTAACTAGAGAGGCATCAGCAAGATTCTTAACCACATTGAACTCAAGATACTTTGTCTATAAAATTGGATGTCACTGCTGTTCCCCTTGCGGGACCATTGTAGGACTATTTAAAAGAGCGAATGAAAGAATCCAAGAAAAAACTTGGAAAACTGGCTGTCCCATGGTAAGAGCTCCAAGGTTGTCATTGTTATTATTGTCACCAGCACTATTGTTAGTGCTCCCAGACTCACAGGCATCCTTAGGCATGAAACAAATGAACTCACATCTTATCTGGAAGGTCAGGGGTGAGGCTTTAAGGAAAGAACTTTCTATCTCTGATTTTGTGACTCTGAAATTCCTACCGACATAAGATTTTTATTAGTTGAAAACATGAGACATTCTTTTGATCTGCATCAAATTATGTTCTTTGTATCTCCCTACCAGCCCCACACTTGGAGCTATTCTTTCCTTTTATAAGCAGTACAAAAAAATAAGATTAAGCTGTTCTAAGAATTTTCTTTTCTATTTTTAAATTCGCAATGCAGAAGAGAATAGAGAGCACTGATAAATGTGCATGGGTAATAGCAGAGGAGACAATTTCCTGGTGAGAATGAAAAGAAAAGAGAAAAACTACAATATGATTTACTACCAGTAATCACACTTTTTTTTACTTAGCATATATTGTATATTCAACACATGACAGGCAGTTTAGAGGATACTAATAATGACAATGATGAATGCCATTTATTATTTACCATATGCCCAGCACTGTGCTAAGGACTTTGCTATTATATAAAATGAGTTCAGTGTCATGGCTACCCTGGGTTATTATTATGCATTGAATGTGCATGCTAGAATTAGTAACAACAACAATAAAATATGTACTGAGTACTTACTATGTACTAGTTTCTATTTTTTAAGCACTGCTACATATCATTTAATCCAGCAATTCTTCCTTGAATTTCCACCCCAAAGGACAATGTCTGGAAACATTTTGGTTGGCCTAGCTAGGAGCCACCACTGACATCTAGTGGGGGGAGGTATGAGATGCTGTTTAGTGTCTTCCATTGCGCAGGACAGCTATACACACACACCCCAAAATTATCTAGCCCTTATTGTCTCCCATATTGAGGTTGAGGAATCCAGTTAATGAATTTTGTCATTTGTAAGTGGTAGGTTGGAATAATTCTCTGGTAAATTAAACTACTTATCTAAGCCAGCTCTTGAGATGGAATAGAAGAAGCTCAGTGTGCAAGATGTGTTTACCTGGTGTAGTAGGAAACAGGGGTGTGCAGAGGCTTAGCAGGCATGAAGATTAGAGGGAAATTGTTCAAGGAGGCACATTAGTTACTTGTCTCGTTGTGACAAAACAACTCACCAAAGCAGCTTGAGGAAGGAGGGAAGGGTTTAGTTTGTATGTTCCAGGGATATAGTTCATCCTGATAATGGGTGTGTGGAAGCAGAAGCAAGAGGCAGTTGATCACACACTATTCAGAGTCAGGAAGCTGAGAGTCATGGAAGCCTGTGCTCAGCTCACTTTCTCCTTTAGGTCCAGGAGCCAAGCCCATAGCATGGTGCCACCCATATTCAGGGTGGGTCTTCCCACTCAATTAATGTAACCGAAAGAATCGCTGTACCCCCTCCCCACCCCAGGCATGCCCCAGAGATGTGTTCCCATGATGAGTCTAAATCTCATCAAGTTGACAATAAAAACTGATCATCCCAGGAGGACAGCCCCACCTGACAGCAGGATGACTTGGAGAGGATGTTCAGATGAGTTGATGTCAAAACCTAGATGACAGGGCTGTCTTCTCTCAGGCTGACCTGGAAGGGCTCTTGCAAGTAGTCACAGCTGTTCTGATGCAGTAATGGCTGTTATGCCCAGAGACCAGCATTCTACAACAGTTTTATTTTAAAAGGGCTGGGATGGAGAGGGGAGGACTCATCAGTCCCTCTCCAATCTGTAACCCCGCCCCCCTCATGCCAGTGCTAATGTCCTTTGTCTCTTTCTTCAATAGATTGATTTTGTGGCTCATGATGACATTCCATACTCCTCTGCTGGTTCTGATGATGTTTATAAGCATATCAAGGAAGCAGGTGAGGCATTCTCCTGTCCACAGCACACAGCCAAGCATAAAAGCTAGCTGCCCTAGGTCTGCAGCATGCGTAGATGGATTGTTGGAATATCCAGTCTCACCCAAGCAGCTGGGTCTGTATCATCCTCTGCAAGAGAGCTCCCTTAGAACTCAGAAGAACTGGGTAAGAACCAGGGGCCTGACACTTTTTAGTCCTAACCTTGCTTGTAAAGAATTCAAGGAGAAGAAATCCCACATGTTTCCACTTGGAAAGCTGCAGAGAAGCTGAGAAACACTGTAGAGGAGGAGAAAAACCATGGTTGGTGTGTGAGTTACATCTTGATTGGTTACAACATGGAGGATGAATACCTTCTTAAGGTCTGAACCATAAGCCAACTCTTCCTTCCCTAGAAACAGCAGCAGAAAGGTCAGAGACCCCAGTGTTAACTGAATTTCTGCTTAAGAATTCCTTAGCTACCTTGGGCATATGTCTGGTAGTAGTTTCCTTACTGGGTTAGTATCTAGTAAAGGAGTAACAACAATATGACTCCCAAGGTGGTTATTTTAAAAGGATGATTTTGCTCATGATTTTTGTGGGGCAGGGTCTTAATAGAGGACTTGACCGAGTGTTTCTTTTATCCTTTGTTTTGTTTTGTTGTTTTTTTTGTAACAGACTCTTGCTCTGTAACTCTGACTGACCTAGAAATTACTATGTACATTAAACTAGCCTGGAACTCACAGAAATGGCTTGTCCTTGCTTCCCAAGAGTTGGGATTCAAGGAATAATCCACCATGCCTGATTTTTGTTTTGTTTTTAATGTAGTACTAGGGATCAAACCTAGAGCTTCCCATAGGCAAGCATTCTACCATCAGCTGAGAGTTTTTGCTTGATGCTTTCAAATTGTTATATCTAGATGCTGATAGGAGCTTCAGTCCTCTGAAGGCTTGGTGCTCTGTTATTATATACTTAGTGGCCAGCTTTGGTTAGCTGTTGGCTAGGAGCTCATGGGTATTTGTCACTGGACACCAATACATTGTCTCCATGTTGCCTGGGCTTCTCACAGCATGAAGGCTGAGAGCAACTGTCTAAAGAGCAAGCAAATTTGACAGCTGCCAGCTGCTGTAAGGATTCCTGTGTCCTAGCCTTGAAAATTACACACCATCATTTATATGACCTTTTAAGTATAAGCAAGTCACTGAGGAGGCCAACCCAAATACAAGGGCAAGAGAGTTCTCTCTCTCTCTCTCTCTCTCTCTCTCTCGTTATTTATTTATATGAGTATACTATAACTGTGTTTGGACACACCAGAAGAGGGCATCAGACCCCATTACAGATGGTTGTGAGCCACAATGTGGCTTCTGGGAATTGAACTCAGGACCTCTGGAAGAACAATCAGTGCCCTGAACTGCTGAGTCATCTCTCCAGCTCCTGAGAGTCTCTTCTAAGAGTTACTTTCCTATATCATTATGTTGTGCATATGTGTACCTCTTTCTAAAATATAGGACTTTTTAAATTTATTCCTTGAGATATATACATGTATACAATGTAACTGGATCATGGCCAACCCAAGTTATCTCTACGGCCTTTCAAAGCCCCCTCTCCCCAGTACTCTCACCTTCTACCTTCATGTCTTCTTCCTCTTCTGTAACTGCCCGCAGTTACATCGAACGGGTTACCTGGAAGGGAAGCTGGGGATGTATGGGAAGGTGGAGAAAAGAGATGGAGACCAAGACAACACCTGCTGCTCAAGGTCTCAAGGTTTAATAGGGGACTCCAAATATACAGGCGGAGGAAAACTCTTCCCCCAAAGGCTGGAAACTTCTCTGCAGAACTGGTTCAGTTTCTCTGCAGGTGACTAGTGTCTCTCAGGAAACTGCAGGTCCTTGAAGAACAATGGGCTTCACCTTGGTCTGAGCGCTCCACCCCAGGTGGAGGGAGTTATGGCTAACACAGGAGTTTCAGCTCAAAGGCTGGGAGAGGAACTTCACATTGGTCGATGTCAAGTTCCTGCCAGGTGACATGGCACCCCAAAAAGGCTCTCTATACTCTTCTTTTAAAAAATATAATCAATTCACTGAGTCCAATTAATGCTGCCTACGGGGCCATGCAATGGGACCTGTGCAACTTACCAGTGTGACCCTTCGCTATAATTCACTTTCTAAAATGAAGGGTCAGGTGGTATTTTGTTTTCTCTGGAAGTGCAGGCCTAAGACTAAGGAATGTGACTTCTTTTGCACAGAGATGCTTCCTTCTGGTCCATGAACCTGTTCCACTGATGC
The DNA here is from genome assembly GCA_036184795.1 of Tokudaia tokunoshimensis. NCBI lineage: Eukaryota > Metazoa > Chordata > Mammalia > Rodentia > Muridae > Tokudaia > Tokudaia tokunoshimensis. The sequence goes on from BTHU01000023.1 coordinate 52,244,038, forward strand.
CTCGCCAGGAGGAAGAGTCACTGTACATATCCAGTTGGGATACATATAGAGAAGACCATAGAGTGGTCCCTGTGGAAGAGTCTCAGAAATGATCTGAGCACTCACGTGCAGCTTTTATACTCTACAGTTTATTTGGAAAGTCAAAAACTCACTTTAAATGAAGCAAGTGATATCATGAGTATAAATTAAGCTGTGTAACCTTGTGCTCTGTTTGTCAGAACCGAGTGTCAAAATCCTCTAGCAAAGCTGGATAGAAAGATGGAGCTGAGATGCAATAGACTGTAAGGCCCATGTTACTCATTATCATTCTGATAGTGCCTACTACTGTTGAAAGTTGCTTTATTAACATGTGCTTTGCTGCTTCTTAAAATAGCTCCATAACCAAACGCTGCAATTCTGAAAAGCATGATAAAAAAGGTTCTCTGATCATGCTCATTACTGAATATTTTTAGCAGAGCAATAATTAGGATTTGGAGGAAGCTGGGTGCCTCATTATGTCACCAGAGGGCTTGGCTTCTTTCAGAGACCTACCTCTCAAGCAGCCAAAGCAAATCCCCCCAGCCCCAAATCTGCTTTCCGTTACTCAGCCATAGAGACCTAAGTCTCTGACTTTAGACAGGGCAAGCTCATGTCCCCTGTGTCTAAGTGACTTGCTAAAATCTATTCGTAACTAAAGAGCCTTCACATTTCATTAGTCCCAAAGAAAGATGGGATGGATTTTTCTCCAGAAAGTCTTCAACTGTTCCAACTAAGGCGAGTATGCTGTCCCAGATCTGCTCAGTTGGGCTCATCCAGGGACCCACCACCTACCAAAGCCCTGCTCCCATGCTTGGTCCAATTGGATTTCTCTTTGCATCCATGTGTGTTTGCAATTTCTGCCTTCCGTTTAGTTTTTTCTGTGTTTGGTCTCACTCTTCTAGAAGATGATCAAAGAAGTTTCAGACCCAGTGGCCAACTCCAACTGTGTCTGTTCTCTGAGCATGGACTGGAGTCAGATGTTCTGTCTCTAAGATCAGGAGTACCACCCTGCTGCTGACACTGTGAATGTGCACGTGACACGTTTGTTGTTGTGGTTGTTGTTTTGTTTTGTTTTGTTTTTCGAGACAGGGTTTCTCTGTGCAGCCCTGGCTGTCCTGGAACTCACTCTGTAGACCAGGCTGGCCTCGAACTCAGAAATCCGCCTGCCTCTGCCTCCAGAGTGCTGGGATTAAAGGTGTGCACCACCACTGCCCGACTGTGACACGTTTTTAAAGGTCCCAAAGGGACACTTTGGAGCAGCAAAACAAAAATTAAGAGAGACTTGGATTTGGAAGGGGGCTCAGCATCAGTATTCGTCTTGTCATTCATTCAGCAAATGTTCTGATAGTGCCTGCCTGTCACCTGGTGCTGAGACTATAGAAGAAAACAAGAAGGTGTGGCCCCATTCCTCATATAGATTATAGGCAAGAAAAATGGTTGCTAGTTCCACCAAAGACCTTGCAATATTTGAAAGAAAAGAGCAGTGGGACTGGCAAATAGAAAGACCTGCTTTGGGAGTTGAGACTTAATTTCCTTGACACTAAACCTGACTAAGAGTTAAGCAGACAGAGACTATGACAGACAGACAGAGAGGAGGAGAGTCATTAGTTTTCAGAACAGTGAAGAAGCCCCATGTTTCTGAGTATAGGCCCACCTTCACAGACTATACGCAAACCAGTTCTAGCCCTTGTCCAATACAGGAGCCTTGGCTGAGAGTTAAGAGGAGAGGCTGGGAGATGAGCCTAAGACTAGAAGGAAGCACAGAAAGGGGATTCTGCAAGCCATGGCAGAAGCGAGTTAAAGCCTTTACTCTAAACCCAGTGGAAGGCCAATGAAGAGGAATGAGTAGGTGTGGGACTTGAATTTAGAAGAATGACTCTGTGGGTCTTGCTGTGTGTGTTGAAGAGTGCATACTACTCTTGCAAAAGACTTGGGTTTGGTTCCTAGCATCCATACCAGGCAGCTCATAACCGCTTATAATTCCTAATTCCAGGTCCAGGAGTCTGATACCTTCTTTCACCTTCCCTGGGCAGCTCTTGGTGTAATCTTTGAATAAGATGGTTCGGGTTTGGCTAAAGATGAAGAAAAGAGGTTGAATTAGCAAAGCATTTGAGGAGCGGGTTTGTTAGTATACATTGATTGGATATGGACAGCTGGGGGTAGAAAAGGGGCCCAAATGAGCCCAGATCACTTTGTCTAGCTAACTTCTTAGTTGAGGGGAACTAAGGTCAAGTCGCTTACCTTCAGAGGTTTGAATAGCTTGCTGTAAACAGAGAACGCAGTGCCCTTCGGCTTTACTGTTGCTGTTAATACAGGACATCTCTACATGGTTGGAATGATATGGGCTACAAAGATCTCAGTTGCATGATACATGATTTTTATTGACAGCAGAATTTTGAGCATGAATACAGTTCTTACTGTTTTGGCATCTGTGACCCCTTTCTAGCCTGTGCTGCTGGTAAACTCCAGTATGTCTTTGAAGACTTTTAGGACATCTAATAGGGCCACTGGAAGTTGGCATCCTTGTGCTTGTTTATTTTTTACTCTTTCCCACATATTCCAGATGAAAGTGGTGAAAGCCCCATGCAGAGTAGACTGTTCTTAGAGGAGGTCGAATCTCTTAGCACATCACACACATACCCTTAGATGGAGACAACAAAGGCGTCATTCTTCTCCTTTTCCTGTGGGGATAATGGGACAAAGACTTCTGGAGGGATGAGGAGCCGTGATCTGACTCACTCATTGACTCAGTTATTATTCATCCACTTGTGCATTTCCTTTGCATTCACTCAGCACCTTCCATGTATACTGATCTGGACACTGGTGATGCAAAAACAATTGAGGCATTTCGGCATTCAAAATGTCCATTTCTTTTTTTTTTTTTTAAAGAAACAAAAATTTAAAAGACCCCATCTAAACAATGTCTATTTCTGTGCAGAGACAGTAATCAGACATTTTTTTTTTGGTTGTTATTAACCGAAGATCCCTTTATGTCCAGAATGCTGTGGGTTCTCATGTTAAGATCAGAAAAGACTTCACAGAGGTATAGCCTTGAAGGTGGACTAATGAGGGTGAGGACGAACTCTGTGGATGATGGGGTCAGGAAATGGGTACCCAGGATAGGAAGGAAGAGCTGAACGTTGGCAAATGTAAGAAGCCAGGTGAGTGGATGGTCTCCAGGAGTGTCTCCTGGGCCAAACCTGGGATGATTACTACACAGTGGCTGAAGAGTCAGCTGAGGCCAGAAAAGAAAGTCTCCCTGCCCTGCCCTGAAGCTCCAGCATTGTCTGGGAAAAAAAAAAATTAAAAGAAGTAGATAAACTGTAATTTTACCTTAATCTTTTTAATTCTTACTTGGACAGGCATGTTTGTTCCAACACAAAGAACAGAAGGCATCTCAACATCAGACATCATCACCAGAATTGTCCGTGACTATGATGTATATGCCCGGCGTAATCTCCAGAGAGGGTACACAGCCAAGGAGCTGAATGTCAGCTTTATAAATGTAAGTGTGCCTCCCTATGTACCCTGGGGCGGGGGGGGGGGCAGATTACACCTATATGAGGTCTATATTTACCGTGACTTGTGTTTACTGTGCTCTGTGCAATGCGCTTAGTGCTTTTCATTCTTGTCTCATTTCATCCATATTTTAAAAAGAACCCAGTGGCGTGCTTTAGTTTGTGAGCGAGGGTCTTACCGTACTGCCCAGGATAGCCTCAAAAGCACGACCCACCTGCTTCAGCTTCCCAGGTGTTGGGTTCCCAGGCTTGTGCCAGCAGCCCTACACTGGAAATGAACTCTAGATTTACAAATGAGAAACAATGGGGAGTCGTCAGCGAGTCAGCCACAGAGCGTAGGAGCGTAGGCAGCTTCACATTCTCTAACGGAGCTTCCTCACTTCCCTCCTCTGCCCCCCCCCCCCACTCCCTCTTTAGTTTTCAGATGTAGCAAAGGGTTGCTGGAACATCTGCCCCTTGGGGAAAGGCAAGTGTTGTCTTCTTCTCAAAGGAAAGGAAGGCAGGCGGAAGCAATGAGATGCTAAGCCCAGAGAAAATGCTTTCTTGTTTTAACGTTTTACAATTTTCATTTTATTAAGGCCTTACAGATGCTCATTAGAAACCTTAACAGCCATTTTTTATTGTCCAGAGAAATTACAGCTGCTTAAATAAAGCCTGAAGCCTTTGGCTTCCTTTTGTATTTCTACCTTATTGTTCCCACAGAGCTGCTGTTAGTTTAATAATAGAGCACTGTTAAAACAATCTTTAAAACAAGCTGTTACAAGGCAAAGAGTAGCCGGATGGTTGGGGGTGATGTTAGCGAGTCTGGACAACTGGGGTTACCAGGCTTCCAAGGAGCTTCCATGATTTTGATCCAAACAAACACTCTCTGCATACAGAATTCCAGCCCCAAACAGATTCTGTATTTTCAAAGGGAGATTTGTCTGCAAAAGTAGGCATTTATAATTAGGTGCAGCTTTAATTATCTAGCATTTTCCACAACTGATCATTGGTACCTTCAAAATAGGAGGGACTCATTAATTGTAAGTCAGTGATTATTTATTGTCCTGATAAAGCAGGGAGTATTGGGATTCAGGACCTTCTAGCTTTGTACAAGCCAGGCAACAAAATGGAAAATTCCGAGTTCGAGTGGCACCCGAACACGTGGCTGCAAAGAATTCAGCCAACGTGATGATTTGGTATCTCAGAGAGAATAAAGCCCTGGTTATTTCAATAAATTAAACTGTCTGTTCTTTTAAATTGAATTCAGTCAACCATCCAAGCATAGCAGGCCATTTCCAAAAGTTATTGCTCACTCTCTTTAAATGGTCTTTAGATAAGCCACTTAGCTCAGGGAACCGTGAGGACAGTGGGGGTGTGCTTACTGCCTTTCTCCGACAACAAGCCTGGCTGCAGCTCAGAGAGGAAATTGAATGTGTTGGATGGGCGTGTAAATGAATCACAGAACCTCAGAAGTGGCAGAGACCTGATGAGGACCAGTCATCCAATCCATGTCCCTTGACTTTGAGATAAGGAAAACAGAGCCCAGAGAGTAGACGAGGCCAAGGGAGGGTGGGGGAGAGGTGGAGGTAGCGGTACCCCTCTAAATCTCCCAGCCTAGTGCTCACTCTACTGTTATGGGCTGTCACTGAGTACTAAACAAAATAGCCATTCCAGTGTTGAACAAAATATCAAAGAGCATGATGTAAAGACAACAGCTAACACTTATCTAGAGCCAACAAGATACCCATCTAAGTGTTTTGACTGCATCATCTCATTTAATACTTGGGATAAGCCTACTAGGGTGGGTGTGATGACACTATCCAACTTACAGGTGAGAAGACAAAAGCTTAGAACGTTAAACAGCTCACATCAGACCACACTGTAAATGATAGAAGACAGAGCTCCTTCCTGTAGCACATTTAGCTGAGTAGCAGTACACACAACTCATATCCAACCTCATGCTGGGGCTGCAATATGCTTTTTGAATATCTAAATGATGGAATCTTGACCTAGTTTTATAATATTTGAGGTGTTTTATAAAATTCTAAAGTACAAAGTGAGCTTGATTCTACATAGTAAAGAAAAAAAAATACCCTACAACTCCTTTAGAGAACATATTGAGATTTCAAAAGAGAAGACCCTTAGTGTGATATTATTTTTATTGTTTAGATAATGTGTTTATGAGGTAATGCAGATAAATGCCTGTGGTGCTTTATAACAAGATAATTAACACATGGGGAGCAAATGTCAGGCTTTGAGTCATACATTCAGTTGCATGACCTTACTTGATTGTCATAACAACTCTGTGAGGTAGTGATGATTATCATCCTCATTTTATTGATGAGAAAAGTGAGGCTTAGTAGTGATTACTGATTTGCCCAACACAATATGGAGTCCTGGAACATAGACAATACCATTGTATAAGGTCTCTAATCACAAAACCCATAGACACAATCAAAATAAAGCTTTCTTTATGTCCAAGGAAACCAATGCACTTTAATTACCCTCATGGAAAATATGACAATGACAATTTTAGCCCAGTTAGTGTACAACTTAATTTAACTGTATTGGTTTTAATACTACCTCAGTAAAACAAACTTTTCAGGCTCTGAACAGTCATTCTGTATACAATGCATCCTTTGATCTAAGTTCCGGAAGAGTAGGGGTATTTGCTCAATAAATGGTAGCTTTGGTTGTTTTGTATTCTATTCTCATACAATTTCAACTCATAGAAGTTGAACAGATCAAACACAGTTCAACATTTGTACTTCCATTTATATATCCAAGGAGACTGATGTGCAAGACACATGCCTTCCCATCAGTCTAGCCCTCGAGAAATAATGACATCTATTCTCCACATTACGAGCAAACCCAAGTTGATATAAAATATAACCAATACAGACGAACCTCTCTGATGTCCTCCTGAATCAATTTCTTTCTCCTGTCAATTTTAACTAGGAGAAGAAGTACCGTTTTCAGAACCAGGTGGACAAGATGAAAGAAAAGGTCAAGAATGTGGAGGAAAGATCAAAGGAATTTGTTAACAGAGTAGAAGAAAAAAGTCACGACCTAATTCAAAAGTGGGAAGAAAAATCAAGAGAATTCATTGGCAACTTCCTGGAACTGTTTGGGCCAGATGGTGCATGGGTATGTACTTATTTCAACTGGCACGGCAATGGCAGGTATTTTCAGCTTAAATTCCTTTCATAGACTCAAAAATGTCTCTTATACTGGGGCCTCTGCTTGGACATCATCTCAAGTCACTCCACGTCCGTGTCCTTATTCAATTACTGAATCAGCCCTCAAATACTGATTTAGTACAGTACCAAATGGTACACAAAGTTGGGTCTTCTCTGTTTCTGTTTCCAGAACTAAGAAGCTGTTCACTTACCTTTGAGTGTCTGGTATTGCAGAACTTGGTCTTATAGTTCATCCTAGTCTTCAAGTTAGGGGTGACACAAAGCTTAGGGTTAATGGTAAAGTAAATCAATGTAACATGGAGCTTGTGCTGGAAGTCAAGTCCAAGGGTTCTTTTTCTTTTAGTTTTTAATTTTTTATTTATTCTTCTCTCATATATTATATCCCAACTGCAGTCCCCTCCCCCCATCTTCTTCTCTTACTCCCTATCCCTCTTTTCCACCATCCACAGGCCTCCCAGGGATATCAATCGAACATGGCATATCAAGTTGCAATAAGACTAAGCACCTTCCCTCACATTAAGGCTGGACAAGGACAAGGGTTTGAGGAGGTGTTGCATTATTTTTTTTTTCCTAGAGAGACATGAACAAACATGTACTCACCCCAGATAGAATACCAGTGACAGACCAAAGTAACAACTCCACTTAACTCTAGCTTAGGGAAATGATGAGTTTAGACTTACAAAAGTGTGAGTGGGGGTGGGGTGGGGCTACTAACATGTGTGTGAATGACTTTAAAACATGTACATCAAGCAAAAGTTCCAGCTCAAAATGGATGGCAACTTTCCTATAGCTGAATGGGTAGTGTTCCCTTTCAGTTAGCCTTCCATGCTTTATAGACCCCAGGCAGCCAGGGCAGAATGCGCATTGGCAGGGAGGTGCAGGAGGGAATGGCTGGAATCTTGGATAAGGGACCAGCATCCCTCCCCTTGTTCCCATTCTATGTCAAGGGATTTGCTCTTGAAGGTCTCCTGAGGGTAATCGCATCTGCTCTCCTTAAGTAAGCAGTGGGTATTGTGCTTGGGGCACAATGCTGCACATCAGGAGAATGGGAAAGAATGATGCTGCTCTACCATCTTGTGTTGAGAGCAATTCTACCACTGGAGGAAAAGAGAAGCAGCCGAATTTTGCCTTGTAACTGTGCCAATCAAACCTTGATTTTTCTTTGGCATGTTGTTGTTGGTATAGGTCCCAAAAGTCTCAAGGGACTGAGACCATGAGCCAAGAAAGGAAAAGCACATTTTTTCCTCTACTAAATTCTTTAGACAACTGTGATTGATAACTGTAGAAAAAGGAAAGAAAGTTCTGGAAGCCACCATGGTAGCTCTCTTGTACATGCCCTCTGTTAATTAAATAACCAGTGCTATTGGAAGAGTTGATGAGAGTTCTGTGACATAGATATCTTTAAATTGACTTTCCTTTTTAAAAGAAATGCTATGTATGTTTTCATATGTGTGGGACATGGATGTCTGTGTGCAGAGGCTGGAAGAAGGCTCCGTGTGTCTTTCTTTGTCACCTTCCCACACACTATTCCTTTTAACCAGAGTTTCTCCCTGGACATGGCACTCCTGTTTTCTTGGCTAAGATAGACTCCAGAAAGCCCCAGCAACCCTCTTGTCTTATCAAATAAGAGCACTTACTGCATAATCATGAGGCCCAGTGTTTGGACAGCAGCACCCGCAGAACAAGTCGTCCATCTTGCACACAGCTGCAACCCCACATTCTAAGTGTGCAGAGATGAGACAGGTTGCTGGGAATTTCTAGCCCCAAGCCAACTTTCTTTTTAAAACAAAGAGAAATCATTCCATTTGATCTCCTTAATTTAAAATAGCCAAGATTTCCTATTATGATATGAGAAATCTCTAAGGAAATCCACTTCTACTTAATTATTTTATTGATGGGTTGTCACTACTGCTATTGCTCCTTTGAGCTCATTCATTATAGGATTATCTAAAAGTAAAACACTCAATTAGTATAGAAGAAGACGACTGTTCAGAGAGGAGTTGGAGGAGACGCTTTAAGCCTAGTGGCCTCTAATGTGTTATAGACAATGTTATGAGCCAACCATGTTCTATCTGTAGGCTGAGTTTGAAAGGGAAGAAGGGCTAATGGTGCCATTAAGGAACTTCCAGTGAGGACTGGCAAGAGAGCAGAAACCAGACACTGGGCTCCTTTTCACTTTTTTTTATTCATTTTCAGTTCAGACGATGAAATTCATGGCCCACTTATTAACGCTCGTGTCTATGCACAGCCCTATAGAAGAACACAAAGACAGTCAAAGTGTTCTCTGGTCTTCAGCATATGAATTCTGAACTTTGAGCCAGCGTGTACCTTACTACTTTTGCATTTTCAGAGTTTTCTGGCTCTGAAGAAACGGCACGTGGTTTTTAATGGAGCCATATAGCAGCTCATTTGCTTAGCACGCTTCAGAAATGTGACCCTGCCAGAAACCCTCGGATTGTAACTCAGTGGGTGGATGTTTTCTCCACCTGGGGTGAGCAAAGGCAGGGAAAGGATATCATTTCATAGGAACTTTATCCCCCCAGTCTTCTCGGGCTCCCGGCAAAGGCGGAATAGTAGCTGGAATGGTTCCTAAGGAGTCTGGTGACAGTGAGCGGAGGTGATTTTAAAGAAATGAAACCCAGCTTAGAGACTGGAGGTTTATCTTTTAAAAACTTGCTATTAGTGTCAAAACTGTTATTAACATTAATTTACTGTATCAGCCAGACTTAGACATTACTTTTTTTCTGTTGACATTAAAAGTACAAGAATAGTTACAAGGATGTTAAACGCCAAGATAAGTAATTGGCTTTTCATGAATATGCTATTATTATAATAATTCTTTATTTGTAGATTTGTGACTGGAACTCATTTCTTAAAACAGGGGATCTGCATTACCTGCAAGTACAGTACTGATACAAATAACCTAGACTTAGAAAGGCACAAAATGGAAAGATTTAAGGTCCCAAATTTGCTACTGCAGGATTGGTATGAAGCTTTATATGTAGTATACAGTGGGTATTCCACATAAATGCCTATTCATTGAGTGAATGCATGAAGGAATGGATTATGAGGAACACCTATTTACAGACCTTCCTTGGCCTATGGCACTGGATACAGTTTAGTGTTTGGTGGATCAAATCCAATAGGCAGAACTTTACAATGAATTCCAAGTCAGTCTGTGCTATGTGAGGTCCAGGCTAGTCTAGACTACAGAGTGAGAACCTGTCTAGAAAAAACATCCACAACAAAAATAGACTTGGTTTTCTTGATGCTTATATTTTGCTCAGGAAGAGTCCGAATTGCTAGCTCCCCATGGCCATATTCTTTTCCCTGCTTCCTCTGTCTTCTCCAACCTGACTCACTCATTTATGGTGCTGAGATGGACCCAAGGAACATTTGAATTTGCTTCTTATCCATTATGGGAGAACATTACATAATGATGTAAATGGGGCCCTAGGATGCTATCCTGGAGGCTGTCTGCCACAATGACTTCTAAGAATTTGAAGCCAGCAACCTATGTATTCCTTTTTTTTTTTTTTTTTTTTGATTTTCCGAGACAGGGTTTCTCTGCATAGTCCTGGCTGTCCTGGAACTCACTCTGTAGACCAGGCTGGCCTTGAACTCAGAAATCCTCCTGCCTCTGCCTCCCAAGTGCTAGGATTAAAGGCGTGCGCCACCACCGCCCGGCTAACCTACGAATACTGCTATAATAGATTTTCCAATTCCCACTTACTCAGTCTGAGTGGTGGGATATCAGGGCCTAAGTTGTTTTTTTTTCCTTTGAACTCACATCACTTTATTTATCTAACTACTGTTAACTGATTCTACTAGTCTTGAGTCATATTCAGAAGGTGATCTATAATCCAAACCAAATGGCAAAGAGAAACCTTCTGTGTTAATCAGCTTTATATTACTGTAACAAAATACCTAATTAAGGAGAAGACAAGTTGATTTCATGTACACTACTGAGGTGAGTGTAATTTAATATACATGAAGCTTTTAGGATCAGTAGCAAATTCTATAAAAGTTTTAACCTCAGTTTTCACACATGGTAGTAGTTTAGTTATCTTTAACATGTGTACCATGTATAATAGATTCTTAGGATGTTTGTAGTAAATAGAGCTTTCTTTATGGGAGAAAGAACAAGAACGAGAAAGGGATGGAGGGGAATATTGAGGGTGAAGTGATTTGGGCTCACTGTTTGGAAGTCTTCTAGCCCTGTTGCTTTTGGGCTTGTAGCGAGGGAGGTACATCATGGTGGAAGGATGTAGGAGGAAGCTACTCACCTCGGGGCACCTTACAGAAGGAAGCCAGGGGAGAGGAAAGGAGGCAGGGTTCACCCACAGTTCACTGCAGTCCGGTGGATGGTCCAGATCCAAACAGTAACACCTTTCAGACAAAGACTCAGTATTACCTATCCTTGTGAGTATTATGTCTGAATGACACATTGTCTCGAAAGAAGAGCTCTAAGTGAGCTTCACTTTGAAGCTTGGTTGCTTATGTTGGGGAAGATGCTGTTTGTCTCCAAAATGGCAGTTAGTGAAGGATTCTGGGTTAGAGGATGATGGCCCAGCATGCAGGTTTGGCTTTGGGTATTCATCTTCTTAAAGCAGCTCCATTATTATTTTTTTTCAAAGCATCTGAATTCACAGAGTGGAAACATTCTATTTAAATATTAGCACCTTAACCACAGGTTCGTGTTGTGAACTCTCTTTGTAAATGATCTGCCACTATATTCCTTCATGGATGGACTCTGAATACAAAATTCTCTCCTGTTTAAAATGAAATGGGTCTATTTTATTTTACCAAACGTGGGCCCACTTCTTTAATATCCAAAGACAAAGATCTTAAGTCTAATGTGACTTTTTAGTTCATCTTAGACCACGCTTGCTACACTTAGACCATGTTTATCATCTTGCCTTAGACCAAAGAGATCCCATGCCAACCAAATAGTCATGTGTCATTTGTTACATGCAATTATGTTGTTTGTTTTTAAACAACACCATGGTGTTGTATACATAACTGTTTGAGCCCCCTCTTTCAGGTTTCTTGGCATATATATGGAAATGGGACTTCTGGATCACATGGTGACTTTGTGTCTAACATTTCAAGGACCTGGCACACTACTCTCCATCGCAGCTCTCTTGCTTTACCCTCCCACCAACAGTACACAAGGATTTGACTCTCTCCGCATCCTTGCCAGATTTTACTCTTTTGTTTATAAAATGGCCGTCTTCTCTTCAGGCATACTGCCAATTTTTTAGGATCATCTAGATTTTGATAAGAGAGTTAGAAAATGAAGCTTGTATGTCTGAACTAGAGTTCATACTGGAAACATTTTCCTTTTTGCAGTTTTGGGGGCTGAGCTCAGAACTTGGCAAGTGCTTTACTGGTGAGCCACATTCCCAGCCTTTCCCCTTGAGGCTCTTTGATAGTCAATTCTTTTTTTTTTTTTTTTTTTTTTTTTTGGGTTTTTCCGAGACAGGGTTTCTCTGTATAGCCCTGGCTGTCCTGGAACACACCAGAAGAGGGCATCAGATTTCATTACGGATGGTTGTGAGCCACCCTGTGGTTGCTGGGATTTGAACTCAGGACCTTTAGAAGAGCAGTCAGTGCTCTTAACCACTGAGCCATCTCTCCAGCCCCAAATAGTCAATTCTTTAAAAAAAAAGTATCTTTAAGCAAATATACAAATAAAATGGGAGTAAACCTGAAAAGCCTTGAACTCTGAAAGTGCCTGACCGGAGAGGTGGTCAGGAGCACTAACTCGGTTCTTAGCTGTATGGCCTTGGGCAAGTTCTTTTGTTATTAATTGCTGTTTCCTGAGTGCTTCCTTTTCCAAGTTCCTTCTGTAAAGGCATACGCTGTGCCTTATACATACTAGTCCAGTGCTTCGTGACTGACACCAGCCCTGGCTGCAGACCCAGCCTGGCCTGGTACCTAGTCTAGGGCCCAGCCCACCTGGGCAAGTTTTTCTGTATCTCCATACCTCAGTCACATCATCTGTAAGGAAAAAGTAAGCTTTGCTGCCTCCTAGAGTAGTCATAACAATGTCCTTATAACAGAGTCTGGCAGCAAGACCATGTCAACCACAGCGGAGGGTTAGCTGCTCTTAATAATAATGATGTTTATCGATCTGGCCAGAATGGAAACATGACTCATCTGTCTTCTTGGGTTTTATCTTTATCATCAGAAGTCCACATCAGATCATACTAGATTTTTTTTTCATTTCCTTTCAAGTCATGTGCCAGGGTGTATAAATAACATGAAAGCCTATAAAGGCATTCATCAAGATATTCATTGCCTTACTAGATATTAAATACTTCTTAAAAGGGAAAACTTTGTAGGAGGGAAACAGAAAATTACTTTCACACGGACAGGGCTATAAATGGGATTATTTTCTTGGGAGAAAACTTTTTAAATGGAAACCTCTTAATACAATAAAAGATTGAATTTAAATACCTTTTCTCTTTGAAAATGTCATGCCATGGTCTTCATTATTTGTTATATTTCTAAAGTGCTTTTCTTCCCAGGAAGCTCATTACGAACTGTCTCCTGACTGGATTCAATTCAGCTCCTTTGTAGTGGAACCACCCTGGAAAGTCCAGCAGAAATAGATCGGAGAACCTGCAAGTCCAGGCCCGGCTGCTTCTGCATGGGTAGCACATTTGTGAAGTGTGACACCATTGTTTGTCATTAAAGATTCAAATTCTTTCATCCCTTTAGGCAGAATATTCTCAAGTTATGAGCTTGATTCAAACTAGAGTAGACAAGATGTAGATTTCTTAGAAAGTGGGTTTCTAATGGAAATGCTGACAATCCATTACCAGCAGGGGGGCTAATGGCTGCCACTAAAAATATGCTGAAAGATTATAGTAATAAAAACACATATTTTAAAGTGCCTGCTAGAAGTTCAAGGATTTTTTTTTAAATGTTACTGTTAATAATAGGCTACCCAATCCTTTTGGCATTTGATTTTGTCTCATAAATGGGCTTAATCTCAGGTAATGCCGTTGTACTGCACTTTTTTTTTTCTGTTTGATTTCATGGGGGTTGGCTGTCTTTTGGCAGAATTATCAGTGCTCTTAATGGAAGGTAAATAATTGCTGTATTTGTAGACAGATGGAATTTTCAATCTGGGAAGAATCTCAGTGATCAGCAAGATTTCTCTATTATGTTTTCCAGAAGAAACTTTAGGCTCTAAAAAGTGATAGACTGGGGCTTAGGAAGGAAAACGAGCGCACGGAGGCATTAACGATGTGCTTTGGGTCTTTATGTTTCCTTCGCTATATCACTATTGAAATGCCTGCCCCATCTCCCTAGCCAGGCGATTTGAGTTTCTTTCTTCCTATCATAATATGTTTCATGAAGGAATAAACAACACGTATTTATTTGTTGGGGATTAGTCCAGGGCTTCCTTCAGATACCCAAACCCCGTGGAAGCGCAAGCCCCTTATATAAAAGAGCTTTGTGTTGGCACAAAAACTACACACATCTCCCTCTATACTTTAAAAGATCTTGATGACCTATAATAGCTAATGTGATGTCAATAATATGCATTAAATATTATACTATATTGTTCAGGAAATAATTGCTAGCAAATCTTTCTATGTTCAGTGTGCCATTTTTGATAATGCAGACAGTTGAATCCACAGATGTGGAACTGGCCCTAGTGTATTCATTACAGCAATGCTAGATAGGCCTGGGGCATAGTATCATAATCCTAGCTGCCTGAGAGAGCAAGGTAGGGGATGGCAAGCTCAAGGGCAGCTTGGGAAAATTAGAGAGGCCCAGACTCAAAAAACTGTGTGTTGCTACACGCCTTTAATCCCAGCATTTGAGAGGCAAGGACAGATGGATCTCTGTGAGTGTGAGGCCAGCTTGCACTGAATATTGAGTTTCAGGACAGCCAGGGCTTAATAGTGAGACCCTGTCTCAAAAAATAAGGGGAGCTGGAGCTATACATTAATGGTATAGTACTTGCCTCATGTGGGTGAGGCTCTGGGTTCAATTCACAGTAAAATGCACACCTCTACTTCCACTCCCCCCCCCAAGACTAAAAGGAGATGACAAACTTACTTGCTGTTCTTCACACAGATCCTCTCCAGTAACACTATATATGCATTTCTTCTATAACACTGAAATCATGCAGACCATATGATCCTCAACTAATTTCAAAATTTCCAAAGCATTTTTCATGTTAAGTATTCTTTGAGAAACTGATTTTCATGACTGGAGAGATGTTTCAAAAAACTAAGAGCACTTGTTGCTCTTGCAGAGAACCTGGTACCTACATGGTGGCTTACAACCATCCCCATCTGTAACTCCACTTCCAGGAGATCTAAAGCCCTCTTCTGACCTCCTCAGGCACCAGGTAGTCATGGAGTGTCATATATTTAAAAAAAGAACCTGTTTGCCAGTTGCTTAGTATATCTTCTTGGAGTTATATATTGCTCTAACTTATTTCAGAGATTTACTGATTTATCTGTTATAGCACTTCAGCACCTATACTCCTAAGTATTTACTCACACCTGTAATTCCTGGGGGGAAAGGAAGCTTTTGCTCTCACTGGCAAATTACCTCCTCTAGGAAGGTGCTTGCGCGTTCTCCTCCCATCGGTAGCAGAAGTGTGGCCCCTTCCCTGTGCCCTCATCCACGCTAGCTATGACAAATTAAGGATTACAAATTTAGCAATTTCATATAGTAAAAAGTGTTTCTTCTCTGGTTGGTTTGCTCAGTTAATTAGAGCATGGTGCTAATACAGTGTCTTTTCTGTCATTTGATTACTAGTGAGGTTGACCATTTTTACTTCATTTAATACATACCATGAGCCTTCTTTTGTTTATCATCTCTTCCCCTACCCTTTCTTCCTACCTCCTCTTTTCCCCTTCTTTATCCCCCTCTCCCCTTCTTTTTGATATTTTTGAGATAAGGTCTCCCTCTGTATCCCGGGGTGGGGAGGGGACCATGTTTGAAGTCTCAAAGACTAAAAAAGACCCACACCTGTACTTTCAGCACATGGGAGGCAGGAACAGGAAAGTCTCAAGTCCAAGGCCAGCTTCAATTACTTTGTGAATTTGAGGCCAGCCTGGGCTACATGAAACCCTGCCTCAAAAAGCAAAACAAAAGAATCCCTCTAACAGCCCCCCCCCAAAAAAAAATCCACGGGGAAAATCCGATTTTCCCAGTAAAGCCTCCTTCTATCTCAGAGTCTTCCTCAACCCAGAAAATGGCACCACTGCGTCCTAGTGTCAGCAGCTGGAAGCTCTAGTCCCTTGATGTTGTTTCCCCTGTGCGCTGCATCTGTCAAGGAGTCTTGTTGGCTCTACAACCAGACCATATCCTCCAGGGTTCCATCTTAATGCCATTCTGGTAAATGGAAAAACTTAAGAGACAGAAACCAAATCTGTGGTCAGAGTCTGGGATAAGAAGCAATGACAAAGGGCTACGTGGGAGCTAATGAAGTCCCCTATGCCTAGACTGCAGTGGTAGCCACACAACTCTATCTACCTGTCAAGACTCATAGAAATGCACACAAAAGAGGGGTGATAGACCTTAATTTAAATGTGGGGGAGACATGCTGGGCATGTCTCCCTTGTCATCTTTGTGCCCATCACCCTGAGCTAGATGTCGTCCTACTCTTAGACTCTTACTGTGATGGGCTCCTCATTGATCTCCCTGTGCCTACACTCTTGATGACAGCTTCTTCTCAGCACAGTAGAAAGAGAGGTAATCAGAAAAGAAAAAAAAAAAAGCAAATTGGGTTACTCTCTTTTTTACACATTTCCAGAAATTTCTCTTCTCCCTAGAGAAGGTCTTATATGACCCGATCCCCCACACTATTTCTCTGGCCTGCTGTCCCCCAGGCCACACACTCTCTCCTCCCCAATCGCACTCTCCACTGCTGAGAGCACTGCCCCTTTAAACCTGCCTAAGTGGTTCTCCAGAGGGAAACATAGACTTCCCACAAAGGCTGCCAAGAGCCTCCTTGACAGCCACCTGCTACTTCTCCTGTGACCCACCCCCTAACACTTCCTCATGCCATCCAGGCAGCAGACCCCACTTCAGTCCCGTGGCCAGCTTGTTCTTCCTGATACATGGCTTGCTGTCTGTCTGGAATTGGCTTCCCACTGACTTCCACCGGTGGGGTGGTCTTCCCTCCTCTCCTCAAGCCATGGGAAGACCACTAGTAATTGCAGCCCAGTGCCCCAGTGTGGGAACTCTTTTTGGAGATAGTCTCTTAGAGCCCTAGGCTCGTCTCCAACTCCTCCTGTCTCCCAAGTGCTGACACAAGTGTGAGCCCCCATGCCTGCCTTGGGATCTTCTCCTGCCTTGCTTTTCTCAGGGATCACATTTCCATCTACTGCACCACACATTTTGCTTATTGTGGTGATTTTCTCCTCACATCCATAAGGATAAAGGATTTTGTTTAATTTTATAAGAATCTACCCCTACTTACAACATTGCTACTTTTGCCTGGTGGTTAAACTGTACAGATGAAAGAAAAGGAAAGTCCCATTCATCAGCGGGGATCATAACTTTAGGTATACATTTCTTACTGGCCCCAGATTTCACTCAACTTCCCCCATAGCCTTTGACAACATGGGATGCCATCCAAGCATGTGGGAGCAGGTGTTCTGGTGACACAGCTCTCTACCCTGCTCCTCCTTTGTCTTAGCCACACCCAGGATTGCTGTGTTAAGTTATCTTCTCTCCATCTTCTCTCCAGAAGCAGATGTTCCAGGAGAGGAGTAGCCGTATGCTACAGGCCTTATCTCCGAAGCAGAGTCCTGTGAGCAGTCCAACCCGGAGCCGGTCCCCTTCCCGCTCTCCATCTCCTACCTTCTCCTGGCTCCCAAACAAGACCTCTCCCCCCTCCTCACCCAAAGCAGCCTCAGCCTCCATCAGCAGCCTGAGTGAGGGGGATGAGGATGAGAAGTAAAGGTGCCTGGTCGACAAGAGCACACCACACAGGATGGGAAGGGGTCCCGGGATGCCTGGGTGGTGTTGAGAGCTGCAGCTCCCGCCGGGAGATGGGAGTTCTGCCAAGGGAGTTAACTAGGGCTCCTCTTCCTTCTCCATTCAGTCTGGCCTGGGCTCAGCATGGAGGTTTCTGACCTGAAAACCCACACAAACCTTCTTAGCATCATAGAAGCACCCCACTTTAGCCCTGCTATGGAAAGGTGCAGAGCACTCCATGAAGTGGGGTGACTTCCGCTTTGGTCCACACATCTATCTGTAGCAAATATGCCACCCGCAGAAGTGGCCCGCTGCCTCACCCTGCTATCTCCAGCCCTCAAAGAGCCTTGCACGTTGCCTCCTATAACCCAGGCTCTCCCAGAATGAATTCCCTTCCAACTGAGGTGGCTAAGTGCTTGCGAGATGGGCAAGTTAGAGGCAAATTCCAGCCTTCTCCGTTCAGCCACTAAGGCCTGATGGAATGTACCAACACTTTCCCATTCCAGGACCCTGACTCAGATGCAGCTTCACTTTGGTCAGATAGACACGTGTGACCCTTAATCTCTTATTCAAAGGACAGTTGTGTCAAGGTGAACACCACCTAAGGCCTGACATGCTTCTGGCTGTACTTTTTTCATCTCTGGCATGATGACACTGTTTTCCAGAAATTACCTGAATTGATGGGAATCGCAGCAAGGAAACCCGTCTTACCTAAAACGAAATAACCAACCCAACCAAGGAGCTGCTTTGCTTTGGCTCCATGTATGGAAGATGAAAAATATCTCTTGGAGCTTCTTAAAAGGAACAGCTCTTTCCATCTCTGACCACATCACAGTCATAGACCTTGAATAACAGTTTGATGAAACAAACACTTAGTATACCGATAGGGGGTGCTACCTGCACGTATTTGTTCTATGTATCCTCCAATCCGCCACTCCAGGGTGTATACCATATGCAATATGAATATATGGTGGTGGTGTTGGACTCTATACCCCTCTCCTGCTCTCCCCCATGATACCCTGCTGAAATGCTTGATCTCAAGAACCATCTGGTACCCTCATGACTTGGGCACTTTGTCAAAAGCTCAATCAAATGTTAGATTCCTGTAGAAATGTTTTGTCCCAGAAAATTCCTGTTGTTCTTCACCCATGACATTTTGGGTAAAGGGAAGCCTCAATCTTTTGAATGGTCTGAGAGACACTGAAGTTATTTCTGGCCCTTGCTTCTCCAAATGGAATGGAGACTCTCAAATGACTGGAGAACTACGTGGGTCACTGTTCCCTAACCACATGCAGGGAATGAGCAGGTCCAGTCAAGGTTTAGAGCTAATCTCTTAGGTACAAATAGAATTTCCTGATTATCCTAGTAAAGACAGATGGCACTGCAGCTTGACTGAATGAAAGCCTTAACATGTAACTGGTGGGCAAAGTCCAGCACCTCCAGTGACAGAAACATCCTCTGTTTTCAGAGGCTTTGGGAACATGCATTCTGGGGGGTAGGGGACAACTGATGAAGAATGGTACCCTGTCTTTCCCCTTTGTGTTGGGGTCAAACTACCTCCCTGCTCACCTAAAGATCAGTGGTGACTATTGCTAAACAAAACCATGAGACTAAGGCAACCTGGAGCCTCCTTGTTCCTGGTACTTCTTCCAGAAGTCTGTAAAGTGCTCGTGAAAGACAGGGGGTCGCTGGCAACCCAACCTGGGAGAAAGAAAGTTTTTTTCATAGTCAAGACCCTCTCGGAGCATCACTCTCCAGAGGCAAGGGCTTCCATCCTTCCACTGTATCGGTTTGACCTCAGCCTTTCATCCACCATGCACCCAGGACAAATTGTGCGTGTATGCCTTCTATTTCAACCAGCTGACACTTGTGGCAGTGCAGGGACAAGGAGAGCAACTGAGCCAACGAAGAGGAGAAGAGGGTCCTAGAGAGAGGAAAGAAAGCTAAAAATACCTACGGTCTTAAGCCACTTCAGGTTGTGTGTGCAGAGACTCTCTGTTGAGGAAGCCTTTTAAAAACAGTTCTGACTCCATGACCCGGGGTAGATAGGTCCACTTTTACCTACGTCTTGCTCTGAGGGAGAGAGTGTAGAGGTGATGTATCAGGTGAGTATAATTTTGCAGGCCCTACATACTATCCTGACAGGTACCACATACATGACTCATCAGAGAGCACCACTGTAGCTGTCAATGATGGGAAGTGACCGACATCGGAATCACCCCAGGTACAAAGGACACTTAAGTGGGTTTAAACCTCCTCCTCCGTTTCCACCAGCACCTCCTCACCTTCCCAAAGCTGCAAGTTTTCCACAAAGAAACAGGGCGGATTCTGCTAGCCAACCTTTAGTCCTTCTTGACCATCTCGAAGTCCTGCCCAGCCCTGACCTGATTGTACCTCCCTCCCGCCCCCCCCCCCTCGCCTTCACACCTGGGAGGAGCCATGACCCACTTTGTGTGGGTTCTTCAGGCAATTCTCATGGTCAAGGGCAAGTTAAGGATCGAATAAGAGCGTCCAGCATGCTGCAAGCTTGGAGAAGCAAGAGAAAGGGACAAAAGCCAGGGAAAGGCTCCTTTTCCTCCAGGAAGGGAAAGAAGCAACTTAGGGAATCTATTCCCTAAGGTTGGGAATGGGAAGATGGGAAAAAATGACACTGGAGTTGGTGAGTATGGGAGGATTTATATTTTCTACTTTCCTTCCAGGCATCACTAGGAAGGAGGAAGGCTTCCTATTGTATACTTCCATGGCTAGTGACTCCACACGGTGGGGTCCTGGCCTCTCCAGCTTCTTTGGCATATTAGCAATTTTCATATCCCGCCCCCCCGCCCCAAGTGCTGACTGCCTTCATGTAAACATCAGGGGTGTAGTTGTAATGCGGTGTATGGCCCATGTCTGCCAAGAATTGTCAGGATAACCCAGAGGCAAGGGTAAACCAGCCCTGTGACAGACACAGTGTGGCTTCCGACATACAGTGGGTGCGGGAGTCTCAGCCATTCTATGACCTAGGCTACAGGATACTGCGGTTATACTGGTGGGTTGTGGCTACAGGAAGAACATGGCTTATTTCCCTCAATCTTCGGGACTTAGTTTAATGCCCAGTCCTACCCCACAGATGAGACTGGTTTTCAGGCATCTACTCAGCAGCTCCAGTCCTGTCCTAACTAGCTGATGAGGAAGGAAGGAAGGAAGGAAGCAAGTGAGTGAGCGATAAGTGATCTCATTAGGCATTTTTTAACTTCTCCTCTAGTTTTCTGTTGTGTCGCTGTAGTGTGTCTGGGGACAAAGCCATAAGAACAGCCTATCTACTTAAAAGTCTGCTGTATATATAAGCCGAGGGCTCATCTGGATTCAAGAATGACCTTATGCCCAAGCATTTGCTCTGGTGCTGAATAGTGCAAACTACTGGAATCACCCCACCCCACCACTGAAACCCCTAGACCCCCTTCCCCTGATCCCCAATGGACCACAGTATTCCCAACTTGTTTATAAATAAAGGGACGCAGAGTCACACTTCGGTCGCATTGTTTATTGTGTGCTGCTGTGTTCCTGCCGAGGAGTTCGAGCTGAATGTACAGAATGCATGCACTGTAGCAGCTGCACTCACCGCCTGCCCAGCTGTGGCTTCAGCACTCGGAGGGCTCACCCCTTGCTCTCTGCTGAATGGAGCCAAGTCTTGGAGTCGCCAAACAACCCACATCTTTCCTTACACATCTTAGTTAACCACAGAGAGAGCTCTCACCGCTCACTGGCCTTGATCAAACCCATTTCACTTCTCCAGCCTTGGTGTTTGCTCAAATCCGAGGTGGGGTTGAGGCAGTAACTTCTGGGTCTCCCTTGCCAATAAGGCACTATGGGTTTCTGTGGCAGCCTGCACTGTCCCCCAGCTTTCTTCAAGCTACCATGCTGACCAGGAGAAAAGGCTCATGTTTCACAAAGTACAAAGTCTCCTGGGACACCCGCCCCCCACAACCGGCAGTGTCGGTTAATGATCTCACCTCCCCATTTGTAGCCCTGCGATATGAGGCTCTCAGGTTCCGTCTGCTGTTTTCACCTTGCTGTGTTTCCTTACTTTTTTAAAATTAGCATAAAATGGGTTTCGCGATAGCACTTTTTTTGTGGGTGTGTTCATTTGTATGCAGCTACACGTGCGCGAGTGTGCGCGTGCACACACAAGCGGATGCCTGAGGTTAGCTTCGGCGCTGTTTCTCAGGTACCGTCCACATTATTTTAGAGGCAGGGTCTCGCAATGCTCTGGATCACACCAGTAGACTTAGGCTGCCTTTGCCTCCCCAGTGCTGGGATCACATGTGTACCACTTCTGTCTTTTGTTGTTTAACATGGGTTCTACTGTGCTATCTCCCCAGCTCCTCACACGGCAATTTTATACATATGTGCAATTATATGTTGTCCTTACCGTCCCCATCCCCTGTTCTCCTAGCATCTCTCCCACTCCTATTGGCCACCTTCTTTCCCACTCTTGTGCTCTTCAGCTTTCACGCCCCAGCATTCCGCTCCCCTTTCTTATCGCTCCTCTCTGTTTTCTAGCTCTTTTCCCCTGTGTGAGCTCCATGATCAATAAGAGATTCTGTCTCAAAAATTAAGATGGAGAGCAACTGAAGGAGACACCCAATGGCAACCTCTGGTCTCCACCATATATGTTATACACACAAATAGACATGTAAATTTAAGTATAGATTCTGTATATATATACATATATGTATATGTATATATATGTATGTATATATATATATACATATATATATAAACACACAGTGTTTGTCTTTTGGGAAAGAACTTAAAAAATATCAAACACCAAACCCCTAATCATTCAACCAATTAATGGGCTAATGAATTAACTGTTCTCAAACATAAATGGCCACAAGGTGCTCAAAAAAAGTGTCCAATATCTTTAGCCACAGGAGAAATGCAAATGAAAACTTCTTTGAGATACCATCTCACTTCAAGAAGAATGGCTACCATTAAGAAAATAAATAACCAATGCTGGTGAAGGTGTGGGGAGATGCGAAGCGTCCTTCACTGCTGGTGGGACTATAAACTGGTGCCACCACTATGGAAATTAGGATGCCAGCTCCTCATAAACTGAAAATAGAATGCTTCTCAAGTATAGCTAGGCTTTGGCAAGTGGCTAATGCAACTATTTTTCCATCTTTTTTCAACTGGGAGCACATAGATTCAACTGGGAGACAGAGACACTTAATCATGATTCCAAGTGTCAACCCTGAAGGGAGCTGTGGCTGTTCTAAGGGTTTTCATGCATGCCGTAGCCCCACGCAATTCAGGAGCTTTGATTAACTCCATCTGGAGCTGGTTAGCTCTGTGAAATGACTGCAGCGCTGAGATTAAAGGTGTGCACCACCAGCAGCACCAGCAGTACCACCAAGTGACACTTTTCAAACTGTATGACAATTCACATACATCAAAGTATTCCCAAAGAAACCACCTAACACCAGGAAGCGGTAGCCTTGAATCTTCCCACCTCGGTCAAGAGCTGGGATTACAAACATGCACTGCTATGCTCACTCACTACTGACTCTTTTGTCTGGTTAGAAACAATAAGCAGAGCAGTTTTCTTTTTAACATTTGATACTAGTGATGACCTTGCTTAGTGGAATGTCTCTTGAGTCTTGATGTCCACAACGATGAGTGAATGGGACAGGTATAAAGGGAGATGTCTTGGCCAAATAAGAAGTTGTCAGTAAACATTTGAATGGATCATCACATTTTGGGGACACAAAAGTCCAAAGGCATACAATCTTCGCTTGTGGTTTGTCAACTTAAGTTTTCTCTCTCCTGTCTGTCCTTACCTTTAATTTTGCTCCGAAGTCCATGTTTGGAGCCTCAAAAGCCTTTATGCACCCCTGTAATCCCTGAACATAAGAGGCTAGCAGAAGGATTGCCACAAATTTGAGGCCAGTCTGAGCTAGCAAGCAAGCACCAGGCTAGCCTGGGTTGCATGGCAAGAACCTGTCTCCAAAGGAACATATGAAAATCTATTCTGATTCTTCTGAGTAAAAATTTAGAATTATCTATCTTACCAACTTATTGACTGTAACAATGTCTTTGAGATAGAGTACTCTACCTGGACAGGGCCAGGATTTCCAATTCTCACTTGGAGTGGAGGAAAATTAAAAAACTAAATTTTAAAAACATTTTCTATTTGAAACCACTTTTTAAGAATGTTGAAACGAAGAGACTGGCGATATTATCTCACACCTAGGCCCATAAATAGTAGAAGGGCCAAAATGAGCTCCTGAAGTTTTTGTTGACATAAATACTTTCCTTGAGGACCTTAGCAAGTAGGCCTAGGCTTCTCTGAGAGTAAATCAAAGTCTCTTTTTATGGATAAAATGCCCATCCTGGATCTCACCCTAGATTTGTTTTCTAATCACAGAGTGTCTAAAAGGCTCTCTCAACTGAATAACAGGACATTCATTTACCTTTACAAAGTGTTATTTCATTACCAGTTTTAGGAAGAGCAGTTTTCATATAGGAAGCTCATTCCAATTGTGCTAAGGTAACAATAATTATCCCTAACTTTAGAAAACATGACAGCAGCTTATTAAGCTGTTAAAAGAATTGTTAAGAAGCCAGAGAGAAGGCTCAGTACTTAATTACACTTGGTGCTCTTCCAAAGGACTGAAGTTTGGTTCCCAGCAACCATGTTAGGTGGCTCATAGCTATCTGTAACTGCAGCTACAGGGGATCTGATGCCCTCTTCTGGCCCTCTTGGGAACCTGCACACATATGGCATACATGTAGAGACATACATATACATTAATTTAAAAAAAATATTTAAAAAATGTTCAACATCTAGTACAGTTGTTGAAATCACTAACAAGTTTATTTTTATTTTGCTTGGATAAAATGCCAGGGAATGGTGACTGAGTAATGTTAGCCTTCCTTAGAGTTTTATGCATGGAAGGACACTACAAAGCTATGTAGTCTCAAACCCAAGTAGTCAACACTTTTTCTCCTGTTTAGCTTTTCAATCACCTGTTAAACAGAGCATCAGTAAAGTTGCTGTGCCAGAGAGGTGGACTTGCTGCCAACATTCTAGTTGCTCTCAAAGGCCACTCTATAACCTGCACTATCAGCAGTGTGCAACACTTGAGAGTTACCTTAGGGAACTCTTCCAGTGAGTCTGGAGTAAGGGCTAGGCCTCAGAGATTCTGACATGGAACCAGGTCAGGGGACACTAGGAGCCTGGACAGAGCTGCTTTACAGGGGTGCATGCTCTGTTGCAGAGGTGGCAGGGACGAGACTTGTTCTGCTGCAAGATGACAACAGGAAAAAAATGAGTATTATTTTGCTTTTTCCTCATCTAAAGAGAGACTGTTATTCTGATGATGTCATCAGTGCTCAGAGAGGGAAAGGACAGGCCAGCATTTGAAAATGACAGTTGCCATCAAGCACCTAGGCCAGTGACAGGGGAAGATAGGTGCTTACTGTTGTTTCTTAACATCCAATAGAGGGAAAAGGCTGTAGATGGGTATTTCTCGCCACTAGCCACAGGTGGCTACATTTTAAAGATAATTAAAATCCAAAAATGCTTCTCAGTTGCTCTAGCCGTATTGAACTGCTAAGGTGGCTCATGGCAACGGCAGCTGACAGCACAGGCATAGGACAAGGACATCAATGCAGAGGTTGAGTGGTGGTGGTGGGGGGAGGTCGTCTACAGGAACCCTTTCCAGAGGGCAACTCCATCTACACAATGCTTTATGATTTATTCATGTGATCAAAGTGTTGATCTATGTGTTGTTATGAAGTGAGTATCTGAAAACATTTTCAGCAGATAATCACTTGCAAGCATACATTATGAAGTCATTTGGGAAGGATTTGGAAATGAAGGACAAGGAAATAAAAACACAGCACACTGCAGCATAAACCTCTGCAGCAGCTTCAGGGAAGGGCGCAACTCATGGGAGGATGCAACCTCAAGTGGAAGAGTCAGAGTCTGAACTCTACTTACTTTTATGAATTCCAAACGAAGACAGGAGCAGCTGCCAGGAGGATGCAGCTGTCAGCCATGAGTCACTCCTAGTACAATGGCTGACTGGTCGGTAAGACACAGATGGAAAAATTCTGAAACCAAAACTCACTTCTAAGAGGTTTGCCTTCTTAAGGCAAAACAGGTAACATGAAAGTAGTTGGTTTTTGTATTTGGTGTTTTGAAACAGGATCCCATAGAGCTCAGGCTGGCCTTGAATTCACTATGTAGCTGAGGATTACCTTCGACTCTTGATCCTCTGGTCTTTGCCCACCAAGTGCTGAGATTACAGATGTGTGTCACCATTCCTGGCTTAAGTAGCTGATGATTAATCACTTGGGTCTTTTTTTTTTTAAGTACCATAAAACATCAGACTTGGTAAGGGCCTAAGAACCCCTGGAGTCCACGTCCATAATTTTATAGAGGGAAAACAACAGCTCAGTTAACAGGACTAACTAGTAACATCATGAATCACCTACAAGGTTTGTCTCAAATCCTCAAGACTGTTGGTTTCTAGTGATTAATACACACTAGAGCGGCTATGTGCCTTTCATATTAAATTTGAAAACAGCATCCCTTCACTACCGAATGCTTAGTATGAACGACACACTGCTAAGTAGAATAAAGCTTCCATCTTTTTATCTAGGAAGCACATAGTTGGACCTAAGTCTATTTGGGAGGGCATCAGTATTGCTGCTACCATGGAACAAATGACCCTTTAATTGAGGTCTCTGAGTCATCTTCAGATGCTCCCAAGTTTACACTCCTAAAATCACTCTCCTGAAGTATTTATTAGTATTTCTGAGCCTTTAACCCCAGGAAATCTGAGTCAAGAGAGCTGAGGGAAAACTTGGGGCTTCATATTTAATCATTTCAGGTAGTTCTAGTGCAGGTGGTTTGCCCACAACATTCAAGTTTATACCTGTTTCCACAGTCTAGAGAATAACAGTGTTCCTTTCACCCAAAAGTGTCCTGACTGGACATTATATGGTCCACTGAACCCCAAACATTAACTGTATTTAGAAAGATGTCACAGAAACAATTTACTGCTATGCATTTCTGGTGTTTTACCCATAGGATGCATATTCCCTAAAATGTCATTTCAATGTTCTCTGCTCCAGGGAACCCAAATAATTGATGTTTTCCCCTCTAATCAATCAAAAAAACCTTGTCAGGGCCCTTGTGCATCCCAGGTAACTTGCAAAAGAGCGTGCTGCTGCTTATGGATTCAATTTCAGAAACAGAAGGCAACGTTTATCTATGTGAGGGCGATGAGAATACAGACCAGAGAGCACAGAAAACAGCACACTAATGAGCTGTGAAGATCAACTGCCATTTTATTGTTCTGGTTACCAGGGTACAGAAGTGCCTGTGTGAGGCTGGATCGGTTTGGTTACGACAAACAATAGATTGCTTAGCAACTCATGAGGAGCACGGTCCAAGCCACACACCATCTTGGTTGTGTTTTTCCCAACAGTCACAACACACTTCTCTCTGTAGAATGTGGAGTGACAAATGACCCCCATCTAGTCATCCTTCATTCATGACAGCATAACGTATAGGGCTGAGCTTCATTTTACAAACCACAAGGTTGCTTGGGAACTGTGAATGTGTGTGTGTGTGTATACATTCATCACTGTAATTTAAGTCAACAGAGGCACAGGGTGAATTAGCTCAGACTTGTACTTATGGGTACAAACTCTGCAATGAACATTCATTTCATGTGTAAGTTAATATTTGTCTCTTATCAAAGCAGCAATTATTCCATGTAGACAACCCTAATAAGTCAAGGAGTTACAAAGAGAACCTGGAAAAGCACTGACCTTTTCACTCACACCTCTCTCACAGTCCAGGTGCCTCCTAGGCATTCCAAGGTCATGCTCAAAGTATGGGAAACAGTTCCATTTCAAGCACTTGGGTGGGAACTTGGAAGAGCAAATGCTCTGCTTATAAACCTTAAGCAGCAATTATGACTTCAAATCATGTCAAAGCACAAACTCAGCAGAGATTAGGGCTAGCCTTCCCTTTCTTCTAATAGTGTCGTTGTCCAGGACTGACTCAAGCACAACGTGAGCGTCGATTGAGTATGGCGTTAAGAGAGAAGCATCTGGAACAATGAACAGGAGGAAAACTGTGGAGATGACAGGACCTAATTCCTGAAACAATTCATGGCAATTTGCTGGTTTCAACACTAGGGTAGAAGCCAGGCCTCCACACATGCCAGGGAAGCGCTCAGCCACTGAACTACATCCCCAGCCTAGTTCCTCGAACATTTGAAATCACTTAGTGCTTATAGATTATAGGTAAACTTTGCTGTCCACCTGAGTCAAGATACACATACTAGTCTCACAAATGTCTATTGGTCTAAATAATGTCTCAGCTCTAAGAGGAACTTTGTTGTTGTTGTTGTTGTTTTGAGACCAAATTTCTGTGTATAGCCTTGGCTGGCCTCAAACTCAGAGATCTGCCTGCCTCTGCCTCCCAAGTGCTAGGATTAAAGGCGTGCGCCACCAGCACCCAGCATAAGAGGAGCTTTTTGATTCGAAAAGAAACCAATTGACTTGGTGATGTTTCCCCGGGAAGTTATATAAACACCCAGCAAGAACGGGAACAGACATTGCTGGCCCTTCTATTTTCCTCTTCATGCTGGATAAATTGGGAAAATTCTGCTTCCTGAAAGGACTTGCCAAGTGAGGCTGCAAGATACAGCCTGGTCCCTTTAGAGTGGCAGGCAGTCTCAAATCTTTTCATATCCCTGCAAGTTACAGGCTTCAGTTGTCACTACGTTTAAAAATCCTAATTAAAATGTGGGATATTACGTTCAACATTTCAGATAAAGGTGTAAGTCAGTTCTTCCTAATAAAATATGCTCTTTAATTAAAATAAAAATTAAAGTTTCTCAGAATGGTTCAAATGACAAAGAACAAAACAAAACAAAAACCCCAGAAATTATGTGAAATGGATTCCACAATGTAAACAATATCACATTTGAATCTTGCCCTGACTTCACAAACTCTTTCTGGACCTGACATTCAGCATAGCTAAACGGTGACAGTCACTTAACTTTCACAATCTCCTTGTGACTAGCATTCGCCAATGCCTAAGATATGGTCACACTGAATGCTAAAGTTGCACTTCTTTTTCTCTCTCTCTCTCAAGAAGAATCGGAGGGTAAGATCATTTTAAACATGAAGCAGTTCTGTTGTTAATATAAATTCTACTGGAACGGCGCCAATTTCAATCAATCTGTGATGCCAGGCTGAGCTGGGAGCAATTAGACCAGTCCCACCTGCCAGACTTCGGCAACTCTTTACTGAGCAAACTGCAGGGCTAGCATTGCTCAGTTACCATACATATGGATCTTTGATGTTGGCAAAAGTTATCCAGAGCGTTTACATTAATAGGCCACTTTTAAAGGAAGTCAGGATTACTTAAATAGGATGTTCTTGTAGGTGAAAATTCATCATCTCAAAAGGAGCCAGATCTGAAGGAACACAGAATCTTCACTGAAAAGCCACTAAACAAATGGCCAAACAGAACCCAACTGCAGGGGGTTTCTCTGAAAATCTCAGAGGACTTTAGACCTCTTTCTCTGTCCTACACAAAGGAAATCTGGGCATCACCTCTTGTGAAAAGGACAAGTTCAGGTTTCCTGGGTAAGCTTACACTGCTGAGATGAAAATGCCTTTGAAAGTCTCACTGCGAAACTTAGGCAAGTACCAAATCTGAACCTAACAGTTCCAGATCTGATCAGAGCCTGTTCCGAGACAGGGAAGGGGAGAAAAAAAGTCTCCACTCAAGAAGAAATAGCATCTAAAATCAATTTGATCTATGTTTTATCTTCTTTTTTTTTTTTCTTTTAAGTGAACACTTTCTGCAAAGGCACGCCCGGGCTGAATGCTTTCATACACTCGCTCCCCTGATACTTCACTTAAAGTCACCGTTTGGTAAAGAAATAAAAATATTAGCTCTCATCATTTCCACAAACGAGGTGGAATCCTGAGAGAATTCGTTGGAAGGAAACTGTAATTCAGTTTTGCAAACTATAATAGGAAGAAGTTAGAGCAGGCTGAATGGAAGCCTGGAGTGATTAGAACTTTTAAAGAATGCAAGTATAATTTGGTACTTTTGAAAATCAGAACGTAAAAAACAAATCCAAGATACCTCTCTATGTAAATTAAAGCTCAAGCCACGGTATTCAAAAGGAAAATGATTTACATAATCTACTATATTCCATCTTTTTTAGTAATTAACCTTCCTGAGGCTGATTTTGTTCTTCTTACTGTTTGCTTAGATAAAATGCTTAATAAAATTTCTACAGAATATATTACCCTCTCTCTCCATAGATGAATATTATTTTGAACTACAATCTGACAAAAACCTAACTACGTTTAATTATGCTTGATTAATCCAAATGTCACTGAGAGATTTATAGATGAGAAGTATTTTTCAGGTGAAGTTCACACTCCTTTCTTCACCGTCCCCATCCCGATCTGCTCGCCTGCAGGTTTACTATCTCAACTCTCTAGTCCTTTTAGAAAGTCTCAACTAAAACCCAACAGTCCTAACTAGACCAGAGATTACACACATGAAGTCTTATTTCTTTTCACTTCCAAGGGACTCGAGGACAGACCTCCATCAAAGGCTGTCACCACTGTGAATTGGTTGGTACTGTGCCTGTAGTCACCCATACTTAAGGAGCAAGCACGTTGAGAACTGAGGTCAGTTCTGCAACTTGGGTAAAATTGTTTTGTACAGCAAAATGCACATACAGGATATCTTGACTTAATTAAAATACCAAAGGATATTGTGAGACGAGGGGTGCTTTTCTTTAGTACAGGTATGTACCTATCAAATGTTTGGAGACTTTCAGTGCTGATGTTCCAAGGTGATTCTGTTCATGTAAAAGCTGGCTGTTTAAAATAAAGGGTGAGAAGTTGAATCTACCTACGGATGCTATTAAGCACATTCCCACTCCTTCTACCAGTTAAAGCTCCTACTCAGATCTGCTCCAAGAAGTCAGAGAGGTGGGTATGGAGAAGGACAAGTCCACCCTGCGGCTCTAATAGTCCCTCTGAGGGAAAGTGAATCTCCTGCCGGGAAGCTGAGGGTGGCACACATGAAGCAACAGCCCATGTTCTGGTTACTTCAAACTGTATCATGGAGATTAGGGGGAATCCATGCTCCTACTTCAGAGAAAGATGGAAACACAGGATGCCTTTCTCCAGACTTCTGTGGCTGGGGCACTGCCTTCATTTTGTCAAGTGACTACAGCTGATATCAACTGGTAGGCTTCAGAGGGAAGCCTTCTTGGCTATTCCCTTCCTCTGAAAGGAGCTCAAGTGGTAAATAGGGTCTCCCGAGAAGCAGCTTTTAATCTAGCTTCATTATCCGCTACTTCTAAACTCTGGATAAAAACATTACATTTACTTAAGAGAGTGTGTGCATGTGTTACAGCATATTTGCAGAGGTTAGTTGATCACAAGCCGCAATTGGCTCTTTCCTTCTATCACATGGGACCTGGAGACTGAACTCAGTTGTCAGCCTTTGGCAAGCACCTTTACCAGCTCAGCCATCACACTGGCCCTTAAATGATCAT
Source organism: Tokudaia tokunoshimensis (assembly GCA_036184795.1). Classification (NCBI taxonomy): domain Eukaryota; kingdom Metazoa; phylum Chordata; class Mammalia; order Rodentia; family Muridae; genus Tokudaia; species Tokudaia tokunoshimensis. Next base: position 52,275,319 of record BTHU01000023.1, read on the forward strand.
TTCTGGAGTCCTAAAAAGATGTATCCGAACCTGTGTTGAGTTTTGCTTACAAAGAATCAAAATGACCGCCCTTCCTGTTCCATGAGATTTGACTGTGAAAGCTGGCCCCTCTAAGCAGACCACTTGCTCCCTGTTGGCCAGGGAGACAATGGCTGGAACGGACCCAGGCCCGTTGTCTATTGAAGTTGTACAACAAGGACCTCAGCAGGGACCCTGCAGAGTCCAGTGAAGAGTCAAGCACAGAGGACAGACTTTCACAATTCAGACTGATAGCTTAAAACGAGAAACTTGGAAATCCTGAAGAAATTTAAGCCTCTCACCCCGCCCCCCCCCCCCGCCCCACTGTATTTATTTCCCAAGTGAAGCACAAAATCACTCTATCTTGTCCCCACTAGACAGGAAGGAAGCTCATGAGGCAGGGATTTCACTCTGCTTTGGTCACTGTCACATGTCCAGCAGTGAGTATAGTTTCTAGCATGTGGTGACATATTATTGAAATCGAAGACTGGACTTTTGTCTTCTTTCCCATGACTCCTGTCTGCCACCTTCGGTTTCCCGTCTTGCTTAGTTGAGGGCACCTTCGTTCAGTCATCTACTTCACACCAGCACAACCCAAGGCAAAGGCTGGCCTCGGGGAAGTGCCCTGCCGCATGCATGGTCCCAGGGACACTGCAAGGCTCCCACTGTAGTCCTTGATCACTGAATGGGAACTCTGCAGGTGATAAAGTTTGCTGCTGGCTGTCAACTAGAATGTTCCATCTACTGAGGGAAGGAAGTTTCAATCCTATGAGCATTCCAAATAAGCCTTTGCCTCATGATCCACCTGCAAATACACATTCAAAACTATCCACATTCTTCTACGGTAGGCCCCGACCTACAAACTATTTCAATGTGTATTCATAAATAACAAGAATAAGCCACAACAAAGACTTCACGCTGCTTTCCTTAGATCCTTCCCTCCCTTCTTCACCCTTTGTTCTTCCTTCCTTCCTCCCTTCCCTCCGTTTTCTTCTCTCCTCTCCTTTCACACAGGCTCACTTCGTACCCTAGCCTGGCCTCTCACTTGTTCCTGCTCTCACCTCCTGCACGCTGGGATTGCAGGGGCACATCATCAGGACCAACAGAGTTTTCCATTAGTGAACCACATTTTAAAATGCTTAGATGGAAAAGACAGCATGTCACAGCAAAGCTCTTAAAATTGGCCAACACCGGACATCAGTGAGGCTGTCTACAAACTGCTAATAAAACAAGCTTATACTTCCCTTGTTAACTGATTATGTCCACCTAGTTTGAAGTATTCTCCCATGTTTAATTAACTAATTAATCACTGTCAGTGGCTGATAACTTCTCAAGTTCATTAAAATTTCATGTGTCCCCTATTTTCAAGCCAGGAGGTACTGATATCTCTAATCAGTGCGACAGGAACTGCAGTTAAAAGTTATCTTTTCACCCAGAAGAGCAAACAAAAATCCTGCATTGATTAAATAGTTAATGGCGCTCTCCTGCTGGCAATATTGGTCCCTTCTGTTTGCTAACATATAGATTATGAAGGACATTATCTTTAAAGTCAATGTTTAAGCATCTGGACCACTGGGAAAGGCGGCGGGATAAATGTATGTTTGTATAAGTGTTCTCTCCCTCCCGGCCAGCACACATGTCTGAAAAATAATAAAAAAGCCATCTATGACGACATTAATAAAAGCCACAATCCCATACCACAGACTCCAGGAGTGTGCCTGACACATTAAGCAAAAAGATACACAAGTCCATTCTGGAAAAAGGAATGATTTCAGAAAGAATAAATTTAGACTAAAAGGCTTAGTCCTCGAAGAAATAAGGCATCAGAGTAATAACATAATGAGTCAAGAGAAGTAAATTAAAAGATAAGGTCATGACAGAAGTGAAAGCAAGCCACAGGGCCTAGGAAAAGCAGTAGAGAAAACCAGTTGGTGATATGGGGGATAAGACTCAAGGGTGGAAAAATCACACACGACAGAAGACAGAGATGAGAACCATAAAGGAAGATAAATGTGAAAGATGAATAACACAACTCGAATAGAGAAACACATTTCTGAAGAACAGTACAAAATGATACAAAATGTACTAAAGCCTCATACGGGACTAGCTAAAGCTTACTGTGTGCCAGGAAAGGCCAAGAGACAACTGCCAACCCTGAGCTATACTGAAATGCAGTTACAAAATACCAAGAACACGCAACCATGCCAAGCAAGCAGGTTGTCTACAAAACTGAAGGAAAAAAGCCATGTGAGCTCATGGCCCTCAGAGCACCAGCAGCTACAGACCATAAAGTTGCTAAAGATCCAAGGCTCCGACAGCTAGCCGAGCTATTATAAGTAATGGCAACAGAACGAACGTGCAAGAGCATTTAATTGAAGCTGTAATTGAGTCTACCAAAACACAAAACCATCAACTTCCAAATGTAGAAGTTTTATACAAAAAGGCTGGCAGCAAGCACTGATCACATTCAAATATAAACTGTAGTCATGACCCACACTGGTCTAAAGTTCTGTTTCATGAGGCAAAAGCTGCCTGGTCTATTGTCTCCTCTAAGCATGCCAGAATGGAAAAATACAAAAGAAAACATTTCCTGAGTAGAACTGTCTTGCATTACAGAAAACTTTTGACTTATAGATTATCCTTGAGGATTAATAAGCTCAAGAAATTCATTGTAAGAGAGGATCCTAGGCACTTGACATATTGTTCAGAGCACTGACCCAGGAACTCTTGAAGACCCAAACACAGAACACAGGTTCTACTACTCACTTTCTATGGCTCCTTGGCAAGTCACTAAAGTGCTTTGGAATTCACATGAAAAATAAAAGCTACTTTGCACAGTCCACCTCCTGCGTCGTAAGGATCACATGGGGTGCTGAATGTTGAGTTCTTTGGAATCTCTAAGAAAGCTATAAAACCATGTCACAGGATAGAAAGAAGCCCTTGTATAATGAGTCTGAAACCAGATATGCAGAGACAAAGAATCAGACGGCTCATGTGGATCCATTTCTGATTCCTGTCACTTCTCCACATTTTTAAAGCCATCTCTTAGCACTATAAAAAGAAATTCAGTACTGCTAAAGCTCTTGACGTAATCATTACCAATTTTAAGTCAGGGATATCTGAAGAACGCAGAAGTTTCCACACCAGCCATTGTAGATTTCTATTAGTTTTCACCCTTTGACTGAACATATACATATTAAGTACCTACTGTGTGCCAGGTACTGTTTCAAATAGTATACACAGCTCCCCAAATACTTAAGATAAAATGAAAGTATAAACGGAAGGGCATTACAGAGAAATGGGGAAGAATTGAGCTGAAAAGTGGTCAATATCAATTTGTAATATATGTAGAAATCCATAAAGAGCTCACAGGCTCTTATACCGCCAGCAGAGAGGATACATAAATTAGTCAAGGGACGAATAAAATTTGAGAACACAGGATGTTCCTGAAATTCCTCTTATGATTGCTTTGGGGCTGAGGTTAAATTATTGAGGACACAAAGAAAGGAATGGTTGGAATGCACCAGGCTTGGACGGACATGAGTTATGCCCAAGAATATTAGAGGACTGTGAATTAAATCCTTAAGATCTTTAAACACAAGCTGGCTTTTCAAAACAACAAAGAGTATGACAAAGTTTTTCTGCACCATACCCAACCCTTCGGCGGCATCTGTTGTGGAAGCGTGGCAATCAATAGGCAGTCCTTAATAAAAACGGTGCTGAAGCAAGGTAACAGATGCCATAATACGAACCTGTTGTCTCCTTTCTCCCACGGTCAAACTTGCAAGTGTAAAGAAGGATGGCTGGAAACTGAGACTCGAAGATATGAACATACTGTCTAGTGTTTACAAGGTAGCTGAGGTCTTTAAATGTAAGTATTTTCACAACTTTTCCATCAGAGGAAAATGGTCACACAGCTTAACCTTCAAGACATCAACTTAGACTTGTGACCCATGAGTCTCTCTCATCAGTCTCTTTGAATTTTATCAACATTTTTTTTTAACTCATTACATGTCATCTTTGCAATAAAGTCTTTATAAAGACAAAGGAGCCACCAGGGACTCAGGTAATACAAGGAAATGGAAGAAAATCAGATGGTGTGCAATTCAAAGAAACCTACAACTGAGCCAAGTGCGGCTTAAGTCTGAGCAAACCTCTGAAGCAAAACCTTGGAGGCAGCACTAATGAGAAAGGAGTAATGATAAACACACATTCAAATTTTTCTGAGCAGTGTCTTGGTACATAGCCCAGGCTATGATCCTCCTATCTCAACATCTGGAGAACTGAGATTGCAGGTGTGCGCCACTGTGCCTGGCTACAAACTAAGACTAAATCTAGATTCAACATTGAAGAACTGGACAGAAACATTCATACATATAGTGAAGGATACTAGTGGTCAGTGTGGATGATATAGACGGGAAAATATAGTGAAGAGAGAAACACATAGCAGGAGCTGGATAGGCTAGTTTGAATCCAGTCTCAGATGGCCTCTATTAGTAAGGTTAAATAGCACATCGTTTCTCTTATTACAAGTTCTCTGCTAACTCCTACTTCTAACTTTTAACAAAAGAGATTATAAAACTCAGATTGAAAGCCAGGTGGTGATGGAGCATGCATTTAATCCCAGCACTCAGGAGGCAGAGGTAGGTGGATCTCTGTGTGTTCAAGACCAACCTGGTCTACAAAGTGAGTTCCAGGATAGCCAGAGCTACACAGAGAAACCCTGTCATGAAAAACAAAACAAAAGAAATGAAGAAAAAGCCAGATTGAGTGGACAGTTCTAAAACTGGTGAAAGTAATGACAATGAAAATTATCAAGGTTTAGAACATTTTTTTAAAAATAATGTGACAATCTCTGTTACAGCAAGTTGACTACATGACACAGGAACTTCTAGTTCCTAAGATGACTACAAGAGGCATTTCATATGGCAAACAAACAGCGGAGCTTTCATGGAAACATACATCTGCACTTCCCACTCTCTACACGTCTGAATAGATTAGCAGGTGGTTTTACACTTAAAATCTTTCAAACCAAGGTGTTAAGTGAGAAATTCCAAGACAACGTTTAGAGTGCTTTAATCAATGAAACAGAAGTAAGCAAATAAACTTTAAAGTAAAATTGATACAGATGGATAGGTTCTAATATCCACATACCACACCTTACAATGAGAATCCAGTCAGTGAAGCGGGCACAAAGGTCCAAATCAGAGAGTGAAGGGAGACGTATATGGGACAGGAAGAACCCTGGTACTGAATTTTCAAGATAAGCGCCACTGATGCCTCCCACTTCCAGATTTCCCAAGCCCTAGCTGGAAGTTTGATCACAAACAGCAACAGTAGGACCTGCTGTATCTGGAATGAGGCAGGAGTTCAGAATGCTGGGAAGACTTCAGACACTAAACTCCATAGCAAGATACAGAGTATAGGGTAAAAGCGCACTAGGAGGTTCTGTGCTCTTTTGTGATGGGTGCTAATGATGGCACAGCAAGACACTATGAAAAATTGCCCAAGCTACCACTTTAGTAGAAGATACAATAGGAATAACTATGGACATATGGATCCAATATAAAGGAAGCAAGTAAGCATTGGGATAACAATAGTGCCACGGTTAAGAATTGGTAGAAATACGGGTCTCCGGTTGACTTGCAGAAGGTAATGTTTCTTCAGAGACGGCCACAACACTCAGCTTTCTAGATAGTTCTATTACTCTTGATCTTGTCCCTATAAAGAAAAGAATCCAGAGAGGTCATGAGTATAGTCTTCTTTATTTTAACCAAAATGTATTCAGAACATTTACAGTAACAATTCCAAAACCTTTGCCTCAACTCAGAATTATTTTCTATAGTCACTACAGAAAAAGTGGCATTCTATTATTTATGGAAAATTTACAACAGCTTTTTACTCTCAATTAAAAATTTTATTAGAAGCCAGGTGTGGTGGCATATGCCTTTAATCCCAGCACCCAGGAGGCAGAGACAGCTGGATCTTTGTTGAGTTCAAGGCCAGCCTGGAATAACATAGTGAGTTCCAGGACAGCCAGGGTTATATAGAGAAAAACTGTTTCAAAACACCAAAGAAAAAATTGATTAGAACTATAAAGTGGGGCTGGTGAGATGGCTCAGAGGTTAAGAGCACTGACTGCTGTTCCGAAGGTCCTGAGTTCAAATCCCAGCAACCACATGGTGGCTCACAACCATCTGTAATGAGATCTGACGCCCTCTTCTGGTGTGTCTGAAGACAGCTACACTGTACTTACATATAATAATAAATAAATATTTAAAAAAAAGAAAAAAAAAAGAACTATAAAGTGACTGCTAATACATATGGGCTTTCTTCTTTGCCTGAGAAAGTCTCGATTTGTAACAGTGGTGAGGGTTGTAAATGTTGAATATACCCCAACGACTTAGCTGTATGCTTCAAAGAGTAAACTGTGTGCTATGAGAATCATATCTCAATAAAACTGCTGCTTTAAAAACTAGGTAAAGAATCCATCTTCTAGACCTCTTTCCATATAAGCCCCGACTGTCCCATTCCCGTGTGACTTTCCTGAGCTTTTCTGTTATTCTATTTATAGAGCTTAACAATGGTAAACTGCCAATCTAACCATTTTAGGGTTTTTTTTGTGGAATTTGTTTGAAAACAACAAGCTGGAAATTAGAATTGATCTTTAATTAGCATCCAATACATTAAGCTATTTACTATGGGTCTCACTATGTAACTCTACTTGTCCTGGGATTTGCTAAGTAGACCAGGGTAGCCTAAAAGTCACAGAGATCCATCTGCCTCTGACTCTCACTGATGTCCAACAAGATATTTGGCTTACATACAGACTGAAAATGGGATTGGAGTAAACTGATCTGATACAGGCTTTCAAGCTAATCTGCTTGTCACTGGCTGAGAATGGTAACACTCACACACACACACTCTCCTCTCCATGTATGTGTATGTGTGTGTGTGTGTGTCCCCAAGAGAAAGAGATGTCATGGGACAGCGGGGATAACTTTCCTGATACTATCATATGACTGATGGTGAATGACTTAATCCCTTTAAACTTCCTGTTTTGAGATGAGTTGCATAGAGATCCACTGTATATTTTTGCAGGAAAGATAAAGCAGCAGTACAGATGCCTTTTATTTATACCATTCATTAGAAAACACCAGCATTTACTGTAATGGTATAAAATTGCAAAGGTATATAAAGTATATTTGCCCATAAATTTTTCTGTTCTGTTAAAGAGTTTAAGAATCAAGGTTTGTATGTTAAGAAGTATATAAAAAACTTTGTAAAGAAAAATACATATGTATATAAGAAAAAACATTAGAGAGAAATAATCAATGTTAAAATAGAATGAAACTATCAATATGAACTTAGTACATACACACATGTATGTGTGTGTTCGGAACCTCTGTCCAGAAAAGGGGCTTAGGAGAGGTGTAATGTGTACCCCTACCCTCCAAGATTAGGCTCTCTAATATCTGTTATAAAGAACTCTAAAATGGCTGATTCCAGGATAGGACTACAGAGGGTTGAAGATGATCTTAGGATATATGCTGGGCAACAAAATAGGACAACTTTCAAAAATTAACACACTTTGGTCAATGGAACCCAGAAAATCAAGTTCAAAATAACTCCCACTATCTAAAAGTGTGCCATCTTAAGCAACAAAAAGGACAGTGGCTGCCATATACAATATTATGAATGGATTTCACAGTGGGCAAAGATGACAAGGGGACATATTTACATGTGGTTTTGTTCTGTGTTTTAAAAACACCTCCAGTGATAGTCAAAAAACATCTTCTATGGCAGAGAAAAGGAGAACAATCTGGCTAGAAATGAGTCTTCCAGGGTATCAGAAAGAGAGATGTAAATGTGTGTCAAGGCATAGACTTAAGATTTGGAGACATTCCTACTATATGGTATATACTTCAATTAAAAAGTGCTGAGTGAGTATAATGTACAAAATAATACAATACTTTTAAATCTACAATGCTCAAAAACATGAGGCAAGAAACTTGTGTCCCATCCTTTAGGACAGAGGTTCTCAACCTGTGGGTTACAACCCCCAGGGTATTGAATGACTATTTTATAGGGGTCACAGATATTCATGTTTCATAACAGTAGCAAAATAGTTATGAAGTATAAACAAAAGGGTCAGAGCATTAGAAAGGTTGTGAACCATGCCATAGAGGGACAAGCCATCACTTAAATTATGGGCTACCCATACCATCACCAATAATGGATCAATCAGAAATCATGACTCTAAACATATAATTCTGCAACAGTACTGATAGAGTGTTCCAGCAAAATAGCATTAAAAAGCTCCACTGAGGGCCTTGGTAACAATGTCTGATTTCTACCAAATATGGTAACAAGGAACAAAGTATGATATTTCAGAAATGAACTAAACAAATCAAGGTGAAGATGTTTTCTGACATGGTCTTCCAATCACAGCACTTTCTATAGTGAAAGCAACTTGAGACTATCCAGATAAGTCATGTGGTCCTGGAATGGATCCCAGTTTGGAAAATTCAGGATATTTTTAATGAGACGAAAGCTACTGACATGGAAAAATAGAGAGTTAAATGACACAAATGCATATTGTTCAGTGGGATGAAAAGTTATCTCATTTTAAGAAAAAAAATAGTATATATACATATACATACACTCATACACACAGAAAATTATCTAAAATAATATACACAAAGGTATACTCACGGCAGTGTTTGAGTTGTAAAATACAGTGGAGGTTTTTACTTTCTTTTTTCTCCCCTATTTTGGTTTTTTGAGATAGGGTTTCTCTGACTGTCCTGAAAATCACTCTGTAGACCAAGCTGGCCTTGAACACACAAAAATCCGCCTGCCTCTGCCCCCCAAGTGCTGGGATTAAAGAAGTCAACCACCATCACCACCCAGCTTTTCCTTTCTTTTTGCTTAGTGTTTCCTAGATTTTTCTGTTGTTTTGTTTTTTTAACACACAAATTAAAAAAAGGTAATTTTAATTGAAAGATTGGAAACTAAAGACTATATTATTTTCCTTATTAACATAAACCAGTGACAGCTGTTCTATAAGTAACGATTTCTCATTTTTTAAATAATTTACTGTGATAAACAATACATTATAGAGAACCTACCGTCAGCTACTTTTAAGTGAACAGCTCGGTGGCTTGGGCATGTTCATGCCATTGTACAAGCATTACCATCACCTACCCAAGTCCTTTCTCATCACCACAAACAGAAAGTCCGTACTCATTAACAATTCCCTGCTCTAACTCTCATGAAGCCCTGGCGTCCATCAATCCGGCTACCTTCCGACTCTGAAATGATCAGTCTAGGTATCTCATAAAAGTGGAATATCATCATTTGTGCTTAAGTATGGCCTGTTTCACATCAAATAAGGACTTCAAGATTCATCTCCATTGAAACATGCGTAAGAATCTCCTTTTTAAAGACTAAATAATATTTCACTGTGTGAATTAACAATATTTTGATTAAATTTAGTTTCATTTTTCAGTTCTAACCCACAAAGATTCTCACCATATTTCTGTCAATTTCTTTTTTTTTTTGTTTTTGTTTTTTGGTTTTTTTCGAGGCAGGGTTTCTCTGTGTAGCCCTGGCTATCCTGGAACTCACTCTGTAGACCAGGTTAGCCTCGAACTCAGAAATCCACCTGCCTCTGCCTCCCAAGCGCTGGGATTAAAGGCGTGCGCCACCACCGCCCGGCTTCTGTCAATTTCTAAGACTGACAATAAACTGAAAACTTCATTGTTTTAAAACATTCACAGTAGAATAAGCCCTTGTTTACTGTCCTAGGACCGAGGGAACTCCATTTACACCATGATTCTAGCTTCCCAATTTTGTTCTCCTTTTCAGCATAAAAGTCTTTCTCCAAGCATTCTTTTTTCCTAAGGATCACTTTGCTTTTCCAATGATAAAGCCACAGAGAATGCATGGTGTAAAATACCATTCAATTGTCTGCCTGGTACTTTCTGGAGACAAATCAGGCATTTTATAATGGAAATCGAAGTGGTTTCTTACTGTTTAGCCTTGTATTTTGATGCATCCCTTGGTTCACTGCTGGGATTGCTCCAGTCATCAGCTTCAGGAGTGGTCTTGTAATGGCGCCATGCAGACTTATTGAAAACTGGCAGCCTCTCAAAGGATTCACTTGAAAGGGCCTATTACAAAAAAATACATACACCAAAGATCTAGGATACTATTTTTCTCACATGTAACTCACAGATTTTACTCCTTCAAACACCAGTAACCATATCTTTATTTTTGAAATATTAACATTTATTTTATAGATTTACTTAGACTAACCAGGAAAAATAACCTGAGCCCTTTGTAAATGAGTGAAATCACTTGCTCACTCACTCACTCAAAATCAATACTGAAACAATATGACAGGAACAGATACTCAACAGTGTTGACAGTATGTGTTAAGATCAATCATTTTTGTTTCAAGAGGCAATTGCTATCCAAAAAGAGCCCAAGAAGAAATAAAGTCTTATTCACTCCAGACTTATAAACATTTGCCATCAAATGCCATTAAATATCACATCATTTATGGGCTGGAAATGTAGCTCAGTGGTAGTAGAGCGCATGCCTGGTATGTAGCAGGCACTGGGCTTCATCTCCAACACCAAAGCAAGCAAACCAACCATCACTGGGATATACATCTAAATGACTAGAACAACTGTGATTTCATTTCCAGTAATCAACTATGCCTCAGGTAAAAAGAATGAGTCAGTTCTACATGACTCAATGTGGAAAGTTCTGCAGAATACATTCCAAACTTAGGAAACAAAACGAATTAGATTTTAAATCTATTCTTTAAGTGTAGAGTCAACTCTATTACAGAGTTTTGATGTTGCTACACTTCTGAGATGGGGTCTCACTACATATCCCTGGCTGGCCTGGAACTTTCTACACAGACCAGGCTAGCCTGTCTCTGTCATCCAAGTGCTGAGCTAAGGGTGTGTGCTGCCATGCTCAGCTCCTCTATTAGATTTCTGTTTGGTTTGCCTTTGTGATACTGGGAATGGAACCCAAAGCCTTGTACATGTTAGGCACGATCTAGATGACTGAGCTACATCCCTAGCCCCTGTAAATATAGAGTCAACTCTAGGAGGATCCATCATAAGAAACAAAAACCCAGTACCTCCTGAAGAGAAGTACAGCTTAGTGCCAGCAACACTCATTCATTTCATTTCCTCCTTTGAAGCTTTTAAATGTTACTGTATGCTTCTATTACCTATTGAAATAGTATGCCAAGATTCTAGAATTCAGAAACAGAAGTCTAACACCACCAACAAATGAGAAAAACTGAGTTATACAGACCTTAGTTACTAGATGAACATTTTAAGTGGCTATTATGATTTTATTGATTTTAAAAAATGAATGTACAATGTAATAGGGTCCATTAAGGCATTTTTTTTATCTACAATGTGTTTTTGCTGATTCCCCTCCCTTCCAGCTCTTCTCTTCTATCTCCATGTCTGTCCCCTGCTTCCCCTCCTTTCAACTGTAGTAGTTTCTGCTTTTATGTGCTAGTCTCTCCTCCTCCTCCATCCTCAAACACCTTTCTTTTATCTCATGGAACTCTTTACAGTTTTGTGACCTGCCTTGATGCTCATTTCCACATATGTACATATATACACAAATTAAAAGCTAAGATCTGATTCTCCCCCCACCTCCATCAGAGCCGAGGATCCTGGACTATACAGATTAGTTTCCCTTCCCCCAACCCATCTCTGCTGAGTCCTCTGAAATACCCAAGCTGCCCTGAGCAGTCTACTAAACCCCAGGGGACCTCCATTCTCCCACCACCTCTCTGTATACCTTCACCATACCTGTAATTCCTGAACCATACAGACCTGCTGATCTGGAACTACATAACCCAAGGATACCTATCAGAGGCCTACCATACCAGGACTATCAAGGATCACCCCTCTCCTAATACCTACTACAAGAACATCCAGTGACCAAAACCATCCAGATGGCTAAAGGCCCTGGAAAGAACATAATCAACAAGAGCCAGGGAAATATGATACCTCCAGAGCACAGCTATCCTACTACAGCAAGCCCTGGATATCCTAACACAACTGGAACACAAGAAAATGGCCTTAAATCCAATCTTATAAATATGATAGAGGGAGGCCTTTACAAAGAAAATGAATAAACTCCTTCAAGAAATACAGGAAAATACAATAAAAAGGTACAGGTCTTTAAAGAGGAAACAAATAAGTCCCTTAAAAACATAAAGAAAAATATAGTTAAACAGGTGAAGGAAATAAATAAAACTGTGCAAGACCTGAAAGTAGAAATAGAAGCAATACAGAAAACACAACTGAGGGAATTCTGGAGATGAAAAACTTAGGGAAGAGAACATGAACATTAGATACAAGCATCACCAACAGAATACAGGAGATGGAAGACAGAATCTCAGGCATTGAAGATACAATAGAAGAAATTGATACAGCAGTTAAAGAAAATGTTAAAGCTAAGAAATTCCTGACACAAAACACCTTGGAAATCTGGGATACCATGAAAGACCTAACCTAAGAATAATAGGAATAGAAGAAGGTGAAGATTCCCAGCTCCAAGGCCCAGAAACTATTCTCAACAAAATCATAAAAGAAAACGTTCCCAACCTAAAGAAAGAAATGTATATAAACATATAAGAAGTTTACAGAATACCAATCAGACTGGACCAGAAAAGAAAATCCTCCCTGCACATAATAATCAAAACAGATTATTATGTATTCTATAGAACAAAGAAAGAATATTAAAAGCTGCAAGGGAAAAAGGCCAGGTAACATACAAAGGCAGAACTATCAGAATTATATCTGATTTCTCAACAGAGACTCTAAAAGCTAAAAGGGCCTTGACAGTTATCTTGAAACCTCTAAAAAAACCACAGGTGCCAACCTAGACTACTATACCTAACAAAATACACAATCACCATAGATAGAGAAAATAAGATATTTCAAGACAAATCCAAATTCAAACAATATCTACCCACAAATCCAGCCCCACGGGAAATACAAGAAGGAAAACGCCAACCCAAGGAGGTTAACTACATCCAAGAAAACACAGGAAATAAGTAATTATATACCAGCAAAAACAAGGGAAACACACGTACACACACACACATCCCACACAAACACCACACCAACATCAAAATAACAGGAAATAACAACCAGTTGTCATTAATATTTCTCAATATCAATGGCGTCAATTCCCCAATAAAATCACAGGCTGTAGGAATGGATGAAAAAACAGGATCCATCTTTCTGCTGCATACAAGAAATATACTTCAACAATAATGATAGACATTACCTTAGAGTAAAGGGATGGGAAAGTTTTCCAAGCAAACAAACTGGAGTAGCCATTCTAATATCTAATAAAATAGATTTTCAACCAAAATTAATCAAAAGAGTCAGGGAAGGACACTTCATACTCAAAGGAAAAATCCACCAAGATGACATCTCAATTCTGAACATCTATGCCCCAAACACAAGGACACCCACATTTATAAAAGAAACATTGCTAAAGCTTATATCGTACATCGTGAGCCCCACACATTAATAGTAGGAGACTTCAACAGTTCATGCTCACCAATGGAAAGATCATGGAAACAGAAACTAAATAGAGAAATAATGGAACTAACAGATATTATGAAACAAATGGACCTAACAGAAATCTAAAGACTATTTCACCCAAACAAAAGAATATACCTTTTGCTCAACCTCATGGATCTTTCTCCAAAATTGACCATATAGTTGGTCACAAAGCAAGCCTCAACAGATACAAGAAAATTGAAATAATGCCTTGTATCTTATCAGACTACCACAAATTAAAGCTAGACTTCAAAAACTTCAGAAACACCAGAAAGTCTACATACTCATGAAAATTGAACAACTTTCTACTCAATGACCTGTCAGGGAAGAAATAAAAAAAATTAAAGACTTTTTAGAATTAAATGAAAATGAAGGCACAACATACCCAAATTTATGGGACACAAGGAAAGCAGTGCTAAGAGGAAAGTTCGTAGTACTAAGTACCTCCATAAACAAATTAGAAAGTTCTCATACCAGCAATTTAAAAGAACACCTGATAGCTCTAGAAAAACAAAGAAGCAAGCACACCAAAGAGGAGTAGAAGGCAGGAAATAATCAAAATCAGTGCTAAAATCAATCAGTTAGAAACAAAGAAAACAATACAAAGAATCAACAAAACCAAGAGCTGGTTCTTAGAGAAAAATCAACAAGATAGACAAACCCTTAGCCAAACTAAACAAAAGGCAGAGAGACAGTATCTAAATAAACAAAATCAGAAATGAAAAGGGAGAAATAACAACATATACTGAGGAAATTAAAAGAATCATTAGGTCTTACTTCAAAAGCCTCTACTCCACAAAATTTGAAAATCTTAACCAAATGGACAATTTTCTAGACAGGTACCATTTACCCAAGTTAAGTCAAAATCAGGTAAACAATTTAAACAGCTGTAGGACCCCTAAAGAAATGAAAGCATTAAAAGTCTCCCACCAAAAAAAGCCCAGGGCCAGATGGTTTTAGTGTACAATTCTACCAGACTTTCAAAAACGAGCCAATATTCCTCAAACTATTCCACAAAATAGAAACAGAAGGAACACTGCCAAACTCATTCTATGAGGCCACAGCCACCCTAATACCTAAACCACACAAAGACTTAGACTGAAAGAGAACTTCAGACCAATTTCCCTTATGAACATTGATAGTATAAACTTGCTTGGTATAACTCTAACCAAACAAGTGAAAGATCTGTATGACAAGAACTTCAAGTCCCTGAAGAAAGAAATCGAAGAAGACCTCAGAAGATGAAAAGATTTCCCATGCTCATGGATAGGTAGGATTAACATAGTAAAAATGGCCATCTTACCAAAAGCAATCTACAGATTCAATGCAATCCCCATCAAAATTTTCAACACAATTTCTTAGAGACCTTGAAAGAGTAATTCTCAACTTCATATAGAAAAACAAAAAACCCCAGGATAGCCAAAGCATTCCTGAATAAAAAAAAAAATAAATAAAAAAATAAAAAAAAAAACTTTGGGAGGAATCACTGTCCCTGATTTCAAGCTGTACTACAAAGCAATAGTGTTAAAAACTGTATGGTATTGGTACAGAAACAGACACTTTAATCAGTGGAATTGAAGACCCAGAAATAAGCCCACACACTTGGACACATGATTTTTGATAAAGAAGCCAAAACCATACAATGAAAAAAAGAAAACATCTTCAACAAATGGTGTTGGTCTAACAGCATGTCTACACATAGAAGAAGGCCCGAGTGAGGTAGCTTGAATTCACGTAGAAGGGGGAATAAAAGTCATAAGAGGCAGAGAGAGGGAGGGAACTAGGTAGGAGAGAGGATGAGGAGGGGAATGGGGAGGTTCGGAACCAGGTGTGGGGAGGGACAGGAGAGATGGCCATGAGAATGAATGGAACTCTGTAACTGGCAGGGGTGGGGATTAGGGAACATATAGAGTAAGTGCCAGACACTTTGGATAGGGGAGGCTCCCCCAAATCAATGAGGGTGACCTTACCTGAGATTCACAGCAGTGGGGATAGAGAACCTAAAGAGGCCACATCCTGGAGCCAGGCAAGAACCTCAGTGAGGGATAGAGACACCACTCATCCACAAAACTTTTGAGTGGGATGTAAAGTAAATTTTTTAAAAAGCTAAGATCTTCATGAGAGCAAGCATTTGGTATTTGTCTGGGTCTGGGCTACCTCACTTATTTCAAGATCTATAGATAATTTTATATAAGCATATTATCATTACTGAATTCTTACCACTTGAGAAATTAAAGCAAAAGATGAGAAGACCAGATTATTGGTAATCTGTCTCCTTTTAAAGGTTTTTCAATGGACATTTAATTTTGAAAAACTAGATCTATGGTTGTAAAAATAAATTTAAGTTCATATTTCCATGCTACATGTTTTGTTATGTCTGGTCATAAAATCAGGGTAAGGCACACCATGATTTCATAAGTCTGATGTGAAGGTAAGAGATGATATAGTGCTCTTCTTGTCTGGTTATGGGTACTTCCAGATTTATAAAGTCAAGAGGACTTTATACTAACAGAAACAAAACACAGTACCTTCAAATAAATGACTGCATTGGTACCCACTCCTTCCATGGAATACAGTTTTAGATCTCCCTGAAAATATCTGGCATACAGTCGAGAAATTGGCAAGCCATAACCAAATCCAGCCTATTAAGAAAAGAAAATTAATAGAATGAGACCAGTACAAATGCTTCATAGGGGACCATTTACAGAAGATTAAAATACATCCCTGATTTGGATTTAAATCAAATGAATTAGTAACTCATTTTTTTAATGCTGTGTCTATAATCTATAACCAAAATTCCGTATTTCAAAAAAAAAAAAAAAAGCCAACAAGCAAAAAACTTGTCAAGTTTGGGTATAAAAAAAACCCCAAATGTCATTTTTTATTTTTATATTTTAGCATTTTAAAGTAAAATTTTAGCTACGTATGAGCATATAGAATCAGGGTAATTTTTTTTGAGACAGGGTTTCCTGTATCTAGACTGGCCTTGAACTAACTCATAATGTATTTAAGGTTGACCTTGAGCTCCTGATCTTCTTGCCTCTACCTCCTAAGTACTGGGATTATAGGCATAGAACCACCATGCCTGGTTTATACAATGCTGGGGTTTAGAATTCAGAGCTATACCAGGCAAGGACTCCACCAACTGAACAATACCTTGAGCTCCAAGTATTACTTTTTAAGTGTATACTTATTATATCTGCAGATAAGTGTAGCTCTTGCCCCTTAAAAAAGAGACTTCTTTTTGCAGCAGACAGAGACCATTATGGAAAGCTACACTGGTCAAAATGCAGACAGCAGCTGTCCGTTCGGTTCCTGTCCTCATTTGACAAACCTGTAACACAATTCCTATATTTAAGGATCAGGAAGCATCTTGGAAAGGTGGGCAAATGGACTACTGAGAGATCAGAATGTCTGGTGCAAGATAATGTCTTTTTTTTTTCTTTTTTCAAAAAGATACAGGATGGGAAGTGGAGGGAGAGGGAATAGGAAGTAGATCTGTGGGGAGCAGGGGCAAGTGAATATGATCAAAATACAAAGTATGCTATATCAAAGTCTCAAAGACTAAGAATAATATATTAAAAAGCAAACATCCATCAAGTGGAATTTGATCTGATGACAACACAAAACCACATTCACATTTAAGTTTCATTATCAGATTTCCCTTGTGACTAAAGTAAGAATTAATAGCACAAGAGTGGAAATTTTTTGTGAGACAGGGCCTCTCTGTATAGTCTTGACTGTCCTGGAACTCACTCTGTAGACCAGGCTGGCCTCAAACTCATAGAGATCTGCCTCTGCCTCCCAAGTGCTGGGATTAAAGGCATGTGCACTACTGCCCGGCAAGAGTTGAAATTGACCAATAAGATTAAACCACTGAAAACATTTCTTAGAGGTCCTTCCTAAGGATCTAGAAAAACTACAGTATGTTGATACAGTGAATGGGTAATTTTTTTTAAAAAAAATTAATACCTTCCTATATTTCAATGTAATCAAACTGACAGCAAACATACATTTTAAACAAAAGATCACAGACAAGAATAAAAATAATGATACTAAAGTCAGTAGCTTTGTGGTTGGCCACAGGTGGTTATGGAGAGATGCTATCCAGGGAGCTTTAGCATTTTGGATTAAATCTGGATCAGGAATAGGGCCTTAAAGAAAGAGGGCCATAGTCACGTAGGCTTCTGACTCTGAAATCTACATTTCTGTGTGACTGTGCAGCTCATTCAACTTCTTTAAGACTTTTCTCACCATGAAATGGAAAGCTCACCTCTGAGCTGATAAAGATTTCATGATATAATAGTAAATGCCATATCTATGCAGTATCTAACACACAGTCAAACTTAGTAGGATGGTTCAATTTGCTGACAAACCTGAGGTCAATATCTGGGGTCCACATAAAGATAGAAGTGATAACCCCACAGAGTTGTCTTCTGACCTTCTAAAGCATGAGGGCATAGTAGATACTCCCCCCAAAAATTCGGATATATGGAGATGAGGCTATGCCATGCCCTAAGTCGTTTCCTACTATGTAAAACAGTGGCTTTCAGGCTGTACCTTGCCATGGAAAAGTATCATTCGGCTCTACTGTATAGATATAGAGGCTAGGTGGATGGATGGCTCCTCACCTTACAGTGTACACAGACATCATGTGTCCAGTATCATAAATAGGACATAGACTAGTAACATTTCTAATGTAAAAAGTTACCATCTATAAACTTATCTAAGTAAACGTGGATGTATATCTTCACGAATATATTAAGATCATTTCAGGTGGGTGGAGTGTCAGCTGAGCACACCAAAGGTCCTCAATTCCATTCCTCAGCATCTCCTAAACTAAGGAGGTACACAGGTCTGTTCTCCAAGCAGGAAGATTAAGAGTTCAGGGTCATCTTAGCTTTAGTCAGCTATCAGCCCACCTGGATGACATCAGACTGTGCCTCAAAACCACCACTTATAGAATAGATCTTGTGCTGGTGAGATGGTGGAGTGGGTCAGAGTACTTGCTGGGCAACCCTATCTGAACTCAATCCTTGGACCAATGAACAAGTGAAGGGACAGAATTCAACTTCATAAAAATGTACACACACACACACACACACACACACACACACACACACTCCTTCTCTCACACAAATAGCTAAAATTGTTTAAATCTGTTGTTACAGCTAGAAAGATGGCTTAGCAGTTAAGTGCACTTGTTGCTCTTGCAGAAGACCCAGGCTCAGTTCCCAGCACCTGCGTGGTCACAACCACGTGGAACTCCAGTTCCAGAAAATCCACGTCCCTTCTGATCTCTGCTGGCACTAGGCATACATACATGTAGGCACGCAAAATACTTATACACATGAAAGTTTAAAAGTTGTTCAATTAAAAATATATGAAGGAAGGCCCAGGTTCCTAAAACTCTAAGCCATTTGCAAAGGAAACTGTTTCTAGAACTGCACAGCTGTGTACCTACTTTAAAGTTGAGGACAGTTTATTAAGTGGGAGCAGTGTGGATGGAAGCATTTCTTCTAAAGCAGCCATAACAGTATACCAGAAAGCTCACAGACTGCTCTACCATTCATTTGCTTGGACCCTTTGTCCCTCATGGGAAGGTGGATAAATACCAGTCTCTTGGAGTCCTCTGTTTCACAAAGAAAACCAAGGCATAAAGAGCTACCCTCAGGATGCTCTTTTAAAAAGACATGCACTGGACAATCCATATTCTTTTTAAACAACTGAGGAAGATGCAAAATTCGTATCAGACCCTGGTCAGGGTAATACTATTCTAAATTGATCTTTTATGAATTTCTCGAGTCCTGTATAAATGACTTCCTCAGTTTTCCGCATGCTGAGTTAACAAACTCTGCCTCAAATAACAATGTAAAGTGCTTGATTTTATTCATACAAATAAAATATAATCTTATGTGCTTATCAGTCAGGTAGGACTTTAAAATGAAACTTAATTTATACCCTGAGCCATTTTGCAGACTGACAGATACATTGCTGTGTTTAATAACAAAGAGTTCAATTGTTGTTTGTCAATTAGAAACACTCAGCAGGGGAAGAAAGTGTGGCCCTACCAGGTATAAATGCTACCATGGTAACCAGAGGCTTTTCTCTCAGTGCCTGAATTATGGCTCAAGGTTATTTCTAGAGTGCTACAGAGAGACCTCTGAAAATACATACATCACCTATATATTTTGTGCTTACATTATTCAATGTGAAAATTCCAATGTTTTTATAATTAAATATTTTAATTATATAAACAAATTTGACAGTGGTGACCCAAAAGCTGTGGGTGACTTGGTTCTATAAGGGAGGGCAGCACTAAAATCTCTCCTACTAAGTTGAAGCCACACGTTCTACATTGTCCCTTTGCTCACCCATGGGTAATGTCCAGCTCTCTGAGGGTGGTGCATAATATAAGTGGCTGTCCAGCAGCAGTCTTACCACAGAGAAAAGCTTTTTCACATTGTATTTGGGAGTGAAACACTCAGCTTGGAGTGTTTCTTGGATAAATTAGAAAAGCACTCTCAGTCCAACGAATTCACAGACTAAATAGCTAAGGCAGAAAGGTGCCTCTGCTTCCAACTACACCAGAAACATCCTCATTTAGGCAAGGCTAGTACAACCACCTGAGGAGATGGGCAGCTCCCTATGCCTATATTAAAGACCATTTCTTCTGCAGCAGTTTGCCATGCTTACCAAGGGAGCAGCTCTTGTAGGCTCCAGGCTGGGACGAGGAGCAGTTGAGTACATGTAGTTAAAAAGACGGTCTATTTTTCGAAGTGGGACTCCACCACCTAGGTCACTTATCTGCAGTGCACAACATGTTAAAAATAAAAGGGGAATCAATCTGTGCTTAAGAAGGAGGTGACAAGAGCTTATTAAATAAAGTACATGCTAGGAAGACTCTAAAATGAGTAAGGGCTTTGAACTCCCACTGAAAAGTAGCTCCTCTGGGGCCAGAGTAAACAAAGGAGACAGAGCAGTGTAGCAAAATTTGATAGGCTTTGGACTGAGGTCCTGTTCATGAACATATAATGAAGTAACTTAAGCCAAAAATCCAGCACAATATAGTCATGTTTCTATTAATGACAGGGACACACTGAGAAATGTGCCATTAGGCAATGTTATCATGCAAATATCATAAAAGGTGCTTATACAGAACAGGATGACTACAATGTCACTAGACAATAGCATCTTATGGGACCACCACTATATATGTGGTCAGTTCATTGCTGAGGAAGCACTAATACATGGCTTTACTTACAAATAATATACTCAAGAACTGCCAGTTTCCTTTCCTCCCCTCTCATACTATTAAATACATAATATTAAATCAACTGATAATTAAAGTAAAAATGCAAACAAAAGATTACCTTAATGGACAAGTCTTCTTTACCCAGAGTAACAAGAGTTTTAACAGCTGGGTAGCCTTCTTTTTTATCTTCATATAGTTCAACTGTTGCTCTCATTGAGTTCTAAAACAATAAGTTCTTTCAGAAAAAACATGCTGCTGACTTACAAAGTACAATTAAAGGTACTGATTATTTTTGGTGCTGGGGGTGGAACCCAGAGCCATGCACATGCTAAGCATGTACTCTACCACTAAGCTACACCCTCAGCCCTGAAAACCACAATTTCAAAAAGGAAACAAGCACAAGATTACTCATATATGATAATTACTTTGCATAGCTACTAGTAATAATAAGATTTATGTATATTTTTTCTTCTACTGAGCTTGGCTATCCATGGATTCCTATTAAGGACATTTTTCCTGACGTTCTATTTTGCATTTGCCCCATTCCACATGTTAAATAGTTTTCTTTCCTTTGCAGGGTGGTGGTGGGGGATTTAGGAATTTTTTTTTTTGTGGGAGGAGAGTAGTTGGGACAGGGTCTCACTAAGAAGATTGGGCTGGCCTTGAATACATAGAGATACACCTGTCTTTACCTGCCCACTGGTGGGATTAAAGGCATGTGCCATCATGCCTGGTGGCTTTAGGATTTTAAAATTATTCATCTCAACCCAGAAGAATGTTTTTATCACATATAATGCAGCTGTAGAAGCTGGTTTGTGCATTTTAAATGCTATTTATCACCTACATTTATAAAGCACCTATCCTCTAATATGCAGGCAGAAAAACTGAAGGGATTCATACTTCTCAAAAAAATTAATCACTGGACAAAAAAAAAAGGATAATATCAATCAAAAAGAAATTCTGGAAAGTTCCAGCTGACAAAGAGAACACTCACAACTATATGCCCATTCTAGTGTTACACCAGCAGCATTCATGTTCTTGGGGAGAAACCAGCACAGCTGGTTCTTTAGGTGTTCAATTCAGTGTTTTATACGTTAAAGTGATGAAATGGTAGCTCAAATACCCTGTGCTCATAACACTGCTACTGTAAATATCACTCACTGGTGACTGGGTAACAAAAGCAACAGCTTAGGCTATAGAGAGTCTGGAAAAAGGTTTTCTTTTCTTTCCTTTTACACCCAGACTCCACATTTTTTCCTCCCCTGAATCTATCAGGTCTTCTGAAATGATTCAAATTATAAAATGGTTATAGGATCTCTCAGGACTGGAACGACTAATGCATTAGCACAGTTAAGGCTCCAGAATCAGAGCTATACAGAAGCATGTTTTTATTTTGGTCTGGTAATCACCAATAAAACCTCTGCTAGGCTTGAAAATCTAAAAAGCATCTCTAACCTCCTAACTGAAAGAAAAACAGTATGGATTTGATGTGAAGTCGCCAAAGTATAATTAAGTTTCGAAATCAATATGTACTAATATTCGCAAAACTATACTGTACACAGCAATTTTTCATCTGACAGTGTACAGATTATAAAGCCCACAGGATATCAGAAATAGACTTTTTAAAATGGTTATGCAAAATCTTTTTCTTATGCTAATCTAATGAATCCATTATGCCCAGAATCAAAGCCATTTAAAATGAAGACTTCTTCCCATGTTTTAAAATGCCACTTACCTTGAACAACTCAAATAGCATGTGAAACAGATGTGACGGCACATAAACTACCTGAATAGGTTTGTTTGGTGCTTTGGCTGAAAACAGAGACAAAACCATCAATGAATAAGGACCTAAAGTAGGAGAAAGTCAAAAATGATGCTTCTATTCTATTTTCCAAGTACATCAAACAAATCTCCATGAAAGACAAATAATACAGATTCCCACACTGAATGACATAACTGAGCAAAGCTTCAGAATCAAGCAAAACTGCCGTGACTAACTCCATTTCCTTCACTGCAGCTTTGTGACCCTGAGGAAGCTCTTTCAAACTTTGTTGAGCAAAACTGGAAGAGTATCACCTGTGCCATGGTATTCTGAGCATCACACAAGGACATACAAACATCACTTGGAATTTTTCAAATCAGGTGGACAGATCTGCTATCAACCCCAGTAGTCACTTGTGACAGTAGAGCCAAATAAAAGGGGTGGTAAATTTGGACTTAGTAGCACTATGATTTGAATCTGAACTACTCATTGAAACGCTAGCTGCCAGATGAGAGGCTTCAGGGAAATGAATGAAGCAAGAAGGCTCTGATACAATGAATGCTTAATCCACTGATAGATTCATAATGATAGTATTAAGAAATGGTAGAAAATATCAGGCGGGGCCTGGTTGGAGTCAGTTCTTGGAGCATGTCCTTGAAGAAGGTATCTTGTCCCTGGCCTGTTCTTTGTTCTTTCCTGGCCACTGTGAGGGGAGCAGCTTCATCTGCCACATTCTCCTGCTGCCTTGATAGTTCGCCTTGCCTCAAGTCCAAAGCAATGGAACCAAGAGACATGGATTGAAGCCTTTCACATTGTGAGCCTAAACTAACCCTTATTACAGAAACAAAAGTAATTATAGTGTGCTATATTATTATAAACAGGACATAGTGTAGTCTAGACTATGAGGTTCACGAAACTTTCTACTACAATGAAATCCTTGAGCATCTATAGTATTATCCTTGAACCAGGGATCTTCTAAGGAACATCAAAGAAACTGAACCTTATGCAAAGCACTAAGAACATCTCTTTGTGGAAGAGAGAGATGCTCAGCATGAAAAGTCCTTCTTCCTTATGACATGCAATCAGGTAAAAAATGGAAAAAAACTTTCTCAACTAGAACAGAAACCTTATATCTTAGTATTTCCCCAAATAAAGTAATTAACAATAATATAAAGTATAGGTAACAATCATTGGTCTTAAGTAATTTATTATGAGCTACTCTGTTCGCCATGTAATTGTATCCTTATGATAATATGTAGTGATCACAGGTGCTATCAGTTACAGATGAGCAAGCAAGCTTTGGAAAGCTGATATGACTATGGTAACAAAAGTGATGCTGAAATTGGACACACAGTACTGTTGGTTTACATTTCATGTGTCATCAAAGGTCATATGTTAAAGACATGGTTGCCAGACTGTGGTACAAATAGGAGGTGGTAGAACCATTAGGAGGTAAAGCCTAGTGTGAAGAAGACAGGTCATGGAAGGCATGTCTCCAAAATCAATGTCGGTTGACTTTAACTCTTCCTCCCTCTCTCTTGCTTCCTGGCTTCCACGAAGTAAACAACTTTAGCCCATCATATACTCCCTGCCATAATACTGCATCCTGCCATAAGCCCTACAGGCGTGTCCAACAGTTTGACACTGTAGCACCTACAACATTGATACTAGAGAACCATACAATTGATTTGATCAACACACACACACACACACACCACAGAGAGAGAGAGAGGGAGGGAGAGGGGGAGGGAGTATGCCATGACATACCTTCCCCACCACAAAGGACATTATTCTTCTGGAACTATAAGCCAAAGTGAATCCTTTCCTTCTTAAGCTGCTTTTGGTCATGGTATCTTATCATGACACAAAGGTAACCACTGCACAGTGCATGTCTTTCTTATGTGCAATGCATTTTTCCTATTGTGTCTAATCACTCTCCTCTTGGGTAGCCCTACTGTAGCACCAAATCTTCTAGCTTCTTTTGCATGGTATGCATGCTATTCTTTAAATTAGATTCAGCTGCTTTTTAAAACATGCTACATGGCCATCTCTGGGGTTGTAGACTGTCTCATATATTTTTTTACATCTATATTATACAGCTCACTGACCTAGTTATATAAACTACCTTAAGGGAAGACACATCTCTCAATCCTGATAACCTTGTCTCAGATGAGGGTTTGGGTAGACATAGAAACTGGAGTTTAAAATCATTCTTCCTCAGAATTTGATGAAGAGAGGCATATTCTGGCAGTAACAGTGCAGCAGAGAAATCCAATAGTAGTTAAGTGTTATTTTTTGCCAAAGTTTAACCTACCATGGTTGTGATTTTGATTGGGAATTCAGTTTAGAACTAAATTTATCACTTGAGGTAGCTAGTGTTCCTTTCCCTTTGGATATTACCCAAAGGGAGAAGGCTGACTTGGAGTTTTAAAAATCGAATCAAGACTCCACTGGCTTTAGAATATGCCTTTAGTAAGGTACATGATAACCAGAGACCTTCAAATGCTAAAATGAAGGTTTTACTTCAGAGTTATGTTATTCACACATATTGCATCCAGTAAGTTGTTCTTGGACAACACACACTCATGTCGGTGGCAGAGTCTAGACAGTGTAAAGCTACTCCCTGTCATCTCTCTAGGCTTCCCTTAGACTAGCTTTCAGCAAACTAATCCTAATCCTTCAGCTTCCTTCCTGTTCTAGTTGTTTGTACCACTCAGCTATGCTCCCACAGTCCCTCTCCTGGATATCTGGAAAAATGGTTGCCATGTCTGCAGCAGCCTACTCCTTTTTGCTCAGTCCTGCCCTGGTGTATCACTCAGTATACTTCTATCTGGCTGTATTCTTCCACAAGTTGGCACTAATGGGTGAGGGTTAGGGGTTAGGGTTAGTGTCTATGTTCTTCTCAATTCATACCTCGAAATTTAATTTCTAAAATGATGGCACTTGGAGGTGGGCCCTTTGGAGTTCATTAGTTCATGAGAGTGGAACCTTATGAATGGGATTAGCACTCTTATAAAAGACACCCCAACCCCAGAGAGCTCCTTGGCCCTTTACTACATGTAAAGGTACACCAAGAAGTCATCTGTAAGACAGAAAACAGGCCCTCACCAGACACTAAATCTGTTAGCACCTTGATCTTGTACTTCTCAGCTTCTAGACACATGAGAAACAAATGTCTGTTATTTAATCCACCCAGTCTCTGATGGTTTTGTTTAGCAGCCTGAAGGGACTAAATACAGTGGTCCACTTATAAGCCTCCTTGACTCCCTTTGCTGGTTTTATGGGATTCTTTTATTGTGGTTGTAATGGGGCCTGAGAGGCAAGCTGAGTGCTTAGTTTATCTTGTGGCAAACAGCATCATTAGTTATATAAACAGCCTCAGAATTCACTTCAACCTTTTCAGTCCAAATTTCAAGGAAATGAAAAACATTTTACAGTTTGTTTTCTTCTTTTAAGTTTAAACAACATTCTCTAGGAGTCATCTAAAGGCTTGCTCAATTATGTGTACTTTTCCTTGGGAATATTACAGTTGACATTTCTTTTCTTCCTTTTAGAACCATGTAAAATGTGTTTGGCTATGATTCTTTTCTCTTATCCTGGGCCTAGTGGCTATAGTGGATGATTAATAGAGGCTTGTTAGCTTTCTAAAATAAGATGAACAGAATATGAATATTCCCTAATAGTACATTTTTAAAAGTCAATGAAAAATAGTGGTCTGGGTTTTTATGCTTGAGACTCAAGAAATAATAAAGTCTATTTTGCACAGTCATTGCCTGAAACACCATTAGTTGAAGCAGCACTTAATAAATGTCAACAGAATTCTATACAGACATAAGGAATTTTACTTTCAGATAGCTTTCCTGAAGGATGAAAAATAGAAACTGGAGGCTAAGCAGAAAAAAAAAATCACATATAAAAGGAAAGGTGGCAACACAAGATTAACCCTCAATGTGAGTGGAAAAGGCTACTAATGAGCACGGGGTACACTGCACATTCCTTTTCAAAAGTGACTTAATATGTTCCCTGTTGACTAACTAAGTGTATACGAATCACTTTGAAATGACATAAAGATGGCAAGGCAGCCCCATTTCAGGATCTCTTGGACAGACATCTTGGATATCATTAGCATTTAAGTCTCCTTTGAACTTAACATTAAAATACTTTTTTTTTTTTTTTTTGCTATGGCTATACCACCCTGACCCAGACTGATCTCATCTAAAATGCTTTGTCTTTTACCATTGAATTCTTCAACTTCTAGATCTGGAGCTACCAGGTAATACTGTTCACAGAGCATCTTGGCTGTTTCATATGCATCTGTTAAGAAAGAAAAATTTAATTGTTGCATTAATGACAGATAGAAACATGTAGGTGTATACCTAGAAATAAAGAATTTCTCTAAAGGGACTGCAAATGAATCAAATACCATCTTTTAAAACAATCTCTTGATTTCAATATATTACTATGACCAAAATATTTCTCTTTTCTATGTTTTAACAACCACAGCCACATCAAAATCATAGACTAGTAACAATAAAGTTTATTTATGCCAAGCATACAACTATTTAGCTTTTAAATACTGCTAAACGATATTTTTCATTTATAAACCCAGGTCTGTACTTCTAAACACCACAGAGTCTGATTAAATTGTAGTAAAATAATATTTTCTGTAATTTAAAATATTGACAACTATCAGACCTAGAAAGATGGTTCAGCAGTTTCGAGCACTTTGTGCTCTTGTGGAGGGCCTGGGTTCAATTCCCAGCATTCATAGGCCACAGCTCACAGCCACCCATAACTCAAGTTCCAGGAGATCTGATGCCCTCTATGACCTCTGTAGGCACCAGGCATGTACATGGTATACATATATACACAGAGGCAAAATATTCATGAACATAAAATATAAGTTAAAAAATTGCCAAAAGTTATGACCTTCCACTTACTAGCAAATGAAACCCCAATAATAAATTTAGTAAACAGGTTTTTGTGAGGTGCCGAATTTACATTATTTGAACCACTCACTGTCTTTAAAATGTCTGTTAAGATGGTTAAGAATAACAGTTTAAAGCTGATGTAAAGTTTAAGGTGCAAGAGTCTGCTTTTCAACAGGAGAAAATAGACATAAGGTAAGAAAATCAAGGCCATTACAAAAATAGCTAGAAGACAATTGTAGAAAGTTTAAAGAGTGGGGAATAAATTAAGAAAGTAAAGGTGACTCATGACATATTTATTAACTTTTCTCTTGAACTGTAAAAAGGAAAAGAACACTGAAAATCAACTGAGGAGAGGATCTGTGGCTTTCATTTACTTTATAATGTTATATAGAACTTAGTTTAGTTCCTGTTTAGGTGGCCAATTGCTACTCCTTGGCTTGATATCATAGGCCTTTTGGTAACTCACTTTAAAAACTTTACTGACACATAATTCTTATACAAGTCACCCATTTATAATGAACATGCAATTCAGTGGTATTTAGTACTATCTGAGGTTCTGTAGCCCTTATTACAATGAACATTTTTATCACTGTGGAAGTCCCACACTATTGGCAGCCATCCTCTCTGCCCTGCCCTTGGTGACCACCCTTTTACTTCATCTGATGACCATTCTGGACATATCGAATGAAGTGAATCCTGTAATATGTGGCTTTTCACAACTTGTTTCTTTCCCTCAGCATAGTGTTTGCGATGGTTAGTTCTGTCAATCTGATATAATCTAGGGTCACCCAGAAAAGGTTTCAATGAGGAACACTGGTCTATACGCACATCTGGGGGATTACTTTGATTATATTAACCGAGGTGGGAAGATCTGCCCGATTTGAGTATCACCATTCCCTAGGAAGGGAATTATAAACTATGCTAAGAGTGGAGGAAGCAAGGCAAACGCTAGCATGCATGCATTACTTCAGTATTCTTTGGCATTGGCTACAGACGTCATGTGACCAATCCTATCAACTTCCTTACATTATAAATCCCCTGCCATGATGGGATGTAACCTGGAGTTTAGAGCCAAATCAACCCTTCCTCCCCTAAGCTGCTCTTGTGGGGGCATTTTACTGTAGCAATAGGAAAAGAAACTAAGACCGTGTTTTCAAGGGTCATCTATGTTGTAACATGAACCAGTAGTCGTTCCATATATTTAAATGTCATAGTATAAAAACATTTTTAAGTAATGGCCACTATAAAAATATACCACATTTTCTTCATCCAGTTACTAGATGATAGACACTGATTGTTTCTACTGCTTGTGTATTGTGAATAACACTGCTGTGAATAATCACGTTTAAGCTTTTGTGTGAACATGCTTTTGCTTCTCATGTACCTAGGAATAAGAAAGCACTGAACTATAAGGTAACTCTGTGTGAACACTTGAGAACTGCCAGACTGTTTATCAGAGCAAGATTTCTCAGTTTCACCTTTACAATTTCAAAGTATTATGTTGCAGGGCACATCTGTAATGTTCTCAGCTCCACATCAGCTTCATGGAGATGCATCAGCACTGTGCATAGAGAACTTAAGAGTCAAGAGGTGACAGAAGGAAAGACAGAAAGGGAGAGAAATAAGCTCCAGAGAATTTAAATGTTAAAATTTGACAGTAAACACCTTAAAATAATACAAAGGGTATTAACAGGGTATGTTCAGACTCTTAAGTTCATTTATCTTGTATTGCTACCAAATCATAATTTCATATTCTAATCATCTAATGTTATCTGTCCTCACATTAAAAAAAAATCACCATCTAGTTAAACTTTTAGAATTAAGCACTAGAGACAGAGACATCAGACTAATTCTGACAAGATACAACAAACATATAAAACAAAAAGCAAATAGAATAGCAGTAAGAAAAGAAAATAACTTTAAAAAAATTAGAAGTGTGAAAACAGACATTAAAGTAGGGTTGAATTTTCACACTGAAAAAATAATATTAAACTACGCCAAATTTGCAAATTTTCTCTAGGACATAATAAACCTCATCAATTATAAAAATATTTCTATTTTGAGTGAGTGAGAGAGAGAGAGAGAGAGAGAGAGAGAGAGAGAGAGAGAAAGAAAGAAAGAATATGAATGAGAATAAGAATGAATAGGAACCAGGTCTTTTTGCTTTGGCTAGTCTACCAAACAATGCTACATCTCCACCTAGTGACGTGATAGCACAAAAGCTGACCACGAACTTTTAAGACCCCAAATACTGAAATTTATAATGCTTCACTATCTATATACAAAGTCAGTATGCCACAACTCCTCCAGATATATAATAATGTTTAAATACTGAACTTCTTTTACTATAAAATAGTGATTTACTAAATGTTCTAATTATCCATGGCATTAGCTTTGCCATTACTATGAGTATAGTAACATTGAAAACATGCTAGGCATACACAGTGTGTGGAGGACAACCAACTTCAAACTTAGTATGGCTCTTAAGACCATATATGAAAGAAAATACTTTTAGTTTCATTATACTACATAGTTGATCAATGCTTAATTAAGAATTATTTTATTATTCTTGAAAATCTCAAAACATTGCAATGTAGACTCACACACATCGGCCAACCAACAGATGTTGGGAGTATTACTAATAAAAATTTATGTTAGTATGCATAAATTCTAATAGGATACTAAAATACTTTGGCTAAAATACATACATAATAAGCATCTGACTAAGGGATGGGTGTGTACCTCTATAGTAGAGTTCTTGCCTAACATATAGAAAGCCTTGGTTCAATCCCAAACACTATAAAAGCAAAAAAGAAAGCATTTGCTAAATGCAACAATCCTCTGGCCAATGATAAAGTTTTCACTATTCAGTCAATTATGCTAACAAGTAGGCCAGATGTGGTGACATATGTCTTTAATCTCAGCACTCAAGAGTTAGAAGGCAGAAGCAGGTGGATCGCCCTGAGTTTGGGGCCAGCCTGGCCTACATGTGAGTTTCAGACTAACCAGGTAATTATGGAGAGAATCTACATTTAGTGACCACTTGCTTGAAAATTCAAGGCTATGTAACATATTTCTGTACTGTCTCTCCCATGACATAAATGATCCTGGAGCTACTAGGTGTTTGGCAGCACTAAAATGGGACATTCTTTTCCTAAGTAAAGTAATTTAACATAAATTACAACTACTTCAAAAATCTCAACAACCAAAATACAGTTACTGGTCTGGACACTTCCTTTACACCTAGAGTTTTGGCAAGCTCACGTTATAGTAAGTTCTCTAATAAAAATTTTTTATTTTAAAATTAGAAATCAATTTTTTTGAAAAGCTATTGCCAAACTATTTCTACCTATACTATATTTCAGTCAGTATTTATGGCTAATCTTTAAAAGAAAACATGGGAAATTGTTATTATTATTGCCAGTAAACATAAGTGATAGTCACTGCATTAAGAACAGTTGCAATGGCAATAGAGTATTTTCAGAAGATTCATCTTTAGCCATGACATAGTTTTTAGAAATATCGCATAGGAAATGTTAGCAGATTACAGAGGTTATTTTATCAGACTTCTCTACTCCAAACCTATCATGTTAGTCCCCCAGATTTTATGCTTAACCCACTCATTTACAGGCGTACGGAGCTAGAACTGAAGTGCTGACATTTTTTTCATTCTTTTCGTAAAAGAGTGATCCAAAAGAATAATTATTCATTTACAGGCATAAAGAGCTAAAGAATTTTTAAATAAACATGTCAGAGACAATAACTTTAAGTCTGAAAGACTAAAGAAAAATCGTAGAAACTCAAGTTTATAATTCCTATCAGAATAAAGTACACATAGTCACAAAAGATTACAAAGTCATATTATGACATTTTTATTTGTGTGTGTCCGTGTGTGTGTGTGTGTGTGTGTGCGCATGTTTCTGTGTGTAGCTGCAAACACACGTCTCAGTACACAGGAAAGTCTGAGGACAATCTCAAGGGTCAGTCTTTGCCTTCTACCTTGTTTGAGACAGATGCTTAATGTAGGTTCTGGGAACATGAACTTAGGGTCTTCATACTTGTATGACAAGCACTTTTATAAACTGTGCAATCTCTCCAACTCTGATTTTTTTTTATTATTTTATGTGAATGGGTATTTTGCATGTATTCTAGCGTACTGTGTGAATGCAGTGCCCACAAAGGCCAGAAGAGGGCATCAGATCCCCTGAAACTTGCTGTACAAATGGTTACTTGCTATCATGTGGGTGCTAAGAGTTGAACCCAGCAGGGTCTCTGGAAGAGCACTCAGTGCTTTAAACTGCTGAGCCATCTCTCCAGCCTCCCAGCCTCAAGATTCTTTTCTTTTATTAAAACGAAAACAACACCACACTATTATTTTTATGTGTAATAATATAAGGTAAGCAAAACAACATAAGCAGGCGTTTTCAAACTACATTGCCAAACCAAAGACGTCCAACTTCTTAACTGGTGCTCTTCTAGAATTCCCAGCATCCTACATAGCAGCTCATCACTATCTGTAACTCCAATTCTAGGAGATCTAATACCCTCTTCTGGTCTCTGTGAACACCAGGCACTCATGTGATGCACAGAAATATATATCTACACACATAAAAGAAAATAATAGTAATTTACAAATTTAAAATGAATTTGTTCCGTATGCTCCCATATGAGCCAAAGACTGAGAGCTGAGTGTGGTGGAACACAGCTGGAATACAAAAAACAAAATAATCACAATTTGGCCCTACTGTATATGCACTCGCTCCCTGAGCCACACCTGAACTGGAACCTACTTTGTAAGTATCCTACGATGAGGCTGATGCGTTACATATACCCTCATGGGCTGCACTTTTTTGATCCTGGCCATCTACAGTGAATATTCACAATTCTCCATGAGGTCCCTAGGAGAGACATTTCTGGAACCAATATGCTACTTTTTAGAAACCCCTTAAGTCACAAAGAAATATAAAGCAATATGTATTATTAGCTTTCCTATCCAAAATACATCCTAAGTGGAGTCCACTAATTTTCCAAAGCAGTAGATCGTCCAACCTCATAAATGTAGTCAGCTGCGGAAGTGTAGACAACACATCTAACATGATGAATCCCCAGGCTACCCTTGGCCAGACTATTAAAGCTTGTAGTCACGGGTAAAACCAAGATGAACTGAAGCAAGAAAATCTACTTTTTGGAAACTCAAGATGGGCCCTTCAGGATTACCATAAGTCAAAGGAGCACTGAGAAGTATCATAACGTAGGGAGGCTTAGAGTGCTTGGCATTGTCTTAAGTGGGTTCAGTCAAGTTAACCAGAGCATACAAAAAAAAAAAAAAGCAAGTAGAGAGGTCATAACTTGACAACTCCAGCTTCAAGATACCTAAGAAAACAACCTGGTATTTTGTTTCCCAATTCCAGTATCTATAGTGCTGACTGTAAAGTATTTCATGTCCTGACTATAGGACCTACTTGGTTATTTTAATAAACCTATTTCTGGAGCTAGAATGAGTCTGTTACTTACAATCTAAGGAGGCCACATTGAGAGCATAGGATATTATTTCCAATCCAAAATAATACCATGCACTCAGGAAGTCATTTGTATGCTATTATGCTAAGCAATAATAACATATAAAAATGACACAGAAAACTTAGCAAGACTGCAAAAGTCAACTTTTGTACTAAAGTGAAGCTTTAAGTTGGGATCTGTAAAATATTCTCATTACAGGATTGCCCATTTGATTATCTGGTTTCTTACGTGGAAAGGAGGAAGAAGGGACAGCATAGAAGGTCCCTCCCAAAGGACGACAGGAGTTGCTTTAGAACAGTAATTCTAGCATTCACTACTGACTCTGTAATTCACAGATGAAGAATGGTAGAAATCAATGTTCTGACTATGCCCGCCATGAGGCGGCATACACAGAGAGGTCTATGTATTCAGTTACTATGCTGGGTGAACCCCAACTTCTACACATTTATACAACTGCCTAGTCAAAAATAAAAAGTGTTCCTACCCTTCTACATAAAAATTGTCTGTAGTCTGTCTCAAAGGGTCTAAAGAATGGGATCAGTTTTAGTTAAGACTTGTGAAGGCTGTAAAACACATGTGTACACAACACGGGGTCATTTGGGATGGACATTTAAATATACTTAAACCATGCAAGCTCTTCCCAGCTAAGGAAGCCAAAAAAAAAAAAAAAAGCGTTTTGGTGGTGCAGGTCTCTAACACCAGCTAATACTCTGGAGGCTCATGCAGAAGGACAAGCTCAAGGCCTGCTTGGGCTATAGAGTTGAGGGCAGAGCAGTCTGGCAACAAGATCTTGTTCCAAAATAGAAAATGAAAAGAGGATCAGAATATAGTACACCTGTGGAGTGTTTGCATGTGAGACCCTGGGTTCAATCTCCAGAGTCCTATAAATGTAGATACTTGTAAAGTACCTTGATGTGAAGGGAGGTGCAAAAAAGGTCATTATGTGGATGTGGCTTTGCAGCAGTGGACCCTTTTGGATCTGAAACCGCCCTCCAATGCCATTTAACCTAAGGAAAGAGACTACTGAAGGATGAAAACTACTGAAAGATTCAGAGAGGAACAGAGACTGTGTTAGTCTTCCTGCCCCACCTCATAAGTATGGTGGTAGGGGTGTGTGTGTGTGTGTGTGTGTGTGTACTGGGGGAAGTGGAATGACAAAGAACACAGGAAGTCACAGTCATAACAAAGACCTTCACCAAGCATCTGGGTTTTAGTTATGCCTCTCCCCAAATCACACAATTGAATATAGTAAACTTATTTTGCAATATAATAGGCAGAAAGTTAAAGGGAGGGCAGACAGCCTAGATGGGCAGGAACCCAAGGCTAGGTAGCTCAGAGACCCAAAACTTACTGGTAAAACAAAACAAAACAAAATCAATGAAATTACTCCTAATGATATTCTGCTATACTCAGAGACTGATGCCTAGAAAGCCTTCATCCAGCAACTGATGGGAGCAGATGCAGAGACCCACAGCCAAACACTAGGTGGAGCTCGGAGGATCCTGTGGGAAAGCAGTGAGAAAGAATTGTGAAAGCCAGAGAGGTCAAGGACACCATGAGAACAAGTCCCACAGAATCACCTAAGCAGGGCTCATAGAGGCTCAGAGCCTGCATAGGTCTGACTCAGGTCCTCTGCGTATATGTTATGGCTGTACAGCTTGGTATTTTATGGGACTCCTAACACTGGGAGCAGATGCTGTCTCTGACTCCTTGTGGGTTGCTTTATCCAGCCTTGATGAGGGTTTGTGCCTAGTTGTATTGTAACTTAATACACCATGTTCCGTTGATATCTCTGGGAGGCCTGTTGTTTTCTAAAGGGAAATGGAGGAGGAGAGGATCTGGGGGAGAGGGGAGGTGTAGGGATCACTGGGAGGAGTGGAGGGAGAGAAAACTGAGGTCAGGATATAAGAAAAGAATTCGTTTTGAAAAGAGCAAAGATAATGCTCTGAGTGGGCTGTGCCTGGTGGTGTAGGCCTATAATCTCGGCTACTAAGAAAGTCAAGGCAGAAGGATCACAAGTTCTGTAGTCCATGTAGAATGAATTCAAGGCCAGCATGGCAGACATGGTGAAACCCTGTATCGAAATAAAAAGTAAGAAGAAGGCTGGGAATAATGCTCAATGGTAAAGTGCTTGCCCACCATGTCTAAGGCCCCGTGATCAATCCACAGCAGAGCAAACATAAGCTGTGAGCACTGGAAGGATGAGGAAAAAGGAGAGACTGGAACTGTAAATAAAATAAACAAAGAAAACTGATATTTTACATTTTTGAATCCTAAACATCCCCTAAAGGACATTAAATAGCCTCTGGCTTGTGGTGCTATTGGACAGAACCTAGGAGGGCCAGGGACAAGAGCCCCCAATCTTGAAGGAGATATCGGGACTCTGGCCCCTTTCTCTTTTGTTTCCTAGCTACCGTAAAACAAGTAGCTTTGCTCTGGCATACATTCACTGCCACGATATTATATACAGTGATGGGGCCAAGCAACAGTGCACTGAAACTTTTGAAACTGAACCAACATAGTTTCTCCTCTAAGTGGATTGATGTCCTCAGGCATTGCTTCCCAGCAATAGAAAGCTGGCTGAAAGAGCGAGCTAGGAGACTCAGGCATAAACTTTCAGACTTTTCATTTCCTTTCAAACACGTGTTACAGTATTCTGAATAATCTTCCAGTTAGCTACTGGTATTAAAGTTGTCACTAAGAATGACGCAGAAGTTAATGGCATTGGTAAGAGATCACATAACAATATCAGTAATTAAAACATACTAAATAACGGAGTAATGTTGACAGTAACAGTCATAAAACCTAAGTTCTTTCAGCTTTAAGTCAAGTCACAGCAGTTCTCCTTGAATGACACAAGGCCTTTGATGCACTGTAGCAATGCTTAATCTCTCTGTACGGTACAAATTGTTAAGTTTCATAAAACTCCTAAGACTTATCAAATTCTACAGGTCCTTAGATCCATCCTCCCTAAAAATTAGTCAAGGACTTTATATTGTAAAGAAACAATGAGATAATAGAACTGAGTGCTTTTCAAAACTTTATCATGAAGAATTTCAAACACGTACCAGTGTAAACCACAGTATAATGAACCACCAAGTACTCATCAAAGCCTCAACTATTCTTCACATAGGCCCTGTCTTTTGTTATTCCTCAACTTCTCTCTGATTTTGAAGCAAATCCCTTATTTCATTCCATGTACAGACATTTAAAAATATCTCTTGAAGCTCTATCTCTAAAGCTATGACTAAAAAGTCACTACCACGGCAATATCACACCTAAGAAACTAGACCTTGGGGCTAATTAATTCCAGTGTGTGGTATTTTTTATTTGAAATTATTTTTATTTTTATTTTTTTTAATTTATTTATTCTTATTCCATGTGCATTGCTGTTTTGTCTGCATGTATGCAAGGATGTTGGATCCCCTGGAACTGGAGTTACAGGTTGTGAGCTGCCATGTGGGTCCTGGGAATTGAACCTGGGCCCTCTGGAAGATGGAATGCTCTAACCACTGAGCAATCTCTCTAGCCCCCTACAATTTCTTAAATATTTTTTAACTTTACTTCATGTATATGAGTATTTTGCCTGCATGGATGTCTATGCACATACATACATATGGTCAGAAGAGGAGGTCAGAAAAGGGCACTGAAACTGGACAGTTATGAATTGTTATGTGGGTGCTAGGTAGAGAATCTGGGTCCTCTGCAAGAACAGTAAACACTCGTAACAGCTGAGCTGTCTCACCAGCCCACTTCTGGATTGTTTGGTTTTTTGTTGTGGTGATGTTTTTTGTTTGTTTGGTTGGTTGGTTTGGTTTGGTTTGGTTATTCCAGACAGGGGTTCTTTGTGCAACCTTGGCTGTCCTGGAACTTGCTTTGTAGACCAGACCGACCTCAAACTCATAGAGATCCATCTGCCTCTGCCTCCCTAAGTGCTGGGATTAAAGGTGTGTGCTGCCATGTCCAGACATCCCCATTTTGTAATAATAAAATTTATTTAACAACTTTAAATGTCAAGCCACAGAATATTTACAGATCTTCTATTTCCACAGATACTCCAAGGTTCTATAAAAGTTATCAAACAAGAAAAGATATATTCCCTGGCCTTACATCAATTATAGCTCAAGAGAAAAGGTACACATGTATCAGCTAGACCTAGTTGCCTTAAAACTGAAATAATATGAGGAAATGTCTTCTGGCCAAACAGAGACGCAGGCAGCTCCTGGAAATATATACTGCACGGGTTGTCCTGAGCGGTGGTTGCTGAAGACCAACCAAGGTCCCTGATGGAATCCAGGACAAAGCATGATCATGCAAACTTGCCAGCTGAGTGTTTAAGGCTGGATGAGAAGCAGAGCAGGAAATGCAATCTGGGGAAGGAGACAGCTTGGGAACATGAATCTGCACAAAGTCAAAGCTGAGCAGTGCTGGAACCTGGTGCGTCACAGGCAGACAAGCTTTCCTGACATAGCATTCAGCATTTATTTTATATGAATAACATGATCCAGCTATTTAAATTCAAAGTCCCCAGTGTACCTGGCCTATTCTACCCTGGGAATACTAACTAGTGTCCATCCAGCTAAGCCCACTTGCTGTATAGCTTCTAACACCAGGGGTATGTAAGAGAAAGACACATAGATTTGGCAAACGTAAATGCAGACTCATTTTATAACAAGGGAATAATTAAAAATGGTGGCAAGTCAAATCCAGACCTTCCTGAAATGTTTACTGTTTAAGAAAGAAAAGCACTAGAAATTTTATAACAAGGGAATAGTTAAAAATGGTGGCAAGTCAAATCCAGACCTTCCTAAAATGTTTACTGTTTAAGAAAGAAATTCAAGTACAACCCTGACCAACAAAGTAGAAGCTGGTGTTTGACCATTAGAAATTGTTCATTCTTCCCTGATCTAGAATATTTCATATTTGGATGAATTGGTTTAGGCCTAACATGGTCTGATGAATCACAGACTACCCAGCAACATGACCCCACAGCTGAGCTGCCTCAAATAAACCCAAATACTATTTCTGCCATGGTCAGTGACACTGGGTTGTCATCCTTACCTTTCACCACATCAGCTACATTACAGGTGGGATCGATACTCCCTATATGTTTCGGATGAGCAGGGTTAGTGTCACCACCAAACAGGAGTGCTAAATGAACACAAAAGAGAAGGAAAGGGATTGAAACACAGCAAGCTGATATGGTCAAGCACAAAAATAAATTTCTAACTGTCAAACAATCTTTTTAGAATCATTTCGGCATCCACAATGACTTAGAGTAATGTAATACAGCTGATCCTATAGCAGCAGGGCATGTCAGGGGCCCAATCCTTTCTTCCTCTGCTGATGATAATTAGATCAAGATATGCTTGGCAGGCTATCTCCCTGGGGGCTCAACACTTGCAGCTATTTATTGCAGTCACTAAGTATTTCCAACATGCAGCATGGGCCATTCGTGAGGAACCCTCATGGGTAGCACTGCAAACACCTCCACCATGGAAGACCTTTTGCAATTTTGCGTACACAAACTGTATTTGTTCAAATATCTTTAGGAAAATATTCCACTTTACTCTACACAGTAGTTGCAGATTTTTATTCCTAAATAAAAGCCTAAAGAAGCTGAAAAGAAAAAAAGCAACACAAGCTAAATTTTTATAGGTATACTTTATATTAAATCAATCAAACCTGGGGACTAACTTAGACTCCATGAAAGGAGAATAAATACCTAAACGAAATAGGAATGACTTGAGATTATGAAAAATGGCAAATATAGGTGTATGCCAGTACATAAAGTTCTAACTTATTAAAAATAGAAAAAAAACAGGTGCATGAGTTTAATCAACAACAAAACATATGAATATCTATGTGGACATAAATATGCTTAGATAAGGAAATTCCCACTATCTCAGTAAATTAGCTGGCTTGTATTTAGGTTCCCTTTTCTCTATAAAACTACGAATAAATACATACTTCATTTTTTGTTTTTGCAAGACAGAGTTTCTCTGTAGACCAGGCTGGCTGCAAACCTAGAGATTGTCTGTCTCTTGCTTCTCGAGTACTCAGATTGAGACATGTGCTGCCACTGTCTGGCTATAAGTACATATTAACAGTTCCATAACATTTGTTTATCTAAATAAATCAAATGAATTGAAAATGCTTTGTTCCTTCTCTGATTGAGCAAGGATAACTTCAAAGATGTACATGCTTATCCTTAGAATTAAAAAACCAACCAAGGTGACAGTACTGGAAATCAGTCAGGAAGTTCGAAACAAAGAAGTTGTGTTGAAAGAATTGCATATATTAAAACTCTCCGTGTGGCATCATGGACTAATTAAAAATCAGATTTTACCTATCACTGTGGAATAAAGGGAATTGCTTACATATCTAACATGCTCATTCAATATTCCCATATTGGTGTTTTTAAAACTAAAAAAGAAAATGTGTGTTTTGGATTAAGGAAAATACTCTCATATAAATTAAATTATTGAGTAATTGATGTGGCTGCCATTCAAGCCAATCCCTTGCCTCCAGAGAAATGTAACAGCAGAGCCTCTGAAAGGCAGGCATGCTCCTGCCTAGAATATAAGCACCACGAAGCCTTCCAAGGACAACTTTGAATCAAGAATAGTGATTAATAGATTTTTATAACAGGAAGGATTCACTTGAGAAAAACGGAACGAGAAACGAAATTTCTATAGCCAAAAGTCTAAGTCAGTAAACTAAAAGTGAAGCAAAAGGAAAACTTTTCAGAAAAATCAATATGGTTACCTGTTCAAAACTGGACCCAAAACAACTCAACTTACTGTGCTGGTTAATAAGCATGCGGAATGAAATACGGTTGGTATAAAACCGATCCAGGAAATACTGAATGTTACTGCTAATGAATGGATCGAACCCGAACTTTTCCTTGTACTCAATCACGCCTTGGGCCATTGTAGGAACAACATCATTGTGTCTGTTTCTGATATTTATCAGCACGTGGAGAAAGCTGTGTGGGAAGGAAATACAATGTGGTAAGTTTATATTTCATGGGCTGGAACCCACCCCCACCTCTATCTAGTTACCTACTGGTACTCTTTATAAGTAGAAACATTCCTCTCACTAGATAGTAAAAGGAAGTAACCATAAAAGTTAAAACCTAGCCCAAGCTTTGGCTTGAAACTTACAACTGAAATTCTTTCAGAGCCACACAAAGTAAAATGTTCTAGTGAAGTTTTTAAAAAATTCAAATACTTTTTAAGGAATGTGCTGACATTTGGGGGTTCTATAATGTTTTTTTGACTAAAAGAATGTAAATCAGTAAGGAAATAATTGAACTGACTGGGCCAGAGGGCTACCAATTTAAATCATATATACCAATTTCAAGCCTAAGCCCCGAGAGAATGAGAAATGTAAGAATAATAGTGAACCTGGTGTAGGGGTGGGTGGTAAAGTGACGAGGATCTGCAGCCACATAGAAGCCAGGTATGGCAGCACATCTCCGTTAAGCCCAGAGCCAGGGCAGGGGACACAGGTGGATCCCAGGGGACTACTGGCTAGCCAGTCTAGTCAAACATCAAGTTCCCTGGTTAGTGAGAGAGCCTGTCTGAAAAATATCAGGTGAGAGCGATCCAGAAAACACCTGGCATCAACCTCTGATCTCCACATGAAAATGTGCACATACACGCACATGCACACACACACACACATGTACACATCAATGCACACACATACGTACACATGTATACATAAGCCACACTAACAATACATAAAAATTCTTTTTAAAAAAATAAAAATGTTAAGAGTGAAATCACAGAAATAATAAAAGAGAATCAGCTGAATTAAGTCTATAACGTTGGGATAAAGGAAGCTGTTCTCAACTTATTACCAAGGGCAGAAACGCACACCACAAAGAAACAAAGAACATAACTGCATGATGAGTAAAAGAAGAAATAAAGTCCATATACTTAGTGAAGATGAACATCCTACAGGAAAACTAGGGAAAGGATCTTAGTGGGAAAATCTATGAAAAAGCAAGCACAGTGCCAATCAATTTACCAGCACAAAAGCAAAGGAAAACATTCTTTATTAGAATGGCAAATAAGAACCAGTGAAGGTTGCGTGTGGGCGCTAAATGGAACATTTTCTAAGGGCAATTTAACCACATATATCTAAAGTCCAAAGAAGATAATTCCACTTCTAGGATCAACGCTAGGGAAACAAGTGGACAAGGTAAATAGCTGTTTTTAAAAACTGCTTTTCACACACGCACACACATACATCATACACAGAGAATGGGGCTGTGGGAAGAGAAAGAGAAAACAAATGCTGTTTTTAGAGCAGTCTGTGCCTGCAAGGTGACTTGCTGTATAACTGCAGTGCTGTGCAAGCTTGCTGACCTGAGTTTGGATCCCTGTAAATGGAAGACTGTCATCTGATCTCCACATCCACAACCTGACACACATTACTCTCAGATACAAACACCTATGCAATGTATCATATACTCATACACATGAAAAGGGATTGAAAAACAAAACAGGATAAAATCCAACATCAGTGGGTCAAATGGCATGACCTATCTGTAGAATTAATAATATAAGTTAAGTGCCAGGTGGTGGTGGCACACGCCTTTAATCCCAGCACTCAGGAGGCAGACGCAGGCGAATCTGAGTTTGAAGTAAGCCTGGTCTACAGAGTGAGTTCCAGGATGGCCAGGACTACACAGAGAAACCCTGTGTCAAAAAAACCAACAAGA
Organism: Tokudaia tokunoshimensis; assembly: GCA_036184795.1. Classification (NCBI taxonomy): domain Eukaryota; kingdom Metazoa; phylum Chordata; class Mammalia; order Rodentia; family Muridae; genus Tokudaia; species Tokudaia tokunoshimensis. The sequence goes on from BTHU01000023.1 coordinate 52,317,161, forward strand.
CGATTTGTGTGTGTGTGTGTGTGTGTGTGAGAGAGAGAGAGAGAGAGAGAGAGAGAGAGAGAGTACTGACTGCTACATGATACACAATAACATTTCAGTGACAGACCGTACACAATAGTGTCCCTAAAAGATTATGTCACCTGGTAGGGTTGTAGTCCTCTTATGCTTGTATAAGGATACTCTACAGTGTTCACATAAACAGATTTTCCTCGTGAAGCATTTCTCTAAGGTATCTGTCATTGAGTGATCCATGACTGCATTATGAAACTATTGGCCACTCTGGGAAAACCATAGCAATTAATTAATAACTGTGTACTTCTCCAAATCTATATCCTCAAATGTAACCTAGAGGTCAGCTCCATTTTGAGAATTTCAAAATGTCCCCAACTAATGACTTAAGAAAACAAAGCTCCTAGAATCAATCCATTTAATGTCAACACATTAAACGACAGTTGAGGTGGAAACTTAAGGGTTCTTTGGAGAGTCAGTTGTGTTGCATGGTGTTTTGCTGGGGCAAACATGTGAAGGAGTGTTTTCCTGAAGCAGATACAGGTGAAAGACTAAAGCCGACTCATGAGGGAATGTTTAGCTGAAGCAGACACAGGAGATAGGGTGTTCTGCTAAAGCAAGCACGTGAAAAGACATGTGATGAAGGATTCTTTGCTAATGACACGCATGCATTGGTCCACCATACATTGAGCAGTTGAGCTGCATTTCTCGGGACTCCACAGAGAGAAATGCACCAAAATAAACTTCTGATGGTGTGCTGCAGTTTCTTGCAGCTTCCTGCTTCCTTGGATTCTGGCTGATTGGCAGAGTGACATCAGCTGAGACTGGTGCATGTGCTGAGGCAAGACCCTTGGAGGATGTGCGATGTTTGGGGGGTGTATAAAAAGGACTCAATGGACAGTAACGGGGGCTGAGCTAGCTGTGCAACACTTCTGGGCCTCCAGTTTGCTTCCCTGAGAGAGGCCCAGCCAAGAACTTCTCCTGGTGATCCTGTTTCTCCCTCCTGCTGACTTGAGGATGAGGCCCGGCTGTCTCTGCGAGGTCGTGTCACCGCTGTTGCTAATTTGACTCTACCAAACTGGACTGCTTGTGTATCTGTGATGCGTTCGTGAGTGGATCAAGCTCCCCCTGCCTGTGGGACTGTGAACTGAACTGTCAATTTCCAGATGACACAGATGGGAGTTGCTCCAAAGAACCTTTCTAAGCAGGTCTACTTCCCCTGCATCCTTTCTTTTCCCCCACCTCTGGTGGGCTAGAAGGGAGGTTAAAGTGTTTAAGAGCCATCATTAAAAATAAGGTTTGAGGCCGGGCGGTGGTGGCGCACGCCTTTAGTCCCAGCACTTGGGAGGCAGAGGCAGGAGGATTTCTGAGTTCGAGGCCAGCCTGGTCTACAAAGTGAGTTCCAGGACAGCCAGGGCTATACAGAGAAACCCTGTCTCGAAAAACAAAAAAAAAAAAAAACAAAAAAAATAAGGTTTGAAAAAATTAAAGCTACTAATTAAAGATACTAGCAGTGGCTAGTATCAAGGAAACAACTATACATTTGGCTCTAACCCAATGCTTATACTTTTCACATTCACGGATCCATTAAATAAGACACAACTGAACCTGAGCTCCCTTCTCCTGGCTGGAAGCAGCATTTATGGCTGTATGGTACACTGCAGAGAACTATCGTACTATGGAAAAGGAACAATGACTCTCGGGTGTAGCTCTGCCATGCAGTGTCACAACCTTGAGCACATTCTTCCACACCTCTGACCTCCATATTTCCTTGTTTGTGGATTCACATGTCTGGGTTAAAACTCTCCAAGGTGGTTTGTGTGGTATAGTGTTTCCCTAGTTCTCTTCATGGAGCACATCCAAGTCAAGTGTTTGTCTCATGATTGTGAGGATTAAGTCTATACTTATGATAAAAGAAAGTCCTCAGCACACTGGACTACCATGAGTAATATATCCCGAACAGGAAGAAATTAGGGTAAAGGATATATTTAATCTCTCTTGGGGGGAAATAACCCTACTCACAGCTGGGGTTATGGTTTTCTGGAGAACAAAAATAGAAAACAGAAATACTTTCTAGTAACATGAGAATACTGCAGTCATTGTGCACAGTGACAGCAATAGAATCCAGACAGTTGTGTGTGTGTGTGTGTGTGTGTGTGTATATATATATATATTTTTTTTAAAAAAAAAACCAACACTTTTATGTTTCTCCAAAACAAAATCACTACAATTTTCTGACTCAACAGTAATACACCTTTGGAAAGTATTTTTAAGTTGATGGATTAGGTAGATAATTCATGTATATATGGAGGCTACTGCATTCTTAAAACTACCACTAGATGGAACATTCCCTACAATGTTTATATTAGGCTGCTGTCCAGTTCACCTTGACTACATATATTAAGAATTGGGTCATGAAGTATTAACTGAAGTTTCATTGTTCTTTGTAAACTATGCTAAATTCTTAACTCAAGTTTTTTTTTAAAAAAAAAACAACAATGTTATTACCCACAAGAAAATTAAAACTTTTGTCTGAATTCCAGTTATTTGTGTTCTCAAATGTGTGTATAGTGTATGTGGGGAGTATTCATGTTACAATGTGAGCATGCAAATGTACACACACACACACACAGACACACACAGACACACACACGAGGATGCCAGGTTAGTATCAGTTGTCTTCCTCATTCACTCTCTAACTCATTCATCAAAACAGGGTCTCTCATTTGACCTAGAGCTCACTTATTCAGGTCGTTTTTAACTAGGCACCTTTTCTGGGGCTTCCCCGTGTGACTCCCAGCCACTAGGATTACAGGCAGGCTGTCATACCCACCCAGTAGTCACTTGACTATTGCAGATCAGGCCAGCATGCTTGTACAGTAAGCACTTTAACAACTGAGCCATCTCGTAGCCCTGAATTATAATTCTTTAGTTTTAATAACATGAGTTCCATTTTACTGAAATGTTCTCTTGCTGAGATATTTTTACTTTCAGGTAATTGGCATCATACTTACTTATCCAAAACTCCAGGGTCTTCTGGGCTCTTGTTTTCATATTCTAAAAGTTCAAGGAAGCTCTGCATGTACCTAAAAAAAAGACAAGTCAGCATATGAGCTACCTGTCTAACATCATTCGCCTGCTCACTCAGGCTTTACCCCACTCCTATATGCAGCTTGAGGGCTTCAGGCTAATTTGATTCCTTCAGAGCATATAGGTGGCCCCATTTTTGTCTGGGAGCTCTCTTCTTTCTCATCAATAATCACTCTTTAGTCCCACAGTCCATAGCTAAGACTATGAACCAAGCGCATCCCTGAACGCAGGCATTGACTCAGGGACAGGTCTAGGGCTTCAATTCAAACTGAAAAAAAAATACACAGAAGACTTGCTAGAGGTTTCTGAGAAACACATTGACTTCTCTGCTTTTGTACAGTGTCTGAAATCTGCAACGTCTATAGCCAGCCTTCCACCTGGAAGGAAGCTCACCTGAAAACAAAGCCAACAGTATCAAAAAACATAGCTCTGATAACTTCACATGTCTCTGATTCAAACTAATAGGAAGAACGCATCCAATGACTGGCCCTTCTAGTTGTACAAGGCAGATTCAGCTGTACTGTCTGTTATTACAAATGCATCCTAACTAATACTCCAAGTCTACAATTTGATTACTCAAAAAGTACATAAATTTTTCTTGAAACAGGGTCTCACTAGATAGCCTTGGCTGGTCTAGAAGTCAATATGAGGACCAGGATTACCTTACACTCATAAAAATCTATCCGCTACTAACTCCTGAATTCAGGGATTAAAGGCATACATTTTACACCACCACATCTGGCACAAAGAACAAAAAATTTTAAGAAGCACCCTGGTCTGATCCTGAAGCATATACCAAGAATACAATAAGGCTATTTCTTAGGATAAAATTAACTTCATCAGTATGTACTAGAGAAAATACATATCAGAAAAAGATTCTAAATTGATCATGATAGTTCTCAATAAAGGCCAATACAAGAAAAATGTGTATATTATAAAATCCTTGAGTCTTTTTTTGCATTGTGTGTGTTTTAATTGGATAAACTTTTATTTTAGAATGACTTTAGATTCACAGAAAGGTTGCAGAGACTGAAGAGTTCCCATACAGTCTTCATCCAGCCCACCCCAGAGATGTGATTACCCAAGCGGGAAGGTAACTGAAACCCAGACCATGAGTCCTGCTTGACCTGCTAAAGTGCTTTCCCTCCCTAGTCTCTTTTTGGTCCTAAGAATCAATCTAGTACCACAATGCATTTTATCCCTTTCAATTTCATTTTCTGGGACACTCAGTGGGTAGGAAAGCTGGTGTCCTCACCATTGAGCTGGGAAAACAGAGGCTTGAAAATGGCAAGTGACTAAGGTCTCTGTGTGGCATAGCAAGTGCCACCTTGCTGCTGCTTCCATTGCCTCCTGGACTCCCGGTTTGCAGAAGCCCCTCCGAATGCCCGATTACCCACCTCATTCTGTCTGTCAGTCATCCTTAGGGGTGGGGTACCCATCTCTTGAAGATACCAAGCCATAACTTCTTCTAGGTTTTGAGAACAGTTACTTAAAGGCTGACTTGGCAAGGCCTTTTCTGTGCTTCTGTGATAAACTTATGAAAAGGGAGTGCTTATGTGTGGGAGTGAGGAATTCTGTCTCTTGCCCACCAAGATTCATCACAGATGAACGATAGCCCCATGTTCCTTATAGTTCCTCCCCCTGAGAGCTGGGTCCATTAGCAGCCCTTGAATCTAAGGAATGAACTGAGCAGCAGAGACACAGTCCTGGCACCAGGGCTGAAGAAACCTTGTCACCTTAAAAAAAATGTACCTGGGCTACAGTAGTGCACACCTTCTTTAATACCAGTACTTGGGAGGCAGCTCTCTGTGAGTTCAAGGCTAGCCTGGTACTGCAGAGTGAATTCCAGGACAGCCAGAGTTACACAGAAAAACCTTGTGTCTCAAAAACAAAACAAAACAAACAAAAAAACCAAAAACAAAATGTAATTGGGCGCTTTGCTCTTGTGTGTATGTCTGTGCCCACAGAGGCTAGAAGGTATCAGGTCATCTGGAACGGGGATGACAGGGTTGTGAATCACCATGTAGGTGCTCGTAACAGCTGAGCCAACACTCCAGGCCCTGCTTAGTCACTACTACTACTCTCTCTCTCTCTCTCTCTGTGTCTTAAAATCCTTGAGTCTTAATAGGATGTGCCACACATGAGCAAATTAGGCAGGCCTCCAGCCCTTTCCCAAAGCAGTAATCCTTTAAAGAGAAAAGTTATAAATGCAGAAGAATCCAAGATCATAGCATGAAAAGAAAGCAGGAAGACTACAGGGTGGCCAAGAGAACAGTGGAGTCGCTGTTTCACATAGAGATCACTTTTAAAAGCAAATGACAGGAACACGCAAATACATGATCCTAAGCTGGGTTCTTAAATCAAGACAGACTCTTTTTTTTCAAAACAGGAGCACTATTAAGACAATTAGTAAAATAATAACAAGCGCTACCTATTAGAAAATATTACTATATCAATGATAAACTTCTAAATGTGAATATTTATATCATGGTTTTCTAAGAGTTATCCCCAGAGATGCGTGCTCAAGTTATTTGCGGGCAAAGGAGCATAATGTCAACATCAATCCAAATGTTTCCGGAAAAGCAATGAATTTGTGTATGATGTCAACCGATAAAAGGGACAATCTGAAATATATCCTCGACCACTACTGATATCTATTTGGAAAGAGCCTTTCAGTGAGAAAGCACATGCTACAGGCAGCCATAGGTATGTTCAAAAGAGCACCTCCTTATAGATTCCTTGACTGCACTTCTAAAATCCCTCCTGTGCCAACACTCTTCTTTTCCCACTCCCCTTTCCAGCGTTTCCTTTCTTTTCTAATGGTTCTTTGTTAAACAGGGATGTTGTTTTATTCATCTTGCTTCTTTTTTAATACCTAAGACATGGCTATTAATCTATGATTAAAGAAAGAAAAAGAAAAGGTCCAAGGCAAGGGGACTTCTAAAGAAAAATGGTAGCACCAGATATTTGAAATCAAGAACTGTTGATTCTAATGATTAATACCAAGAGTAGAATGTATTGGAGGTTGAAGACTTGCTGGCCAGATGGCCTTACAGATGTCATTTCTTTATAAGGTTGCAAGAGCCTCTGTACAAATTTATAGACCTAGAATCTTGTCTACAAGATTGTGCTAGTCACTAATAGGCAACCATGCAAAAGAAAATTCCCTTGGTAACTCCGTAGCTCTACCAATTCCATTTTAATCCTGACAATGTTTACATTTCTTTCATGCATATGTATAAATACATATATATGTATATATATATGCACATATATTCATATTCTCTCTCCACATTCAAGGTGGGAAGGAGAAAATAAACATGAATTATGAAAGCAAACATAGTCAAATGTTAATCGGTAAAGCTAGATGAAGGCATATGACAATTCTTTCTACTAGTCTTGCAATTCTTAAGTAGGAAATTGTTTTTTCAAAATAGAATGTGCACAAACAAAAAGAAATTGCATGAATAGTCTGAAGTAGACATGGACAATGGAGAGGATAGAAAGGAAGGTTTAACACTATAATCTGAGTCTATACTTTGCCAGTATTATATGTATAATACAAAAATAAATTTGCTATTTAGTCCTGGTTCCTGGTACAGTTCCTAAGCCTTCACTGTTCCAGAATGACAGGAGTATCTTTTGTCACTCAGAAGAAGCACCTATTGCTCACATCTGAGTTATTCTAATGAGGTCACTTAGGGTGGGGCTCTAGACAGTGTCAACATGATTTTCACCAAAACAATGAGCAAGTGACTAGAGAGCTCAAACTTTTAGTCTACTCCCAACCTCTGTAGAGGCATACGGACTGAAAATGAAGCTCTATAAAATCTCCTGAATTAGGAGATGCTGAAGGCTTTGTACTGAACACCTGGAGGGGACAACAGAGCACTCAGAGAGGGTATGGATGCTATAAAGCCACACCAACACCTTGTCTGATATATTTCTTCCATTTGGCTGTTTCTTTTCCAATCCACCTACAAGTATAAACAAAGTGCCTTCCTGAGTTCTGTGATCCACTTTAGCAAATTATCAAACCTCAGAAAAGGGTCACGGAAATTCATGTTTGTACATGAATGTAAAACCAGTCAGTCAAAGGGATGGGTGATCCAGGACTGGCAGTTGACACATAACGTATGGGGTCAGCCTTTGGGGTCTGAGCTCTTAAATTGTGGGGTCTGTGCTGACTTCAGTTACTTGGTGTCAGGACTGAATAGAGTTGCTGAACACTCAGTTGGTGTCTGGAGAATCAGAATTGGTTAATATTGGAAAAGAGTTCAGAGGCGGTAATTTGCTTTGAAGTTCCTGCAGTAAGTGCTGCATAAGCAATGGCTACAACCTACTGGACCAAAGGACATGACTTTGCCTATGGAGGATCCTCAGCATAATGGTCCCTGACAGTGACTTATATCATCTACAGCAAATCTTCAGTGATGGCCTTGAAGCAATAAAGAAGTCACATGCAAACAAGTATTTGTTGCTCCTTCCTTCTAAAACAAGTTATGAATCCAGAGCAGAGTGCAACTATAGTATAAAATCTGTGGCCATTGTTTCTCTGAGCATTCCTGCAACCTAAGGACTCTGCAGCTCATAGGAGCTTCTTGTTGCTTTTCTGGAAAGGAGATTAGACTGTGAACCTCTGAGACTGTCTAAAATGATGGGTAGTAGAGGAATTCCTGAGTGAATGCATGCTGTTGACATGAGCATGGACTTTTGAGGATGCCAATGCCTCAGACCCATTGGAATGGCAAAGCCATTCCCTGGTCTATGTGTGGATATTGATGGTGTGTACAGAAAATATCCACTCAAGTTTCCTCCTCCCAGATATGTACAGCCTGAGACTGTTTGCCTACAGAGACTCCCTACCTAGAACAGCTAAACTTACCACCTTATTCAGCTATATACCATAAATCTGCCTCCTTAATTCAAGTCTGATACTGGTGCAAGTCTATCAGAATGCATGGCTCACTCAACTCCAGCTTTTCTGTATGTGTGCTATCATTTCTTCATTCCCTGTCATCTGAATTAGGTCAATCCCTAATCCATGCAAGGTTATCACATAAAACAGTGCTTTTCAGAAAAAGTTATTCTTGAGGAATGGCCACTGAATGTTCATTATTTATCAGAAGCCAGGTCACCACAAACTCTCTGAATTTGAGCTAGTTTTCATAAGCTGGTGATTTCTCGAGACGGTCCTCTGCGCCAGTCAACTCCACCCCCATCAAGGAACAGTACAAGACCACAGCTAGCATTTTCTGCCCCTTTTTTGTTCTCAACACTGTTCCTGATTAGCAATATGTATGCCACCTGGTCCTTACAGTCCTCCAGGTTTCTTCACATACTTCTGCCATGCTTATTATAGTACAGTAGACCAAACATGCAAATCCCTGTCTAAAAACATGCCACCTTGTCTTACAGCCTCCCACTCAGTGACCTCATGGGGGGCGGGGATCATCACAGACTCCATTTCCTCTGTTAGAGAATGCATGCTTTACAATCAGAGCTGTAACTGATTTAACTTTGTTTTAACTTTAGATCTTTCATAGAACAGATGCAGCACCGCATAGAGATGACCGTTTTTCCATGTGAGGTTCCCCTGTAAATGACTTACTCTAAAAAGTATTTCCTTCATGAAAGATCTTTAAAACAAAAATAAAAGAGGCAAGGCTGAGACTTACTAAAAGTCGAATACACCTCTCTATCCAAAGGAGAGCAAATGGGCTAGGCATGTAGCTCAATTAGGAGAGCTTGCCTCACCTCTGTGGTCAAAGCTCTGCCTCAATCCCCAGTTACTGGACATAGTAGCACACGTGTGTACTCCTAGCACTCAAGAGACAAGGGGATCAGACGTGCAAAGGACACCTAGGCTACAAATGGAATTCAAGGTCAGTCTGGGATACAAGAGTCACTGCCTCGATTTCTTTCTTTAAAATCAAAGTAGGTCCACTGATACTGGTCACTGTAACGTCATTCCTTTCTTTTATTCTCTAATTTTTTTCAATGAGCAATCATATCTATAACAAGAAAAAATGAAAGGTTAAGAAAGTGTCTTATGGTTCAAGATACTTACATTAAAATTTTTAAATGGATAGTTAAAAGCTTGTAAATACAAGGAAAACCCAGCTATCCTGAATGCCTCATTCCCAGACAAACAGTATGTATACACTTTTGTGCAAGATGCTTCCAGGGCTGAAATGTTCGTAGCATTTACTTACCAACTCTGAACTAATCCCACAGAAGGGCGGCTCAACAAGTTATCTGGCAAAAGATTAACCTCTCTCATGGTGTTAGCCAGTCGCACAGGAAGTTCCTTGCGCAGAAACATGTATGAAGTTTTTTCACATGCATTATCCCTTCCTATTAAGAGATGAAAAAATTCCATAAAATTAATATCTAGAGACATAAAATTCTCTCATGGTCACAGAAGTACTACTGGTCAGAAAAAGAAAATTAAGTAATATAGTGATGTCTAGTTAAATTTTCATTCTCTGAAATAACAAGTTTAAGAAAACGGCTTAATTAGAAGAGAAAAAGAACATTTATTCCAAGAGGCAACTTCAAAAGCAGGCTTTTTCTTAACACAAATAGGTACCTAGTGTTACCGGCCACAACATAAAAGTGACCTGGGATATAATTTGAGCTTGCTTTCAAATAAACACTGTGTGGAAATTGCCAAGTACAGAACAGTACAATATGGAAATCCACTATTGTTCATAGTGGTTTTCTGGGAGGCAACATGATCCGTTCATTCTGTAAATATGCCTATTGTGTGCCAACCATTTGTTAGGAGTTTTCTTCCAATGTAAAGAAACACATTGCTCTGCCATCCTGGAAGCAGAAGCTCTGTGATTCCAAACAAGCAGCTGTAATCCACACAACTAATATGTCTTAAAAAAAATAGCTTACAATGTACTCCCAGTGAATGACCCACTGTGACAAGTCCAAGAAGGAAAACCCTACCCTATAGACGATCAGTGAGCTGAGGCAGGCATAGAAATCAGGTAGCACGTGAGCTCACATGTGGAACAGCAGAAATCAAGACTAGACCAATGGCTCCGAGGGCTTGGGGATAGGGGGAATGGGGTGGGGCTTTATCAAGAGCTCCTAGCTGAAGTTGGAAGTACTGAGTTCTGGTGTAATGCTGTACAATATGGCTAATAATTACATACCATATTTTTCCAAAACCTAGAAGGAAATTCAAAGTTTGACAGAGAAAGGATCAAATGTTTAATGAGACAAATATGTCTAACCTGATATTAACATTATGAAACTATAACTGAACATTTTATACCACTCCATCATGAGTAGGTTATCACCTATCAGATTTTTTTCAAAAGTAAAAGACAAGACATGGTCAGGAAAGTCTTCTGGAAATGGGTGTGCATTTACATAAATAGCAGGATGAGATAAAAGGCATCTGGATACCTAGAGAGGAAACCTGAGTCCTTTTCCCAACTGTTTTGTGGGCAGAACACTACTTCCCTAAGCCTGTTACAAACTTATGGTTGGGGATAGGTGTGAAATAAAGTATATGAGCTTTGGGGAGAAAAACACCCTCTGGACCTAAGTCAGCCATCCAGTGCATGTGAAACATTTGTTAAGGCTTACCACACCTCTGAACTTTAGCTACCCTAATCTTTAAGGCAGGGGTCAAACTTTGTAAAGGAAACATGTAACCCCCACACAACCATGGTCCTCTACTCTGTGATACTCATGGGTCTATCCTATCTCTCCAGCACTGGCTAGGCCTCCCTGATGCTCTATTCCCTGGAAGCTGTTCTGAAATAAGCCAAGATCTGACACAAGGGAGGGAAGCAGTGCTTTCTAAACACTTTGCCTTCCAAACTCGTCTAAGCTTTCCCTGTATGAAAAAGGCAGCAACTGAGAGGTTCATACACATGGTATTTCTAATGCTTTCACCTACTTTCTGATTTCTCCCTTTCCTTTCTATGAAATAAAGCTTGAAAAGAAAAGGACTCACTCTTGAAAGTCATCTGTGGATCTTTTCTTCCTCACCAACTTGGACCCCATTTCCATATTTAAACAAATTAGAATGAAAGATCGCTCTCAAATCATTGTTTCCTTCATTCTTCATAACTATACTGAAGGTCTTTGGTAGGAAAATCCCTAACAGATGTTCTTTCACTTACCCTTAGCACTCTGATGCATATACATTAGTTCCCAGGTAAGAGGGGAAGGGGTATAATACTTCAGAAACGAGCAGACAACAGCTACTTTACAGAGGTGACTTTGGTAGTTTTGCCTAAAAAATACATTGTTCCTATTGATCCATATAATTTCAATTTTATATGCACAAAGACACTGGGTATTGCCATAGTTAATTGTATTGGATCTACTAAGTTAAAATGTAAATCTGGATTTTTACAGGACAGAAGAAATACTCTAGATTCTGGTAAAAATGCATTGTCAAAAGCACTTGTTAAAGCACACAGAAAATGTTGTCACTGGGGGCTAATGAAGGCCAGCTTTCAATCAAGCTTCTTCTGAAACCTCCCTCTGAACAGCTCAGACCTTACACTCTATGTTGACTTGCTTAGAACAGTTGTAATAAGAATCTTGCATGCCATTTTAGCAAAAGTCCTCTGCATTTAGTTTCTGGTTTCCCTTGGTTCTGATCATATTCCTTACTCCCTATTCTAGGTATGTAAACATTCTAGACAGTTTTCAGCAGGGGTCTAGTTGATCTAGTAAGAGCCTTGCCAAGCAAGGATCCCTCTTAGTAATTTTCTGGCCAGGGGCCCTTTCCCCAGGCACACACACATACACTGTTCCTGAGCTATAAATCTCCACTTGTCCTTGGTGCATTGAGAGCTGAACAAAATCTCTCTCCCCTACTATAAAATCTCACTGCAGTGGTCACTCTTGAATAGAGTTCCCTACCATCTGTCTTAGTTACTTTTGCATTGCTGTGATAAAAATGGCATAACCAAAGAAACTTCTAAATGAAAGCATTTAATTTGGGGCTTATGGTTTGTGATGGTTTATATATGCTTTGCCCAGGGAGTGGCACTAGTAGAAGGTGTGGCCGTTGGAGTAGGTGTGTCACTGTGGGTTTGGGCTTTAAGACCCTCATCCTAGCTGTCTGGAAGTGAGTATTCTGCTAGCAGCCTTCAGATGAGGATATAGAACTCTCAGTTCCTCCTGCACCACGCCTGCCTGGATGCTGCCATGTTCCTGCCTTGATGATAATGGACTAAACCTCTGAACCTGTAAGCCAGCCCCAATTAAATGTTGTCCTTTATAAAAGTTGCCTTGGTCATGGTGTCTGTTCACAGCAGACCATGGTTTAACTAAGACATGGTTTAAAAGGGTTATAGTCTGTGACCACCATTGAAGTAAGTATAGCAGCAAGCACACATGGCACTGGAACAGAAGCTGAGACTCACACCTTGATCCACAAACCCAAGGCAGAATGAGGGGGCTGCTGGGAATAGCATGGACTTTTAAAACTCCAAAGCACGCCCCTAGTGACACACTACCTCCAACAGGGCCATTCTCGTTCAAACTACCATACCATCTTTAACAAAGATTATTAATAATTTCTTCACAAGGGGAAGAAAGTTCTGGAATGGGGAAGAAATAAAACACCCTGGTTCTGATAGCTGGAATTGTATCAGTAGAACTAAAAACTTTAAAAACCTGAGGGGCTTTGGGGGGGGGGCAGTAAAAGTTTACATACTAAAATTTCCCAGTCTATAGCTGGTTAGGAGCAACAGATTAGAAGCACAGGGGTAGGATGAAGAAAAGGCTATGATAATAAGCAAGAGCTAACCACCAGGTCCATGTCTCTCCTCTATCCCATGGGACTAGATGGTCCAGAATTGAAAGTTTTCCCAGCATTTAAAAAGTAAAAAATCTATGCCATACTGATGTGAAATGGAATGCTATACAGATACAATAAAGCTACAGTGAAATATATACATTTACATTAAATAAAGTCTATTATTTCAAGTCAGCTCAAATCAGATTCTACCAAAGAATAAAGCGGGGCACCAAAACTTAAAATTCTATTTTTCAGAACTTTTGGACCTCACGATTCAGATAAAAGTGTATGGCCCTACAGAACAGCAATAACGTACTCAGGTCTGAATCTTAAGCGCTCACAGACTTCTTCAGTCTTCTCTATCTCATATATTTCAGCCATCCATAAAATATAAGTACCTTCTTCATAGACGCTTAGTGAAGGCTGGTGTTTAACACTGAACATTGACACATTCCTTAATCTTAGAAGTAGAGTTCATTAAAGAGCAACCAATAACGCCTGGTGATGACCAACCAGAACAGTTCAAAGCCATGGGCAGCAATCAAACTGTCTGCCACATGCACAGTCAGTCCTCCGAGCACGACTGTATTCTAGACTGGTGTGATCCTCAGCTCATCTGACAACTCTATATCACTTTAAAAACCATAAAGGTGTCTTCAGTGTCCCTGGCACTTACTGTTTTAAAATAAAAGTTCTAGATGGTATGGCAGTTAACTCTGCACTATCTAGAAAACTCAACCTTTAGGCACAATCTAAGAGAACCAGTGTCAGAAACTATTTGACTCTTGTGGAACTGGATTATCAGACTGTTAAAACCTGTGGAGAGAAATTTGTCTTGTTATCCTCCGTATCACCTATCGCAGCACCTTGCCTATTATAGCTGCTCAATGACTTTCTGGAAGATGCGATCATGCTTTCAAAGGTTTACATTTTTAATGCAGAATAGCTAAAAATTCCCAGGCTTTTCCTCCTACATTCTAATTTAGCTCCAAGAACAAATTCTTTGTACCTCACTACCTTAATTATACATCAGCTTAAACAGGAGCATAAGTCTTTTTAGTTAGTTAATGAGTCGACCTAAAAATAAATGTCTGATTTTTACAACGTTTCTGTGGCTTTCTTCATATACATTAAAGATATTTTATCCTAGATGTTGAATACTTAGCTTAAATCAAGAGATTCTATCAACCACTTTTATAATAAACGTATCAGAACCCCCTTGGTTTTTAATAACTGTCCTCTCAAAGGAGTCGGTTTCACAGGTCTTTCCCAGCTATTCTTTCCAGTTCTTTGACTCCATTCCTCCCTCCCCAACACACTTGGCTTCTCTACATTCCCTGGTTCTTATTTTCTATTTATGTACAACAGTATTATTCTACATTTCTCTATATGCTTCCTATTATTTGAACTTGCCAGTTAAAAGTTTTCCTAATATCCATTTACAAGATGGCAAAGAGGAAACTGTGAGGATCTTGGAGAATTGACTCAGCAAACCTAAGTCCCTAGCTTTAAACACGTTCCCAGAGGTTTATTTTCTCCTGGTTCATGAGCCTTTGAGTCTCTTGTTTCTGCATTGTTTCAATGCTGGGGATTTAAGGCTGGGGTTCTTCGTGTCCTCTCCCACTCAGTCTCTTTGTGTTTTTATACTCTGTCCTTTCACTGGAAAGTTGGAGACAGCTATTCATGTGTAGAAAGCCCTACAGTTTGCCTGGTCGAGGATAGCTCCATATAGCTTTATATTCACCAAGGCATCAGAAGAATAGGCATAAAAATTAAAATTTGGAGAGTCTTCTTGTGGAGGAACCGAGAAGTAACCAGAAGTATCTGTCTAGCCACCTGAGAGCACGAGTTCCCAGACAAGACTTTTCCACAGTAGCTGGTGTCTTTAACCCTGTTTTCAAATAATTTATAGGAGAGAGAAAAAAATTATTCTGTTAATGAAATGGCCTGATAATGAGCATTTGATAATTGAAGAAGAGGGTAGAGGACATCTTTTATGATCTGTCTCACTGTGAATAGAGTCAGTGTCCCCTAACTATAGTTTCCAGTGGCTTCTTAAAGTCTATCTCCATCTCCACTGGAACACGTGGTGTGGGTTGGTTACAGAATCGCAGCAGAAGGGACAAGTGGGTGAAAAAGGAGATCAAAAAGGGAGAAGTAGTAGTGAGGCCTGAACCCCCCACAGAATGATACTGCTCATCAGCGAGAGGCTGCATTTTCCCAGGACTGTCTAGTAAATGCTGGAGTTTATGATGTATTTTTTTCCATTAACCATGTTAAATTGGATAAATTTTAGCAGGATATAATTTTAGGGTAGCTCTCTGACATTTTTTTTCTCTAGTTGTATTTATAAGGCTTTAATCTCGGAATAGGGTAACACACACTTGCAATCCAAGCACAGGAAGCAGGGGGCCTCCCCAGTGAGCAAAACGAAACGGATGGCACCTGAGAGACAACAGCCCGCAGCTGTCTTCTGGCCTCTGCACTCATGGACACACATGCATGCACAAGTACAGCACTATCAGATGACCTAGTAACCCTCTTCTGAATAATAAACACAGTGGCAATAAGGCAACACGCTGCATCGGATGCAATAGGGAGTAGGAAAAAAATATGGATGAACACAGACTGTGTATCAGAGAGCTGTCATCAGCTAGACTCTAGAGCTTCTCAGCCTTCCGAAAACTTAGGTACACTTCCTCACGTTGTGGTGACCCCTACCCATAAAATTATTTTCATAGCTACTTCATAACTGTAGTTCTTACCCCTTGAAGAACATTATTATAATCACCCATTTAACTCAAAGTCTGAGCACCTAGACACCGCTCTGAAAGACTGAATATTAAGTGGCTTAGGTGGGGGAACACTATCAGCTCATAGGCACTCTCAAGAACTATGAACCATGCGCTAGCGTCTAATCATGTACAACTAAGTGAGGAAATGGGAAACAAAGACTTTCTCAGGCTCAAATGGCAGACATGGAGCATTCGAAATCAGTTTGGCTACTTACACACTTTAGTCTTTGTTTTCAGATTTGACCTTTTTTTTTTTTTCAGCCCCGTAGAAAACTGACCACAGATACCTTCAATCTGCATGCCTCTTTTTTCTCCCCTTTCTGTATTAGGTGACCCCAAATGGAGAGTATGAAAAGGGAACAAATTCATTAAAGAAATGGGCTAAGCCGGGCGGTGGTGGCGCACGCCTTTAATCCCAGCACTTGGGAGGCAGAGGCAGGAGGATTTCTGAGTTCGAGGCCAGCCTGGTCTACAAAGTGAGTTCCAGGACAGCCAGGGCTACACAGAGAAACCCTGTCTCGAAAAAACAAAACAAAACAAAAAAAAAAAACCAACAAAGAAATGGGCTATACTTGACAATGTCTGACATGTGAGGGCCATGCACTTGTTGACGTTTCCCCCATTCCGAACATGCAGCACCTCCGTTCTCAGCTATAAAGAATGGTAGGATGGGCAGGTGAGCAGAAACCCAGCTTTCCCTACCGCACGTGTAATTCTCACCTGCTCAGAGTTTCAGTCTCCTAACCTGTAAAGTGGGTACAGTGGTCGAAAAGCAAATGTTACGCCAAGTTTGGGTAAGTGTTGTCTAAATACTAGTGGCATCAACCGATTCTTTTCAAACTGCCATATAAAGCCAATTTCCTACTGGAATAGTTTCAGATTAAAACAGAAAGAAGACTGAGTGCACTGTGCAGAGACATCTCCAATGTACAAGACATTACAACGTGTAAAGAGCACTAGTCAAAGATGAGTAGTGTCCAGAAGGGCAGTTTCTAGAGAATAGGGTATTCAGTGGGAAGCAAGCAGCCTTCTCCAGAAGGGGTTACTCCAAAAAAGTGTCTCTTCTTCAGAACATTAGGTGACAAGTATAAGATTAGTAACAGAACAATGACCACTTCACTTTCTATTTAACTGGCAGAAACAGGAAAAAATTATCCCGTATAAAACCAGAGTCATGGATCAAGAAATACCTGCTCCAAACTTGAGGAAACATTTTATGTTACTAGGACGTATCCAAGAAAGAGTTCATATAGAGAGTGTGGTGGCACAGGCCTGTAATCCCTACACTTACAAGGAGCTTGTACAAGCTCATGTCTACCAAAATATAAGTTATTGGAGAAAGATGGGTATGTCACAAAAGGCCCTATTGTTTTCTAATACCACATGGAACAGTATTAAACGTCATGGTGCGGAGAAACATGGAAGAATTGATCATTTATATTGAGACTACTATATACTAACCTCCAAAGACATTACAGGCGCAAAGCAAAAGTTATGGTGGAATCCCAGATGAAGTCTAAGAATGAAATTAAACTCTTGCTGCCAGAATGATGCTTAGGGAAATAGAGCAACATTGGGTTAGAACCCAAAGTGTTGAGTTAGAGAGAATATATCAATATTGACCTGTGTAACATAATTGCCTACTACAAATGTATATTATTCATTACGGCAGAAGGTACAATCTTAGAAGAAGAACCAATGATCAGGAGCAGGGCACACATCTACAATCCCAGCAATTGGGAGGCAAAGCCAGGTGGATCTCTCTTGAGTTTGAGGCCAGTCTAGTCTATAAAGTAAGTTCCATGACAGTCAGGGGTGTTGCACAGAGAAACCCTGTCTGGGGAAAAACAAACGAACAAAGGAGGTATGAAGGATTCCTAACATGAGTCATGACCAAATTCTGTTCTGCCAGTTAAAGAAATATAAAGGGAAATTAGCCCTCCCTGCCCTAAAAACAAATAAAAAGATATTTTAAGGTCAGTTTCAATGCCATACATGACAAAGATGGAAAGCCTTCAAATATCAAGTGGCCCACCCATAGTCCCATTGACATATTTTTGACACTATGCTAGTCAACATGTTCTTCACTGACTACTAACACAAAAACATACAAGGAATTTATGCAAATGATTCAAACTCCAGATTCCAGGTACTAAATGTTCAAAGACACTATGCAGAACAAAACTGCAGGCGATATACCTAATCAGGCAAAAAAAACTTGTAGTTCCTATGTTAGGCATCACAATTAAAATCCCCAAACCTCATTTCAGCAACCCTGTAGAGAAACAAGTACACTTAAATTTGCTGTCAGTTTTGTAAATTGAACGTATAAAATCTTTCAAAGCCATTCACATGGAAATTCTATTCAGAAACAATACACTCCATAAGTAAATACCAGATTATCTGGAAAAGTCTAAGCTACCCAATAAATCACATTCCAGATAAGCAGTGCTGAGTGTTAGCAGGAGACAGACAACTTTATCACGTACTGCAACTTAAGAGTAATCGTGTTCACTCTTTAAAGAGGGGACATAACTGCCTTAGATCAGGGGTTGGTGAACTTGTTTTAGAGGACCAGACAATAAGCACTTTTGGCTTTGTGAACCATACATACAGTTTCTGGCAATGACGCAACTCTGCTGTTGGGGAGGACACCAAAGCTACAGACCGTATGTAACAAACGAGCATGTATATGTTCCAGTAAAGCATTACTTGTGGGTATCAAAGTTCAGAATACACACAAAGAATGATTCTAGTATAAACAATGGACTTTTGGTACTGATTATGGTTTCTTAGTTGCAACAGTGGTTACTGGCAGCTCCTCAAGGTCTCACACTGGTACAGGATGTTGAAGGCAGTTTAGGCTGTGTGTTTGGGAGGTACAAGGGAACTCTCTGTACTTTCTGTATTTGCAGAATTTTGCTGTGCATCTAAAGATACTCTTAAACATGTACTAATTTGAAAAATGAGGAAAAGCACAGGCTCTGATCAGAGACATGATTAGACAAGGGTATTCAAAAAAAAAAGGAGAGACAGAACTATCACTGAAGTAGACTTTAATTGTGTATACAATATAAAAAATCAAAGTGGTAATATTTTGTAATTGCATCCAGCAACAAATCTAAGGTTTCCAAAATCTTGCCAACAGTCTGATCAATTTCCCAAAAGCTTACCAGAAGGAAACCAGCCAGCTATCAACAAAGTCAGTAAGTGACGCCATGTCCTCTTCAAAGAGCTTATTCACTGCTAGTGGGCATTCAAAGGTGGCCAACCACCATGATAAACAGTATGGAAGTGTCTCAAAAAGTGAAAATAGAATTTTTGTATATGTATGTATGTGTGTGTGTGTGTATGTGTGTGTGTGTGTGTGTGTGTATATATATATATATATATATATATATATATATATATGTATGTATATATCTCCTAGCTAATCAACTCCTGGGTATAGCCAAAGAACCTCAAGTCCACAGAAATAGCTGCACACACAAGTTTATTGCTGCATGGATAAATGTATGCATACACAAATGAATTTTAATCAGCCATAATGAAAAATTAGATCATATTTGTAAGAACCAGAAATGACATTAAGCAAAAAACAAAAACCACACATTTTCTTTGTATGCAGATGCTAGGTATGTGTGTGTGTGTTACACATGTGTTAGTCATGAAACTACAAAGGTGACCATGAGGAGGAAGGCCATGTTGGTGGAGGGCAGAGAAAAAAGATGAGTAACAGAACAGGTGTGGCTTGAGAGCAGATGGGAAGAGGAGGAGGGCTAGTAGGAGGAGGGCTGTGGGAAGAGGAGGAGGGCTAGCAGGAGGAGGACAGTGGGAAGAGGAGGGCTAGCAGGAGGAGGACAGTGCGAAGAGGAGGAGGGCTAGCAGGAGGAGGACAGTGCGAAGAGGAGGAGGGCTAGCAGGAGGAGGACAGTGCGAAGAGGAGGAGGGCTAGCAGGAGGAGGACAGTGGGAAGAGGAGGGCTAGCAGGAGGAGGACAGCGGGAAGAGGAGGAGGGCTAGCAGGAGGAGGGCACTGGGAAGAGGAAACCAACACCACAGCATATATATGAAAATACTACAATGAAATTTAACTTGTATGACAATTTAAAAAAAAAACTAATAAAGCACATGAAAGACACTCAAGTGCTGTAAAAGGAACAAAGCCAGAACTCCAACTTTAGATACCCAATAAACGAGTTCCATGGAAATCCAGCCCTATCAGATCACAAAAGATTAAAAGCTAGTTCTCTTTATTGACCAAGATGCAAGAAGCTAAGTATGATATTCAGACCTTAAACTAAATTGTTCTCTCCTCTTTTAATTCTAAATAGTTGTCTCTTGTCTCTAAACAGGTTGGTCTAATTCTTGGCAATCCCTCACAACACAGGATCTTTTCTACTCATAGAAATGATCTGTTGTGCACCTGTAAAGTAGCAGAATAAACATGCTCAGAAAGGATGAGACTGTTTCCCCTTTCCTAACACACTCTTTGAATAAAACCTTTCAACTTCTCCAGGAGTGAAATCACTGTTCAATCCACTGGTAATCAAGCGTTGAAGAACAAGACGACTTAAAACCTGAGACTTTGCAGAGCGCAAGCACTTGGCACTGAAGCCAATGTCTCAGTAGGTAATGGAGTCTTAAAATATTTGCAAAAAGCAAAACCGAAGGCAGCTGGGCCCCTAAACCTCAAGAATAGCAAGAACGAGGAGACTGGCTGCTGCTGTCTAACAGCTAACACCTGTAAGATCCACACAGTCAGCATGTTGAGGGTAGAAATCACAGCACGGAGTTCCATGTAAGACAAAGGAGGTGTGTACAACAGTCTGCTTTCCAGCGATTTTATTTGGGAGATGCTGTATTTTTCTGCAAGTTTAAACTCTCTAACTGACTAAAGTGATGTGTAATGACCTCCATGCATTTATGGAGTCCCCACTCTCGCTGTGCAGAGACAACTGAGCTGAGGAGCTGGGAGGCTACAAAGGAGCACGCATCCACACTCTGGAGAAAGGTTAGGATGAAATAAAGAGAAAAAGGAACAAAAATATCTTTATTACAGGTGAATCTTGTAAATGAGAAGTAAACAAATAGGAAGGGACAAAAGTGGCTAGCGAGAAGCTCAGAAACGGGCAGTGAGGCTAAAAGAAAAAGCAAATACTGATGAAAACGAGAACTGTGTCCCACCAACTCACTCAACTTGCACAAGAATGTATCTTTAATTACTGCATGATAGTCCAAATTGACCTCTTCTTAATCAGAAGCCAAAAAAAAAAAAAAAAAAAAAAAAAAAAAAGAAAAGAAATAGGACAAAATCCCTAGGAGAATTATTAACTCAAAGGACCAATACTTAGGGGACAGAACTGAAGGGTTGTCCAAATGGTACAAGAACCACCATAATGTTAACGGCTATTACATTAGTCCAAAATACAGAGACTCTACAAAAGAAGTAAACAGAACAAGGCATGCAAGAGCTGCATTAGGAAATAAAACCAGTACATAAAATGTCATATTAGTGTTTCAACTAAGAAATTACTATTTGAAGCCACATTTAATATGCCAATGGAATATAAACTACATATATAATTTATAATTTCTTAGTCACATTAGCAAAAATAGATCAGATTTTTAATATTTTGTTTATCCTAACATATGTAAAATATCATTTTAATATACGATCAATATGAAAGATGTAGAGTATAGCTCAGTCATAGAGCACTGGCTTACTATATACAAAGCTCTAGATTCAATCCTCACCATCTCAAAAAAGTGAAAAGATATTATACTGGTTTTATATTAATTCCTTGTTATCTGCTATGTATCTTACATGTACAGCACATCACAATTTAGAAGCTGTATTTCTATCATGAAGAAATGGCCTATAATTAAGTTCCATAAAGTTTATAGTTGTTAAGGCAAATTCTTATTTCCAAATTATTCTAAATTAACTGAGGAATGCAGAGATAGGTTGGTGAGTAAAGTACTTGCCTCTCAAACATGAGAACCTGAGTTCTATACCAGAACAGATATAAACATGTCAGCCAGCCATCTTCAAGGTGGTGACTCACACATTTGAGACCAGCACTCAGAAGGCAGAGGCAGGTGGATCTCTGTGAGTTCAAAGCCAGTCTGGTCAACAAAGCACATTCTAGGACAGCCAGAGCTACACAGAAAAATCCCTTCTCAAAAAACAAACAACAGGGGCTGGAGAGATGGCTCAGTGGTTAAGATCACTGACTGCTCTTCCAGAGGTCCTGAGTTCAAATCTCAGCAACCACATGGTGGCTCACAACCATCCGTAATGAGTTCTGACGCCCTCTTCTGGTGTGTCTGAAGACAGCTACAGTATACTCATATACATAAAATAAATAAATCTTTAAAAAAAGAATAAATAACAACAAAAGTCAGACAAGCTAGCTTATACTTATAATTCTCATGCTGGTGGAGCAGAGACAAGGCAGATCACTGTAGCTCTCTGATCTACTTGATGAGCGCCAAGGCAAGTGAGAGACTTTATCTAAGAAAACAAAGTAGACAGTTGCTAAGGAAGGATAGCCAAGGTTATCTTTTGGCCTCCACACTGTATACACACATGCATCTGAATACCTACTACATGTTACACAATTTTAAAATGAACCGAATCAAATCTGTTTTGAATTCAAATTAAATCAATTCAGTTTCTCAGCCACCCTAGCCACATTTCTACTCCTCAAAAGGTCCATGAGCTAGCAAGGCAGTGACCATAATCAAAGTAGGGTCTAAAGAAATAAAGTGGGGCTGGATGACTTGGAAGTTAAGAGTAATTGTTGTTCTTGCAGAGGAGCCCGTTTTCCATTTCCAGTCCCCACACAGTGGCTCACAACCTCCTTAACTCCAGTCCCAGGGGACCTGACCCCTCATCTGACCTCTGAGGGACTCAAATGCACACACAATGAGCATGCATGCAAGCAAAACATTTATACACATAAAATAAAAATATCTTTAAAAATTATAGAAAGGAAGTCATAATTATAACAAATGAAATCGAAATTCAAACCTGAGCACTAATTAAAATAAATATGGTAAAATAAAGCAATAAATTATGTGACAAGGAGGAAAAATTAAAGCATTAACAACAAAAGGGAACAATTATACATGCTTACCATTATGTATGACAGATCAATTGATTTATACCAATAAGTATATTCAGGCTAAACCTACCATACAAAAGAAAACAATTATTACAAAGCAAAACCAGCTTTACATTTAAAGAAATATTTAAATTAAAGTCATTCAGAAAAACTGAAAATAAGAAAGTCAACGAAAAGATAGGATGTGGATCTCAACATCAAATAAGGCTGAATCCAGACCAAAAAGCATTAAACGAATAATGGTAAAGGCTACAATCCATCACGAGGACATGACAGTTAATAAGTATCAAGGGTCACATTAACAATCATGACAAAAACTAGAGACATATGGAAAAATAGAATCATACTGAAAGACTTTAACATCTCTCATGTTTGATCCACAACCAATTAAGTGGATCTTAGCAAGGTATAAAACCAGCCTAAACAACGATATGGTAACATAATTCTGTAACCTGAGAAGTGCAAGCAGCCTCCTTTTTGCTGCTCAAGGAACACTCACAGGAAATGATCACATACAAGGATAAACATCAATAAGTCAGAGAATTTAAAGAACATTCTGTGCTCATATAACAAAACTAAAGGTAATTAAGACCCAAAATAAACCTACAATGAAAGTTTCAGTACTCTTAAGCTAATCTTAATTCATAAAAGAATAAACATTGGGCTGGAGAGATGGCTCAGGGGTTAAGAGCACTGACTGCTCTTCCAGAGGTCCTGAGTTCAAATCCCAGCAACCACATGGTGGCTCACAACCATCTGTAATGGAGTCTGATGCCCTTTTCTGGCATGTCTGAAGAGAGCAATGGTGGTGTACTCATATGCATAAAATAAATAAATAAATCTTTAAAAAATGTAGGATAAACATCTCCTAGGATATGGAAGAGATGGGGGGTAAGGTTCAAATATATCAACTGCTAAAGTAATGATCAGAGGCACAGCTAATAGCCTTAAAACTGAAATAAAGGGGTGGGAGACATGGCTCAGCAGTTAAGTGCACTTGTTACACTTCCAGAGGACCTGGGTTCAATTCTCAGCACTTACACTGTAGCTCACAACAGTCTGTAATTGGGAGATCTGGCTTCCTCTTCTGGCCTCTGCATGCACCAGGCAAGAAAGCAGTCAATAGAAATACATGCAGAAAAAAACACCTATCTACATAAAATAAAATTAAAACAATAGAAAAAACATGAAACAAAAGGGAATGACAAAAGAGGAATTGGTATCCAACTTTAAAAAATGAACAAATTAATCTAAGAATATCAGAGAGACTCAGTAAGGTCAAGGTAAGCATGAACCGGAGATAAAAGCCATAAAACTAAGAATTAAATATAAGCAAATAAACCATCTGCTAACTGGATCAAGAAGACACTGGAAGCCAGGTCTGGTGCCTCGTGCCTGTAATTCTAGCACTCTAAAAGTTGAGACAGAGGGATCACTAAGAGTTCAAAGCCAGTTTGTTCCAGTGAGTTCCAACAGAATGAAACCCTATCTAAAATAAAAGTCAGGGGAGGGGTGGAGGAAAAAAAGACAAAAAAAAAAAAATCAAAAATAAAGGAAAAAGAAAAAAAGACTGCTAAGACACTCCTATCAAAGCTGCATCTACATGGTACAGACCTCTAATCCTAGCATTCAGAAGATTGTGGACGAGTTTGAGACTAGCTTGGGCTACATAGCAAGACTGTTTCAAAAAAGTACATAAATATAACTGGATATGGCTCATGTCTTTAATCCTAGCACTTGAGGAGGCAGAGGCAAGCAGATCTCTGAGTCTGAGGCCAGCCTACCAGACCCTGTTTCAGTAAATAAGTAAGGCCCTACCATGCTCCAACCCAATGGTCGCCCAAGGTCATAAAACCAAACCCAAACCCATGAAACTAGGAAAGGGCCTGTGGGAAAGGTTGGGGTGGTGATAGGGATGGGAGATGGATAAGAGAGGAATGTAGGAGAAAAGTACTGGATTATATACGTAAGAAACTTGCCAAAAGGCCAGGCAGTGGTGGTGCACGCCTTTAATCCTAGCGCTTGGGAGGCAGAGGCAGGCGGATTTCTTAGTTCGAGGCCAGGCTGGTGTACTGAGCAAGTTCCAAGGACAGCCAGGGCTATACAGAGAAACCCTGTCTCGAGAAAAAAAAAAAAAAAAGAAAGAAAAAAACTTGCCAAAAGACAAGCAAATTTTTTTTTTAAAAACACAAAATAAAAAGCGAGTACCTAAATGGAAAAAGAGATGGGGGAGAGGGGAATCTATCCAACTTGCCAAAAAAAAAAAAAATCAATGAAAGTGAGGATTTTGTAGAAAAAAATATATCCAAATGGACTCAGATGACACAGAAAATCTATACAGACCAGTACCATAGAATATAGAAACTTGTAGAAGATTTCATAGGAGTGTTATACCAAATCTTTAAAGAACAGTTGACTCAAAAGAATAAATCAGTGTTAATGGAGGAAAAAAAACCTGTCTTTCTGAAACAAGTCTAACTTTTGCAAAAAGAAAACCAAACCAAACCAAACCCAACAGCCTGCATGTGCAAACATCTATAAATAACACACGACTCTCGGTATAATGACCAAGAGTTTATAAAACTATCCCTTCTACTGCTTTACAATTTTCTAAAATAAAATCCAAGATAAAGTTTACTTGAAGAAAAAAACATTTCTATGTAAACATGACTTCACCCCTCAAGTGTGAAAACCATGGAGCAAAAGTACAGAAAAGCAGGCATCTGTCTCTGAAATTTCCAGTAAGTGGGTAAACAGATACCTCCTATGGAAAGGAATTTGTTAACAATTATCAAAATTACAAATGTGCATTCTTCTTGATGTAGCAAGGTCACATTTAGGAATTTGTCTTCTATCTACAACCAGACATGTGTGAAATTACAATGTACACAATACTTCACTGCAGTACTGTGTCATAGCAAAGTCTACAAACATCCCACTAGCCATCACGTGTGAGGTATCTAGTTACCCATAGGAACCCTCAGCAGTGAGAAAAAGGAAAGGGAAGTTTACAAGTACATGTATGGTAAGTTCTTTCATATTAAGTTAAAAAGCAAGATACAAATAAATCTATATTGATGCAACTTATGCAAAGAGACTAGTCAATAGAAGTAGGAAACAGGCATTTTTCTTCATAGGTCCTTTTGCATCTTTTGAATTTGGAATTATGTAACTGTCACTTGAGCCAAAAAAGAAAACAAAATTTTATGTTATTGTTGTTGTTTTAATCTTGCCCTTTGGAATGGTAATACAGTACTACCATTGTAAATTGATATTCCATTTAGAATACTTGTTATTCTTGCGACTGAATTTCCAGTAAAGATGATTCAAGAAAGTCTTATTTTAAAGGCCTTAAACAAATACTCCATACATTAAAAAATAGAGGCAGCAGATTAGTCAGAAGTACACCTACTTAATGGTTTTTAACCCTGATGATGCTTTAAAATGACTCTGGGGTCTTCTAAAAATACCAGTGCCCTATACTCCACGCATATACTACCAGTACCAGAAATTCAGGGCATGAGGCCCTGGCCCCAAACCACTGATCTCAATGCTTTAAAAGAGTGAACATTTGTTTCTAGATACTCACCACATAGATTACCCACCAAAACAATATCCTTACAGTAGTTTTCCTATTCAAATAACATCCTTGCCTATAAACATGGGAGATACTGCCACAGAAATAAAGTAACAGAAATTTCAGGCACACTATTCAAACTTTCACAAACTTTGCAGGTGTGAGTGAGCAAGATTTCTTTTGTTCTTTCAACTGAGAGTTAATCTGTCTGCTTACTCTAACGAAAGGTTCCTATGCGCACAATAATCTCTAGCCCTAAATTAGGAAAACATGCCTATTTATAGCAATAGCACCATTTTCATTCTAAGCTGTGAAGTCAGGACCTGCCCCAAACCTACAAAATTCTACAAGCAGGGTGGGGTAAGAAAGTGCAGCAAGTAAAGGCACATTCTTCCAAGCCTGACCACCAGAGGTCAATCTCTGGAACCCACATGACAGAAGGAGAGAACCAACTCCCACAAGTTGTCCTCTGACCTCTACAGATACATCATCATACATGTGTCCACACAAACAAGGTCATGCACAGATAAAATGTTTAAGAATAAATACATAAATTTTACACGCAGCTAGAGAGAGTAGAGTTCAAATAATGAAAAGTTTTTGAAAATGAAACTTAAGATGCAAAGGCCAACTTCTCCATCATCTTCGATTTTCATCATTTATCTTTGGCAACTTGGCTTCTAAAACTTAGTTTGGCATCAGCTTAAACCTCTAACCTATATCTCTTTCCATCCCGTATGTTTCTCCCCAAATACAGACAACATCACATTTTGCATATCTGGTCTTCCCAGAAGGTTCTACCTATTTTGCATCTTTATATCCAACTAACACCATCCCATGACATTTAAATCAAATGAATTCAACAGATCTAGGCTTTGAGAGTCTAAGTTATCTTGAGTTTCCTTTGGGGATGCTGAGTTCCATTTTTGTTTTATTTCAGGTGTTTCACAACCGAATTCAGCCTGCTGGAGTTGGAATGACATCCTCTGGGGAAACATGATTGATCAGTTAATGGAAGGTGGCAGAATCTATTCCCATCTAAGTAGGCCTCAGACTTTATTGGGTCCTCTCCCTTCCCACTCCAATCCATTTAAAATGAAGTACTAGCCCAGCTGCCAACAGGGTGCAAGGGACAGCAAGGAAAAGTGCTCATACTTAGGCTGGAGTTGTCTTAGAACCCCTGTTTTGTAGCCAGGCGCCCACAGGTCAGCTCTTACCCAACATCTAAGGCATTCACAGCCCAAGACTATGTCTGCTTTGAAGTCATAATCATAATGAAGGCGTTCAGGTCCTGCCACTCAAGACTACCCAACACCTTACAGCAGAAAAGGAACAAACCGCCACTACCTGATTCACTCAACCTTAAGGTGTTTCTAAACATGTCTTACACAACCATTAAAAACACCTAAAAATAAAAAACGTTCTCTTTCTGAAGTTTTAAGGAGAGTGTGGTTTGAGTCAAGTAGATTTTAGGCTCGTAATGAATAGCTGGGGAGTTCTGACTGGGATGAGGGTCCTTGGACAAAGCTGGGCGTAGGGGTGTCAGGCCCTGCCCCTCCATCTCCCGAAACTCGAAACCTAGGCGCCAGGAGGGCCCTCAAGACGTGTATCCCCATCACCCCTCCCGGAGGTTCTCACGGACTTTGCCCTGAAGGTGAAGAGCCCCAGCTGCAGGCAGGACAAGGATGGCGGCTCCCTCACAACCATGGGGCCTTGGAGGTGGCTCCGAGGAGTCACACTTACCGAAGTCCAGGAACTGTTTGATAGAGAGTGGCGACGGGGAAAAGCGGGAGTAGCGCTCGATCTGCTTGGGGACCGGCTGCTTGAGCAGCCGGTAGAAGAGCCGCATCCTCACCCGAGCGGTGTGCCGATCCGCCGAGTCGTCCGGGACCGGAGCAGAGGCCCCCGCCACCGAGCCGCGAGGAGGCGGCGGCGCCAGCCGGGCTTTACCTCCACCTGGGGCTCGGCCTTGGCGCCAGCAGCCGATCGCCGCCGCGGCACCTACACAAGCACTGGGCAGCAGTTAGGCGGCTGTGGCCGGCTGCCCGCGGGTTCTCAAGCCCCGCCTGGAAAAGGCGGGATCTGCCGCCGCACGTACGCGGCGCGCGTGGGATGTGAGGGGCGCTAAGGGGGGGGGGAAACGCGACTGCACGCGCGCGCTGCTGATTGGCTGCTGTCGCCGCCTAAGCTTCCTTAAAGCCCCGGTAACACGCACAAACCTCCCGCCCTCGCTGGTGGGTCTCAGCCTGGCACTAGCCAGCTTGGTTGCTGCCGGTCCCGCCCCGGATCAGGTCTTGAGAAGTGCTCCGAGACTTGAAGGACACTGGGAGCCCACGCATGAGATATCTTTAGGGCTGCTCTAGACCTCCCCAACCCCAGGTCCCTCTTCCGGAAGGCCCTCCTCAGATCTGCTGACTCCTCAGCTTTAAGTTGATCCTTGCTTTTTCTTAACAGCATGGTTTCTTTCATCCCCTCCAACAATTAATTACAGAATTAAGTGGAAGCTACTGGTCCCACCCCCCACCCCTCAACACGCGCCAGGATTCATTATATTATCAATTAACCTGGCCACAGGAGCTCTGCTCACTGACTGCCCACCTTCACTCTGGTGAATACCTTTGGAGAGGATTGTAACAGGATTGTTATGTCACTGGCTGCACTTCCTGGCCTTATACCCCAGGTTACCAAGTGGACCAATAACAGCATCTTTAGATCACTATTTCATGCTTCTCTCACCACTATAGAAGGAATCTGTTACAAACGAAGGTCATTAACACTTGGTTTCCATGCTTCCTAGATCCCCTTGCCCCGAAACAGTTTGTTGGAATTAATCACAATTATTTCGTTGCCCAAACATACACATCCATCAGAAAGGCTCAAATTAGAACCAC
This sequence comes from Tokudaia tokunoshimensis, assembly GCA_036184795.1. NCBI lineage: Eukaryota > Metazoa > Chordata > Mammalia > Rodentia > Muridae > Tokudaia > Tokudaia tokunoshimensis. The sequence goes on from BTHU01000023.1 coordinate 52,346,436, forward strand.
TGACCAGTGTCTTTCACAACCCCTCACCATCACAGAACCCTGACTCAGTTTCACCACTACTACCACTTTGGTGTAGGAATCTATGTGTTACATTGTACTAGATTTTCTTTGCGTGACAGTGAGCTTAAATTCATGGCTCAGTAATTGAAATCAGTATTCCCTAATGTGGATATAGGAACTACTGCTTGCTTTTAACCATTACCATGAAACATTCATTTTTGTCAATGTGTAAAAATCAGCTAGAAAAAGGTAAAAATTCTTCTTGGTCTGATTATTAGTGGAAAATGCCATGCCTTCATTTGGCTACTGTGTACCATTTCTTTGCTTTATGAAATTGTTGTGCTTCTTCTCTTTGAATTTAACGAAAAATAGCACATACATTCAGAGACATCCTGTGGTCTTCCCACATTTCCAGATTTTTAAGTACAACATATGATACCTGGACTACTTTGCCTTTTCCATTCGAATAAAGCCTAAAGAGACTTAGCAGCACCTTTGTAAGGGGCAGTTTTACCAACAGAGCATAACACTGACTGCAGTTGGGAGTGCATTGGGCAGACAAAAAGGAGTGGCCCATGGGCCTATGGTCGTCTACTCACTTTCTTTGGTGCTGCCAACAGGTGGAGTTTTAGTGGTAGCAGTTATGGATGAAGATCCCTGAGAAGGGAACAGTTGCATGTTGGTGGGGAGAGAGGTTTTTCCACCTATGTGACACAGCACTGCTGAACCTTCTGAACCCGCCCAGCAACTTTTTCATAATGTTCTTTTCTGCTGCACAAACCGCTACTTTAAATTCTTTTATTCTGATGTTTTAATAACTTAAAATTGATAGTCCTAATTTTATGCTTCCCTAAAAAGTGGCACAGTCCTAAAAGTTGAGGAAATGTGAAAGAGGCCTGTATAATGGAAACTTGTGCTGGACCACAGTTCAAATGACACAGCTCTAAACATGACTCTATCATTAGCAAGCTGTGTGACCTAAGACTAGTCTACTAGCCTTTCTGCGTCTCAGTTTTTTTAATGTCAGGTGGAAATGTATGACTTCTCTCCCTTTATTTGTGACAATTAAATAAAATAAATATATCTAATATAAATATAAGGCACATTTAGTCCTATTTTGTTCGTGATAATGGCTAATCTAGAAATTAAAACCAGCTGATTTTAGTAGTAGTTATTATTAAATCTCTTGAGTTTAAATCTCAGTTTTTCCAGCTTGTTATGCACATAAGGTTTTACACAGGCCTCTCTGTGGTTCTTGAAATCTTGTGGTGGTCTGAATGAAAATCGCCTCCTTAAGACTCATGGGGTGTGGCATTATTAGGAGGTGTGGCCTTGTTGGAGTAGGTGTGGCCTTGTTGGAGTAAGTTTGTTACTGGGGGTAAGCTTTGAGGTTTCAGATGGTCAAGGCAGGCTCAGTGGCTCACTGTCTTTTCCTGCTGCCTGTAGATCTGCATGTAGAACTCTTGGCTCTTGGCTCCTCCAGCACCATATCTGCCTGGATGCTACCATGCTTCCCACCATGATGATAATGGACTGAACCTCTGAAACTGTAAGCCAGCCCCAGTTAAATGTTTTCCTTTATAAGAGTTGCCTTGGTCATGGTATCTCTTCACAGCAATAGAACCCTAAGATAAATCTCTAGCCTATTCACAGAAGCAGTACCTGGAAGCTTGTTAGAAATGCAAACTCTTGGATTCCACTACAGTCCTACTAAAACCAACACTTTGGAGGTAAGGTCCAAGCACTTGATCACAAATTCTTTTATACTACTGTTTTCAAAAGCTACAGCTTAATTCCCCTCCTGCTGAATGTGAGTTAGCTTTAGCATTAGCCTTTAACAAATAGATTATGGTCACAAGCGATGAGACTACATTCACAGGTCAGTTTAGAAAGCTATTGTGACTCACTAAATAACCTGAGCAGAATCCCTCCAAACTATCAAGGCCATTAAAAGCAAAGGAAACCAGAGATGCTGGCACAGCATAGAGAGACCTGAAAATATGTGACTACTTTAATGTAATGTACTCTCCTGGATGGGATGCTGGAACAGAAAAAGAGATATTGGGTTTTTAAACTAAGGTATTCTGGACTTTGGACTAAATGAGTTGTAATACATGTACCAACACTCTTCCCCTACCCTTTCTTTTCCTTCTCCCATCTCCTCCCCTCCTTCCCTCCATCTCCTCCCTCTCTTGTTTTTCCTCCTCCCACTACCCCTTTTTCTCCTCCCCCTCAAAGCTTAGAAGCAGATCCTCCTACCATATAAACTGGAGGCAGCATAGCTCTGGCCAGAGGCCTTGATTCAAGCCTCCCTGTAATTTCTGAGACTCTGTATCAAAACCACTTAGCCAAGGGAGATATGCTTGGACTCTTAATACTCCCAAATCCTCAGAGTTTGTTGCCATAAATGCTCATTGTTTCCAACTTCTAAGCTGGTGATGATCTGTGATGCAAAAAAGATTAACTTATATGCAAGCCTTCTAGGATTCTGATGTATGAACCGCTCTCCACCCTAACTCTACATCTCTTCTACCAAATGCCTCAAAATGCAATTAAACACTTAAACATGAATGGAAGCCTTCTCTGTCTTAGAAGTGCATCCATTTCCCCTGCTACATGATTCCCTAATAAACAATACTTCCAATCTAACCTTCCTAAAACTGTGCTATACAATGATTAATGTCCCTTTCCACACTGGACAGTGTTCTGCATAAGTAACTGTCACTATTTAAAGTCACAATAAATATGCATCAATAAAAATGAACAAAACTGGAGCTGGAGAGATGGCTCAATGGTTAAGAGCACTTCCTGGGGCTGCAGAGATGGCTCAGCGGTTAAGAAAGAACACTGACTGCTCTTCCAGAGGTC